>CM053760.1:38086376-38142587 GCA_028658305.1 Pachyuromys duprasi
AAAAAAAAAAAAAAAGAGGTTAAGTCAAAGTCTCACTAACATAGTGAAACAAGAGAAACACCAAACCGGCAGTGAACAATCTAGCCAGTGTCCACACGGTCTGGGGGCAAGATTTATTGCATGGTGTGTTATTAAAGTTCACTTTTTTCAATATCATTTGTACCTGGATTTTAGGATGAATCAAGTCCCCCCCGGATTCAGCATTTTTAGAACCACTTTAGAACAGATGTGTTTAACAATACAATCGGCTCAGTTAAAACAGTTTCTAGCATGTCTAGTCAGTAGAATTTATTCTCCATCACAGAAAGCTCTACTAATGGGGGCATTACAAGCTGGGGAAAGAATAATTCTAAGGTCAAAACTTACCAAATTGATAAGATTAGGCCAGCATGGATTATCCTGAACACAAAATTAAGTTAAAACTGCCTTTATTTCCTACTTTCTTCTGTTTAAAATATCTTGAGTACAGAAAGGAAAGGCCACACAAACCTTTCTCTATTGACCAAGCCTAACAAAAGGAGAAAATGTTGAACCACTAATAATATAAAACCATGGATAGATCATGTGATAGTTCTCCACTGTCAACATGATTTAGAATTACCTCAAAGATAAGCCAATGATTTATGTGTCTATGGGAACTTTACCAAAAGGTTTAACTGAGGAGGGAAGGCACACCCTGAAGTGTAGACAATATCATCCATAGGTTGGGGTCTCAAATTGTATAAAAAGAAGAAAATGAGATGAGCTCTAGCATTTATCTCTTTATGCTTCATGAGTGGAGATGCAATGTGACTGGCTGCTTCATGCTCAGGCCTCTATAATGGATGTGCTCTTCAACTGTAACACAAAATAAACCCTTCCTTCCATGAGCTGCTCTTGTCAGATCCATGAGAAAGGAGACTAATACAGATCATGAAGGCATTGATGTCAGATTCATTTGTGGGAAACTGGGAGTTAAAATACCTTCAGCATTGGATGCCTCAACAACTCACCTCTTGATTATTTAGAGGCCATGCCTCTATAACTTGAGTGCCATGGTTCTCAGTTCTCAAATATCATTCTTAATCTAACCTAGACTAAGTCTGTACAAATGGCTACACCTTAGATTCTTAAAGAATTCCCTAGTTCCTAACCAAGGGTATCCTTCAGCTTAGAGAGAAAATTTTCTACAGATTACCTTAGGTATGTACATGTCCCTTCCAGTCTTACACGTACTTAGTACTTATCCTCAGTTGGTACACACAGCCGTAATAACCCCGACAGAATTGTCAAGGACATTTTCATTATATCCCAAATTGTCCTCACAGAGTAAATTCATTAAATTTAAAAATTCTGTTTCTCTACAAAGACTAATTAACAATTGCAATTTCAAGTTGACTCCTAGAAAACTTGGAATCAAATGTGCTGATAGTTGCAGCATACTGGCAAGATTCTGACATGCATTTGTGAATTAAATTTATTGCTGGGATTCTTTCCTCTGTGGTATACACTATTTTATCACTTTATCTTACAGTATTACATATCATTACATGATATTTTAAACATCAAATGAGGAAAGACAAGGATACGTATGTATATACTCAAGTTAATGTTGTTTGTATATAATATTTTACTGAAAAGTATGTGTATTCATACCAACAGAAATTTATTTTCTTTTCAACTTTCCCCAAGTGCTGAGATAAAGAATAATAAAGATTGGCTGCCTTGAACAAATAGTTATGTTAGTAATTCTGAAACTGTCCTCAGAAATGAAAAAGAATATACATGTATAAATAGAAAACAGAAAAAAATTGATATGACCCTCAGATTTCCAGGACAGAGGTCTTCATTTTACAAAGCTGTAACACAGAGCAGGCCATCATGACCTGCTGTAGGCTACCTAGCACACACATGAGCACTCAGATCTCTGGCCTTGTACAGACAGTTCTGTGGGTCTCTGGCACTATCTAGACAGTTTTGTGGGTCTCCAGAAGTGCACAAACACTGTATAGCAGGCTCATTCTGCAGCAAAAGCTCCTCTCACAACACTAACACCAAAACCTTTGTAGAGTTAGCCATATGACAGTGTTCTGAAAGTTATATATGTGTTGACTAATACAGTGCTTAAAACACCTGTGTACAGAAATATCTGTAATCTGCCCTGTCTTTTAGACAGAAATATTTAGGATTCAGCTCATATAGGTAGGTTGCAGAGCTAGGATCCAAGTGTCTGCACTCTCATTGACTCCGTTCATTCTTATTTACTCTGCATGACTCAGTCAAGGAAAACCTTTATCCAAGATTATTCTTTAAAAGCCTGGATATGAGGTCAAGTTATCATACATATGAAAAACAGGCCCTTCCAACTATAAGTACATGTCCTCTACAATGTAGAAGGGGTACATATTCATATGCATGAGTTAAATACCATGTAGAGAACTGTACTTTCTGGGAGCTTTCTCATATGAGGTTTAGCATCCCACATCCACATAACAACTCTCTCTCTCTCAAAGCTTGGGACTTGATTCTGAGCTCTAAAAGCCCTATAAGCAACCATGATTATGAAATCTGGATGCTACTATTTCAAGCATCCACCAAGGAGACTCCTTCATGATGGAGAAGGGCAGCCATCAGGGTTGGGCTCTGGATAAGCAGGAGCTAAGATGGCTCTAGTTTCCTGAGGGCTGGCTGCAAAGGCCAGTGAATACCAGGAGGCATGGAGAGATGAGCTTCTGCTACCAAAAAAAATCCTAGAGATATTTTTTTTCTCCATTCTGCAGAAGCCCATATGTTCATGGCCTCTTTGGAGGCACCCATCACTAAATAGCCAATCATACCGTTCAGTAGCTATGGTTACTTCTAATATTTCCTTTCTTCCTCCTATCATTTCTTCTTTTCCATAACTTTTCTTCACTGGAACTGTGATACTCCCAACCCAAATGACATGTCAGCACACAAGCCTGTGGTTTTTCTTTTCCAGAAAACCTGGGCTAGCAACACATTGCCAAACAGTATTTCAGTCAGTATAACGTAAAGAAAAAAAATCCTCCACAATTAGATTACACAGAAATTATGTCAACCCTTCAGACACCTTAGTGTAAATAGTCTCATAGATTACTGAACTGATCAAGAAAATAATCAACCAGTTGTCTGGTTAAACTTTATTCTTGTTTTTGTTAGCACATGGTCAGCCTTAGAGTAAATGGTTTTCATAGGTGACAAACTACAAACAACTTGTTTTAAACTCTAAAAAAATGTAGTAACACTTACTCATGTAGCATGCATTTTGCAAAGAGCAGCACGTTACTAAATTAGGCATAAATCTTTGAAATCACAAAGAAAAAATAAAACTACTAGTATGTAACTGAAAATCCCCAAACATGGCTCACTGTTTCACTTATGAACGTTTAGCAATTTCCAGAAGCTTTAAAATCCTGTCTTGGACTAAGATGGTCAGAGCTGCTAGCCCGCTTCTATTTGGGGATTAACAACCAGGTCTCACTGTCAGATGAGCTTGACCATCACTCTAAACCTCAAGGCAGCCCTCCTTCCTGTCTGCCCCCGCTCTGTACTGCAGCTGATACTTCTCCCCAGCTTGACCTGCATCTTATACTCTGAACACCACATTTGTCCTGTCAGCCTTTCCTAGGAACCTCTCCAAGGCCTCTAGGTTTGGGCCTGAAAATAATTCCCTTGGCTTTCACATCTCCCTAAGACTGTGTTCAAACTTCCCAATCATTTCTCAGCCCAGAAACTCCTCATCCTGCTCCACCCTGCCACTCCTCCTGGTGCACCGAACACTTGTACCAACCAGGAAACCAAGTGTTTGGTTGACGTTAGAATGTCCCTCCATGTTTTCATCATTTAATAACTCATAGGATCTCTACCTAAGGTAAAAATAAAAATTAAGAGGTTATGATTGAAGCCACCACTATCTATTATGGAAGCATACTGTGTTCTCACTTGTGATGTCTTCTATATGCCATGGGCCATGGTATCTATCAGACTGGAGCTAAATCTGACATTGTCGTCCACTTGGACTTTTAAGATGACAGTGGTCCAGATATGTAACAAGAACATCATTCTCGACTGAGTTAACACACTACAGTTTGTTTCCTCTAAATAGATTCTTCATAACAGTCCTTTGAAAAATAAACTCATTAAGAACATTGCTTCCCAGGATGTTTGTCATCAACTTCTCTGTTAAAAATTGCCTCATAAAAATAAAATTCAAACTTTACTGAAACCACACAAAGTGAAAACACCTTGCGATTCTAGGTCAAAATGTCTTCTATTTGCAAAATTTTCAGATGAAGTATTTAAAATGCCAAGAGGCAGAAATAGTCATCTAAAGTCCTTTCCTTTTAATGAAGCGCCCAAAACCAATGTTAAAATTATGACGCATACATCCCAGGTACTAATTAAATGGACAAACAATAGAAAATGAAAAAAGAAAAGAAAAAGGAAAGGGGAAAAGAAAAAGCCAAACTCACTAAGCACACCAGCAATACCATTTACCATATTTGCTTTAGGTAAGACAACCTGAATAAGTAGCAGTCAAAGTGCTGAGGCAGAGCCCTTCCTATATGAGACAATCTCTACTTATACGTTTATCCAGTAAACGGCTGGACTCATCCAGCACAGTCGTAACTCAGAGATAGCATGGAGGACACAATTTCAAATCATGAGTCATTTAAATGGCAAAAGAATAAACCAAAGAAAGGATACTAAGCACTACAAACTCACAGAGTGATTCTGAAGACCTTTTCTTACAAAAGAGTCCAAGACTTTGGGTCTAATACAGGTAAATGCCACAAGAAACTGAAACTCAGACCCGGACAGATACACACATACACATGTCTTTACCTTGCTGCGTTGGGATCCTGTGACCTTAAGGAAGGATGAGGACAAGAAGCAAAATAGCAATAAACAGCTGCTCTGGAGACAATGGATAACCCGCAAAGGAAAACAGTATCATTTGCTGCTCATGATCTGTTCTAAGTCACCTGTCTCCTTACAGGGAGGATGGACTTAAGACTAGAACTCACACATGTTAGCAAGGGTTATAAAGGAAATTAAACAGGGCACTTTGCTCAGCCAGCAATAGTCATGGGTCATTCTCAAATTAGGTGGCTCTTTTATTTGTTTGTTTTTTAATACACTGATTTCAATTCTGCAGAGATGGTCACAACGATTATTTCTGTAAGTGACATGGAATAGTCTAAATTCATTCCTTGGTTCTGTGTGCTGTGTTTCCACCATGATTTAGGAACTGATTGCTGGCCACTCATATTTTTCCAGACTTCTAGCTCAAAGTCCATATTTATAAACTAATAGGAAGAATCTACCCTCCACTTCCTCCTAGTTTATTTTTCTTTCTAAAAAAAAAACAAAATATTGTAAATCAGAAAGTGGTAGTTAACAACAGCTAGCTAGTCTCCTAAAGAAGCAAAAGTACACTATAAGCAAAGTGTGGAATGAAATTAACTTTCTTTAACACTAATTAACATTAAGCAGTAATTAAAACCATAGGCAATATTTAAAAGTTGAGAATGTTTGGGAAAATAATCATGAAATGGAATCAATCCTAGAAAAGATGCGCCTCTACTTCATGCAAGCAAACTGCACCATGGCAACCACTTACATATGTATACCGAATGAGTGACCGAATTGGGCAGAAGTCAAGAGATCAATGGATTTAGGAAAAAAAAACAAACATATCCAATACCAATGGAATCATCAAAACCTAGATGCTATGTTAGTCTTCAATAGGCATTTTCCTCTTGTGTCTATTGGCAATTGTACCCACAGCATTTCTGAGAGGTGAGTAATTTGAAGTGGTCTCATCTCTGTGGGCTGCCAGGTGCACTCATTCTGGACATATGGGCTTTACTATAGTATTGAACTGCTCTACGCTCCTTGCTTTTATCTTAGCAAACGCTAGGACTCAGGTCTGTCCATCCAACATGCAATTCTTGGACACAATAAGCTGCAATAAGCCATGAAGCAAGAAACACAAAAGTCCATTATAAGCTATGAAACAATGTCTCCCAATGGGGAAAAGGCAATTCTAGAAAGATCCATCTTACTTCAAAACTCTTCACTTCTTCCTCACCATCATCGTCTTCTTCATCGTGACAACTCTAATTTGGGAGAGAAGAAAGGAGAGGAGATTATGATGGGGGAGAAAATACAAAAGGTTTGTTTAGCCTTAACTCCAAGTGATTTGTACTAATGTTTCATGAGCACTATTGAAACCAAGCAGATATAAAACTTACACAACACCATCAGTGAATCTGTGAGCTAAAATACAACTGTTTTCTTTACAAGACTTTGACTTTTGCAAAATTCAAAGACAAAATGGCCCATTTCATCCCCAACAGAGGTGACTAAGAGGTCCACAGGAAGCTTCTCACGTTGTCCCTGCACTCATTCAAACCCAAGTACAAACCTTAAGTACAGGAAACAACCCTGTCTTTTGTAGGCTGCCATTGCATGCATCAATTAATGCAGATGTACGCTGCTGCTGTTATTTAAAATTAACACTGAGTATAGTAATGAGTATAGTAATGCTCTGCATTAGCAAGACTCTTCTAATTCTTTTGAGTTCATTTTTATCATATTTCACCCTAGGAAGGAAGTAAATTTTGTTAACAAGATTTTTATTTTATTTTTATTTATACATGGACATACACAATTTGACTGTTCCGTTTTACTGAACCACAGGCATATTCTTAGCTAAGGGTGGCTGAGACTGCTGTAGGTTTAGAAGGCAGATGAAGATGATGATGAGAAGGACTCAGAGGAAGGAAGGAAGATAGAGGCATGAACTCAGGAGGCAGAGGCTTGGTTTTATCCTGATGCTGCCAGCCATTAGCTAGTCTGGTCTCGATGGGGGTTTCTTAAGGAAAGTGTATACGCTTTAATATGTGTAAAGTATTTTCCACCTGGGAAAACATGACCTGCATGTACTAAATCACAGCTAAGAATTCAGAATACAGGAAGTTGTCTCCTGTACCAATGAGTTCCAGGCTCTTCCCCACTTTTTCTTCTAACCGATTTAGTATGTCTAGCTTTATGTTAAGGTCTTTGATACTTGGATACTTGGACTACAGTTTTGTGCAGGGTGATAAATATGGATCTATTTTCATTTTTCTCCATGTAGACATCCAGTTGGACCAGCACCATTTGTTGAAGATGCTGTCTTTTTTCCATTGAATGGTTTTGGCCTCTTTGTCAAAAATCAAGTATCCATAGGTGTGTGGGCTTATTTCTGGGTCTTCTATTCAGTTCCATTGATCCACCATTCCGTTTCTATGCCAATACCATGCAGTTTTTATAACTATTGCTCTGTAGTACAGCTTAAGATCAAGAGATGGAGATGCCTCAAGACGATCTGTTGTAGAGGATCATTTTGGAAATTCTGGGTTTTTTGTTTCTCCATATGAAGTTTATGATTTTTTTCTCAAGTTCTATAAAGAATTGCGATGGTATTTTGATGGGAATTGCATTGAATCTGTAAATTGCTTTTGGCAGAATAGCCATTTTCACTATGTTAATTCTACCGATCCGTGAGCACGGGAAATCTTTCCATCTTCTGATATCTTCTTCAATTTCTTTCTTCAGAGACTTGAAGTTTTTCTCAAACAGGTCTTTCACTTGCTTGGTTAGAGTCACCCCAAGGTACTTTATGTTATTAGTGCTATTGTGAAACGTGTTGTTTCCCTAATTTCTTTCTTGGCCCTTTCGTCTTTGGTAGGCTTCTGATTATTTTTAAGTTAATTTTGTACCCAGCCACTTTGCTGAAGGTGTTTATCAGCTGAAGGAGTTCTCTGGTAGGATTTTTGGGGTCGCTCATGTATACTATCATATCATCTGTGAATAGTGAAACTTTGACCTCTTCCGTTTCAATTTGTATCCCCTTGATCTCCTTTAGTTGTCTTATTGCTCTAGCTAACATTTCAAGTACTATACTGAAGAGATATGGAGAGAGTGGGCAGCCTTGCCTTCTCCCTGATTTCAGTGGGATTGATTTGAGTTTCTCTGCATTGAGTTTGATGTTGGCTATAGGCTTGCTATATATTGCCTTCACTATGTTTAGGTATGTGCCTTGTATCCCTGATCTTTCCAAGACTTTAAACATGAATGGGTGTTGGATTTTGTCAAATGCTTTTTCGGCATCTAAGGAGATGATCATGTGGTTTTTGGATTTTCGTATATTGAACCACCCCTGTATGCCTGGGATGAAGCCTACTTGGTCATGGTGGATGATATATTTTATGTGTTCTCGGTTTGCCAATATTTTATTAAGTATTTTTGCATCAATGTTCATGAAAGCATATAACCTAGAACCCTAGATATAGGGTTATATATAACCTAGATATAGCCCATCACAGCTCAGTATCCAAGTGGGTTCCCTAGTTAGGGGATCAGGTACTGTCTCAGACATGAACTCAATGGCTGGCTCTTTGACCTCTCCTACACACCCCGAGGGAGGAACAGCCTTGCTAGACCACAGAAGAGGACATTGTAGCCAGCCCTGAAGAGATCTGATGAGCTATATCAGATGGAAGGGGAGGAGGACCTCCCCCATCAGTGGACTTAGAGAGGGGCAGGAAGGAGATGAGGGAGGGTGGAATTGGGAGGGAATGAGAGAGGGGGCTACAGCTGGGATACAAAGTAAATAAACTGTAATTAATATAAAAACAATAAATTAAAAAGGAAACAACGACACACACACAAAAAAAAAGAATTCAGAATATAATGGTGAGCAAAAGAAACTGCTCATTAACCAAGGCCTATGGTGGGAAGAAACTCACTGCCCACCGATGTTAGAGCATGCCAACTGTTCTACATGACTTGTTACATTTGGCCAGTGCTCAGTAACTTGTGTAGTGCATAGAAGCAAATGGTGAAGTATGAGTCACAAACCAAAAAAGCACAGTTGGAGGAGACACAGTGCTTTGGGCACAGAGACAGAGATGGCAGGGAGGGTTCCAAATGAGATCCTACCCCTGACTCCAAGCTAA
Source organism: Pachyuromys duprasi (assembly GCA_028658305.1). Classification (NCBI taxonomy): domain Eukaryota; kingdom Metazoa; phylum Chordata; class Mammalia; order Rodentia; family Muridae; genus Pachyuromys; species Pachyuromys duprasi. The sequence goes on from CM053760.1 coordinate 38,095,385, forward strand.
ATTCTCTCTCTCTCTCTCTCTCTCTCTCTCTCTCTCTCTCTCTCTCTCTCTCTCTCTCTCTCTCTCTCTCTATTTTTCGAGACAGGGTTTCTCTCTGTAGTCTTGGCTGTCCTGTGCTTGACATTTTAGACCAGGCTGGCCTAGAACTCACAGAGATCTGCCTGTCTCTGCCTCTCTGCATGTTTTGATTACAGGCATGCGCCACCATGCCCGGCTCCAAGCTAAATTCTAAAAGGCTTTGTTGTTGTCTCTGAAAATCCCAGAAAATATGACTGAGATTTCATTTTTTCTGTTTGGGACATCAGACATATGAATAAAGTTTGTGAAAGGAATGTGGGAGTGTGCACGGGCTTGGCACCGTCTTTTTATTTTTTTTTACAAGGTTATATTTTTTCTCACTTATTTATTTTATTCACTTTACATCCTTGTAGCCCCTTCTTACAATGGTGATCTAATGCAGGGGCTCAAGGCCTTTCCTTGTAGATGAGAGGCTGTGGGTCAACTCATAGCCATGAAAAATGAATAAAAATTTAAAAAGAAAAGAAAAAAAATGCCTTGCTCCCTTTCACATTTGAGACTGTACTAATTTCCCACAGTATGGCACAGCCTCCTCCCCTGGTTCTGCTTTAGCTCATGAGGGCTCTGGGGTTTTCACTAAACCTACAGATGTTTTTAAATGCTTCTCTTGTTCAGACTTGCAGCCCAGTATGGATTTGCTGACCACAGATTTACTCCTCTGAAAGCTCACATTAAGGCTCTCTCCCTTCCTTTTTTCCTAACCATCTCTCAGTACCTCTGCTCTTTCAGACTTGATCAACGCTTGAATCCACTGCCTTCCTCTCTGAAGTAAGATCACTGAAGCCCACAGCTTCAGCTGCAATCCAATTCTGATGAAATGGAAGAGAGTACTCAGAAGACAACCTGAGGTACCAGACCCAAGTCACAGATATTCAGTCATCCACCTAACATTTTGCACTGTTATCACTGCTGTGACCAATTGTCTGACAGAAGCAGTTTAAGGAAGAGAGGTTCACTTTGGCTCAAGGGTATGGAAGGCATGGTATTGAGACTGATCTTGCCCATAGCAGTGTGAAGCTGCTGGTCACATCATGCCAACAAAATGAAAACAAGAAAGCCTGGGCAGGAAGTGGGCCAGCTGATAATCATGTAAAGGAAAATTTCCACCGATGCCTTCTACCCACAAGACTCCACAGTCTCATCAAAAAGCAACACCCTTTGGGGCCCAAGTTGAGTCACGTGTGTCTGTGGATTACCTTCCATATTCAAGCGCTAACAACCCTCCATGTAACAGTCTCAGTCATCGTTAACATGTCTAGAATTTGATCTATCATTTACCCTCTTCATTCAACACTTGTGATTATTCTGGGATTCTCCTGTCAGTACAGAGCACCCAAGGCTGAAACCTCAGAAGAAACTGGACTCCAGTTCTGTACGTATCAACTCTTGTTAAGATCCTCCCCCATTGGTGGACTTGGAGGGGGCGGGGAGGAGATGAGGGAGGGTTGCGGAGGGTGGGAGGGAGTGAGGGAGGGGGCTACGCATGGGATGCAAAAAAACTAACCTGTGATTGATATAAAAAGAAATGAATTTATTTAAAAAAAAGAGATAACAAATGAAATAACAGCAAATACTGCTACTCTATTTAATGCCAGCCCTTGTACAGTTAAGGACTCCCAAGAAACCTAACCATAGGCTAAGTATCCTACCCACAATAGCCTCAATTGTTCCTCTACCATTTAATTACCATATATTTAAATTAATTATTTATATGTATGATTGTGCATCTACATGTGTGTATCATTTGTAGGCGGGTACCCACAGAGGTCAGAAGAGGGTGTTGGATAACCTGGAGTTGGAGTAACAAAGGGTTGTGAAACACCTGGGGTGGGTGCTGGGAACTCAGCTCCAGACATCAGCACGAGCAGTAAGTGCTCTTGACCATGGAGCCATCTCTTTAACTCCTAATCAGAAGTTTTAATATAACTGTTTCATTCTTTAATAGTCACTTTATTGATTTAGTTAGTTAGTTAGTTTTTGTGTGGGGGGGGCTGTATGGGTGAATTTATGTGCATGCGTACACACAGGTTCCCATAGAGGGCAGAGTGGGACCCTCTACAGCTACAGTTACAGGTGGTTGTTAGCTGCTGGATCGATGTGGGGGCTGGGGACTGGACTCAGGAGCCCTGGAAGAACAGCAAGCAAATTCAACTGCTGAGCCATCTCTCCAGCCCCTAATTCTATTCCTGATATTTCCATCACATGTTAAACTCTACAAGCATACAATGTAAAAGGTTAGTTATTTTCATCCTGTCATCTTCAGGACCTTAATGGCTAATGAATGAGGGCTAAATAAAAGAATGTTGGGAAACTGGTGACGCCCCAGTCATAAAATGCTAAGCAGGAAATGATGTTGACCTATCCAGGAAGTTAGAGCAGAAATTCCTGAAATCAGTGCGATGCTAGGACCTATGCCCTTCATGCTTCCAAGATTTAACAATAGCTTTTATGTAGATTCTCACCCTTGGACAAATAAAAAGTTTACTTATTAAATGTTAAAATCAAGAAATATTTATATTTACCTTTGCCATAATATCTGCATACGCCATATATAGAAAATCTTCCTCCAGTTTGCTATGAAACGAAGGGGGAAAGATCAAGTCTTAAGTAGAAGGCATGTCATATGTAGAGAAACCATCCCCATGTCAAGTAATTGCCGTTTTTTTAGCACATATTCTTCTTCACAGTTAAATGAACACAAAATTTAGACAACCACAAGTATCCACAAACAAACCATTTTATAATCGAAAAGCAAAGGCCTTGGAGCTCTTTAGCAAATGCCTCTCCTGACTTTATAGAAGAGTCCTTCAAGTGTGAGAGAACACAGGTGCCTTATTATGTACATGCAAGTAAATGGAATAACTCATTTTCTTCACATCACAAGATGTGAAGAAGAAAACAAAAGCAAACTTAAGTGGCACCAAGCTTTTGTCAGCAGAGTTGTATTTGACATCTACTGGGGGAGACTAAAGCAACTTATGTCACAGTTAAAAATAATATGGTGCCCAGAACAATGACTTTTAAGAACAGGACAAAATATGTTTACTGTTCTTTTCCTAAAGAAGTATGGAAATGATTACTACATGAACAATTAAGTTTCTAGGAGGAATGTCTAACATTTACAAACATATTACAGCAGGCCCCAACCTCACTTATGAGAAATACCTCATTACCTGACCAGGCCAGACAGACAGTTGTTCTATGCTTATAGGATGAGATGGTTTTGTTAGAGGGGAATAATAAAAGAGAGAAAACATGAGTGAAAGAATGGACCATATTCAGTGTTAGGAGACAGAGACCCAGACCTGCTATGGAATACAGAGACCACGTGGTGCTTCAGACCCATGTGGATGTGTATGGATAATTAAATGATCTCCCTGGGTCTGCAGAGAAAGGAGAAGACCTGAGGCCAAGGGCAAGAAATCAGACAAAGGTTCTGTAACCTCCACCATGTCCCACCTACAAAGCCAAAGGAGGGAGAAGGAGCCAAGTCATCTTCATTGTCTAAATCTACAGGAGTTTGCTCTCTAAGGCTTCAGTGCAGCTGTTGGACCAGGAGTGAAGGCAAGAAACATGGGCTGAAACATATCTAAGAGATGCTATCCAACGCCTCATCCAGCACCTAAGGGCTTCTTAAACCTCACCTAAATGGGAGATACCCTCGAAGGGGATGCTGAGGGCCACTCTTACTAGTTTCCATTACTAGTATACTCACCATGAATTTTGCTTTCTTTGAGTTATTTTGTTTTATTTACAATTACAGCTTTTGATAAAGGAAGACCTTTTGTAAGATTCTACAAAATCAGTATAATAAAGAGTAAATAAAACCCAGAATTCCTTGAAAGTTTGGGGGGTGGGGGTGCTGGAGGGTAACAGTGGTGGTGATTGATGTGAGCACACATATGCACATGGGGGTGTGTACAGAGGTCAGAGGTCAATCTCAAGTGTCCTCATTTCTTAGAAGCCATACACTTTGATTTTTGAGACAAGATCTCTTGTTGAACCTGGAGTTCACTGATTAGACCAGGTTTGCTGGTCAGTGAACCTCAGGAACCAGAATCTTCCTCTAGTGTTGAGATTACATACATGCACTACCATGTCTGGCTTTTTATGTGAGTTAGGGCATAGAGCTCAGGTCCTCATGATTGCAAGGCAAGCACTTTATTGACTGAGTCATCTTCCCAGCTCCTCACTAATGAATGCTAATCTATAGGTTTATGTCAGATAGATCATATGATGGGTGAATAACTCCCCCTTTTGGACAAGAACGAGATGAAACTGAGACATAAAAAAGTGACAGGCAAGACTTAGATGAGGACCTCTTTTTCCCAGGTCTGCTCTTAAACCTCCCCACCCTACCATTTCTCCGTTAAGGCCGTGCGGCTGAACAGGAGAATGAGCTGATGGAGAGGATCGACTCTTTTCGTGGCTTCATCTTCTTCAGGAGGTTCAGCCCCTGGTTTCTGAGAAAAAAGAAAAAGAAAAGCAGACACATACATAACTTTTCTCATTTAAAACCAATGTTTAAGACCAGCATTGTGGCTTACATCTGCAATCTCAGCTCTTAAGAGATAGAGGCAGAAGGATCAGGGGGGTTGCAAATTGAAAGCCAGCATGTGCTACATAACAAGACAGCATTTCGAGAACTAAAAACCAAAATGAAGGAAATGTAAGTGTTCACCAATTCCAGGAGCAATAGGATGGGTGGCAGAGAGAACAAAAGAAAAGCCTTTGATTGCTTGGTGAGTTGTATGTCCGCACACATGTACTTTGCAAAATGTATGTTTGTGGTCTGGATATATTGCATTGGAACATATATGCACATGTGTGTGTGTGCACGCGTGCAGAGGGCAGAAGGCAGTCTCATGCGTCATCATTTCCAGTTTGGCTTTTGAGACAGGGTCTTTCATTGAACTTGAAGCTCATGGGTTAGACCATGTGTGCTGGCCAGCAAACCATAGAAGTCAGTATATGAGATGTATGTGTATATGTGTTTGGTTTCTATATAATATATAATACAATACATAAATAAATCTAACAGGTGTGCTGATTTCACTACAGGTGTAAAACAGAAGAAGTGTTTAACACTTTGGTCAAAAACCAGTTGAAAAAGGATAACCCACAAAATTAAAACAAAACAAAGCAAAACACTATTCTTATAAGCCAGGATTTAAAACTAACAGAAAGAACATTTGGGACAGAAGAGACTTCAGCTTTAGAAATGGCCAAACATGTTATTTTATAATAAAATGTTGTCACATTATGCATGACATTTAATTCCACAGAGCAATATTTATCACATAAAATATTTTCTTCTGTCCACCCCTCTTACGAAAAAAAAAATACCTCATTCCCCAAGAGACAGTTGTTCTATGCTTAGGAAATGAGATGGTTTGGGTAGAGGGAAATAACAAGGGGGAAAACATGAGTGGAAGGATAAGCCACATTCAGTGTTCAGAAGGGAGAGACGCAGGTTGCTGTGCCATACGGAGATCAAATGGGGCTTCGGGATCTGTGAGAAGGGTTAGGCCTGTCTCCTTTTGAAAATCGGCAACCAGGTGTTAGTCTTCAATTCACTTGGTGTGGATAATTTCTTTTTGATTTTTACCTTGGCTTTAAGGTGGAAAGGGCTTCGAGAAACAGTTTAAGAGACTAACTTACTTGGTTAGTAAAACAACTTACACTTTTCCTTTTTCATTGTGAATCATTTGATATCGGTAGCTCTATATTTTGGAAAATATACGAGGGGGACTGTTTTCATAAATAATGAAAGCAGCAACAACTGAAGTTAAATTCCTAACACAAGTGTGCAGTGTGATGGTTTCCTTTCAATCCTCTTTCCTTTCATAGTCCCATTAAAAAACTTACCGCTAAGTCTTCGATCAATTTATCCTCGAAGTAATGCTCTTCTGTTTCAATCCAAGACTTTTCATATCCCTGAAGAAAAAGATTGACAGCCCGATGCCTAAAAGAGAAGTACAATGTCAAACACGGGGATCTTTAAATATTTTAACAATAATTCAATAGTACTTTATTACCAGATTGCCTGTGTACTAAAATATAAAAAAAAATTTAGAAAGTTGTTCTCTTCACAGACAATTCCTGTGTCAAATAAAAGCAATTTTCTCAGATCACATATTGGCTTTGGGTTTAGTCCCAGCTTAGCCATTTCTAAGCTCTGTAACATCAGTGAAGCTTTCAATTTTCACAATTCTCACACATGTGACAAGGATAATCGTATCTACCTCTCAATCTTATAAGACTTAAAGTGTGATAAATGGTAGACAGTACCTTAGATAGACAGTTAAATGGTGGCTCTTATTTCCTGATGTGATTCTTGCTAAAAATATAGTGAGTACCAACAGAAAAATTAGCCTCTATTTAAGTTAACATTAAAGTTTATATTTAATAGTTAAACTTTAAAGTAGAATGTATTAAGTGAACTTCTTACAACTGTATATATGAAGATGAAATTTTAGAATGCTGATTTTTTTTTAATGTCCACCTGAGGTTGAAGAGGTAGCTCTGTGGCTAAGAGCTCTGGCTGCTTGTCACGAGGACCCAAGCTCAGTTCCTAGCACCCTTGGCAGGTGGTTCACCACCACCTGTGGCTCTAGCTCCAGGAGGTTCTAATACACTCTTCTGGCCTCTGTGGTTGCTGAATACATCTGCAAACCCACCCCACCTCCACACACACACCACAAACATACACATACACACAACTGAAAATAAAACACATCTCAAAAAGATGTTTGACTATGAAAAAAGATCAGTGAAGACTAGAAAAGGCAATGAAACTCATCATAATGCTAATGAGAGAAATGAGTAAGATTAAGTGAGAAAGGACAAAAGAATAGTGAGTGGTTATATTAGAAATAACAGAATTATACCATTGTATGGGGAAGTCTGCATTTAACAATATTGGAGTGTGTTAGGAAATCATGAGGCATAATAGCTACCTTGAAATAAGAAAGGAACTACCAACATGTTTGGAAATACTAGAGACCACTATAAATTCCTGCACATGGGAAAGGCAAGCCAAAGGACCTGTTTAACTGTTTCTTAGACCACAGAGTCTCACACACAGCATTTAAACTTGTAAACAGACCATATGTTTGGCCTCCAGGGAAATTCAGGTTCACGGAGCTCAGCTCAGATGTTCATGAAATGGCGGACTCTTACATATCTGAAGCCTTACGCCCACATAAACTCTTGTGTTTTATCAATGTAATAGGAAGGTAACCAACACCATAGAGATATGGTTGCTGAGCCCAGTGTCTTGGGAGGATGTTAGAATGACCCTGCTGTTTGAGGTTGCAGTCCTTCTGGTCTGGATAGCCATTCTGAGCTTGGTGTTAAGGTGTGGGACTCCCTCTCCCCAGCAGGGCCTCCTATTCTCAGTCTGACTTTATCTGGGGAGTTTCCCTAGAAATAGATGCCCCTAACCACATTTGGTATATGACCTTTGACACAGCTCCCTGCCAGCTCTCCTCTCCCTGTGCCTATAGGATAATTAGGTATTGTGTTTAAGAGCATGCTGTTTAATGCAAATCAAACATTCTTGAAGTGCCTAGTTTTAACTAATTATGCACACCTATCCTTGGAGCTGGCCACCCACTCCCCAAGGGGTATCTAGCCTTTGTTCTCTGGAATTAAAGTTGAACTAGCTTCCTGAAGTGGTTCCTGGGATGTATGATCACCATTAGAGTACTCAACAGCCATTCCAGGCATGCTCCTTGTCTCTTGCCCCTCCTGACTTGGTGGGCTGGTGGGGGACAGCCCCCAGGCAGGAGGAGAACCACAGGAGGATACCCAGGAAAGTATAGCAGGTCATCAAGCCAGACTTGAATGCACCAAGCTATATCTCTATTAATTATGTTTCTATACTCCTAAGAAATCAGTGATGTGTCTGTTGGGTTTATTTATGTCATTCCTATATGTCAGAAGAGTGTCTTTTATTTGCGCTGTATGAGAATAATTATACAAATAACATCCATGGCTAGCATCTATTGTGATCAGTACAATGACAAGCACTCTGAATATATTTGTTCATCAATCTGTTTTAGTACTCTATGGGGCCAGCCCTACTACAATCCAGAGGCAAAGACTATGTGCAGTAATCCACTTGACCAATGCCATGCAATACAGAAATTGAAGTTGAAATCTAAGCAATCAGACTTCTAAGTATGTTTCCAATCACACTATATGTCTTTCCCTATGTGAGGAGATATTCTTCGACATATATCATTTTTAAATGACAGGACAGATCATAGTTCTCTACAAAGCAGACAACATTCAACAAGGGAAAACAGACTGTTGAGCTGCAAGAACTGATAACTCTCTCCTGTTCTTCTCTTGACAGATTATCATTGTCATCTATTACTGAGAGAAGAAATTCAATCTCTTTTAAACATTTAAAAAATTCTGACCTTGGCAGATTGTACAAGGGGGCCATCCGGAAGCAGGCAACAACGGCTCTCTTTCTCTGCTTAGAGAGAAGTTTGTGCCACACAGCCTTCTTCGATCTCTGAGGATGCTCCACCTGAGGTAGAACGGGACAAATAAACATACATTGACAGCCCCAACCTGCCCTCAATAGAATGGAATCAATCAGCTGCAGTCTTTAAATTTATTTAAAATTACCTAATGATTATATTGGTTGGGACGATATCCACAGAGTTACCCAAAGCTAAATTTAAGATGCTTCCAAGTGGTACTTAGTAAAATTTACCTATTTCCAAACAGCCTTTAGCTCCTAAGCCTTGTTATCTTCAAAATCAAAGAAACAGAAAAGCACTCTACATAAAAAAAATCATTTCACATCATTCTCAAAAATTTCAAGTACTTTAAGTTCTTTTCTTTAAAAAGTCATGTATATATATGCATATCTGTTCATAGGTGCATATGCACACATGTGGGTGTTCATATGGAAGTTAGCATACAACTTTGGGTGTCATTGCTCAGTTGCCATCCACTATGTTTTTTTGAGACAAGGTCTCTCACTGGCCCAGAACTCACCAATTAGGACAGGATGACTGGACAGTGTGTCCTAGATATCTAGCCACCTCTGTCTCCCTAATGCTGGAATTATAAGCACATATCCCCAGGCTCAGCTTTTTAAACTGAGGTCTGGTGATCAGACCCAAGTCCTCTATTCCTCCTTTGTGGGTTTTTTGTTTGGTTCTGTTTGACTTGTTTTGTTTTGTCTTATTTTGTTTTCCTGCATAAAAATGTACTAACTTGCATATACATTGAAATAACTTTTATTACAAATATGGTAACTAACCACAAATATAAATGGTGTTAATGAAAAGCCTACTGCTCTTTAATAAAAGAAGATAACAAGGCTTTGCAAACTCAGTACCAGGAGTAAATAGACAGATTTAATCTTATAAACGTATTAAAATATGTAGCAATTTTTGTTAGATAAGACAAATGAGAATCTGAAAGTTACAAGAAATGATGCAAACAGGCTATTTATTTGAATAATGGTGCTTGAAACTTCAAGAGAAAAAAGGAGATTAATCATAAGTATTAGAAAGAAGATAAATTCCCAGTATGGTTTTGTCAATTAATTAGTATTCTCTAGGCAATGGAGGACAGTACTTCCCAGACTGAAATATCGCCGGCCAGTATACTTAGATTTCTGGAAGAAATGAAAATGTTATGTTAGCCCAAAGTGAAGCCAAATATATTATGCTTTGCAGTAAATTCTCAGAATACGAATACAGTGAGTTCTGAAGGAACAGTAAGACTGATTGAACCATTGTAGACATCTCAACAGGGCAGTCTGTCTAACTGGCAATAACTTGCTTCTCTGACACTCTGTCCTCCATAAGGGCAATGTAACTAACTAGCATATGTCTTCAATTATCTTCTTGATGGGTGTATTAGGTGGAATAAACTCTTCTTGAAGACAGTGCAGATAAAAACATAATCAAGAGCCAAGTTGTCCAATGACATCCAATGGAACCCAATATAAAATTATGTTTTAGGCCCTGAAACTTTAAAGGCAGCAGCTTTGATCAATACATGGCATTCTGCTGAATATGATGACAACCTATAGATGTATATGAAGCTCTTGAGCATTTGAGATACAATTGTGAACTCGACAGAGAAGGATCCAACTGGCATCTAACCTCAAAATTTGGCCAAGAATTATACAAGGAAGAATTCAAGTAGTGGGAGAGGCTACTTTAAACCATATGTTATTTAACCAGCCAGGGCAGGATTAAATGTTCAAACAATAACTAGTATAAATCAAAGTGAAATGTTTATTAATGCTTTGATTACATATTCGTGTGTGTGTGTGTGTGTGTGTTTCTAAAGGGGATAGAAAATCAAAATGAATTTTCTATAGCAGACAGGTAGAAAGGTTCTGGGAATGGTATAAGCCATTTTATTATTCCGATTCAGTATTAAAGAGACCTTCTTGTCTCTGCCACCCATAGTTTTGGATTTACAAATAGATATGTGCCACCATATTCAGCTCTTCCCTAGGTGCTAGAGATCTGAACTCAGGCCCTCATGCTTGCATAGCAAGCACGTTACTGACTGCGTCATCTCTCTAGCCACTAATGTTACCTTGTCAACTAGATGTCATGCTAAAAAAAAAAGAACATGTTTCTGTGCAGATAGAATAAGTTTCATTTAGTGTATCTAAATTTTACACAAGAAAATTTAGGTATGTGTATGGAAACCAGGCAATTGCCTGGATACATGTGTTTCACAAAGGAATACTTTAAATATAACATAAACAAATATACAATATAACCTTCTGAGAGCTTCCCAAGAATTACTGCTTTGAAAACTCTTGAACAAAGGGGACAAAATAAAGAATAAAACACATAAGAACTTGGAGTAAAAACAGGAGATGATTGAAAAATGACACAGAAACATTTTCCTCACTTAGGGTTTTACTGTATTAGTCTTCTATAAATGTAATTTTCTCTTTGTCTAGGAGGGAAATTGTCCAAAAATCTCACGAAACCAAAGGTTAAGCAAGTAAAAAAGAAAACACTTCAGACATTAAACCAGTTAAAGGCAAAATATCTCAGACATTTTAAGTATTGATATACAAATAAAATGATATATAAACAAAATATTTGAAATCAGATATCACTCTGAGATATTTTGACAGAAATATTTAGAATAAAGTCTGTGATACTAACAATCTATAGAATTTTAGAAAAGGTTGAAATATATAACAAAATGAAGTCCTTGATCTCCTAAAACATAGTATCTATGAATGTCTCCAAAAACTATAGTCTTGGAAATAATGAACTATATCTTCATTGTAATGAATATTCTAAACGTATATGGAGTTTGGGAGACCAGTTAAAAATATTATGCATTTTAAAATATTTAATGTGTTTAAGGCAATTGTGATTGAATTAACAGAGAAATCTGACCTGTTCAAGATGGAAAAGAACATTTGCTATATCCAGGACACGCTCCACTGTCCTCTCAGGGTCTGAGGTGTCTTCCGTCCTGTTTGGCAAGTCTTTATATAGAGCCATTTGCCACCTGATTGCAGGATCTTCCAACTGCAGGAAAGGAAACACAAGATGGCAGCTGAAGAGAGAAGGTATCCAGCGTGATCACTAACTGGATTCAGCATGAATCCAGCAAGCACAGCACCTACAGAAACCACATCTATACGGGAATCTAGGGAGCCACTGGACTGCAACTATCCTACCACAGCGGGCACTGAATATGCCAATAGAAGCGAAACACAAGAAATAGATCTTAAAACCAACTTTATGAAAATGATACAGGTCTTTAAAGAGGAAATAAATAAATCCGTTAAAGAAAGACAGGAAATCACAAAAAATTGGAGGAAATGTATAAGTCCCTTAGAGAAAGCCAAGAAAAAACTAACTGTAGAAGGCAATGAATAAAACTGTTCAAGACCTGAAAATGGAAATAGAAATAATAAAGAAAACACAAATTATGGAATTCTGGAAATGAAAAATTAAGGAATTAAACCAGAAACTACAGGAGCAAGCCTCACCAACAGAAGACAAGAGCTGGAAGAGAGAATCTTGTGTATTGATATATGACAGAAGAAATAGATACATTGGTCAAAGAAAATATTAAATCTAAAAAATTTCTGACACAAAACATCCAGAAGCACTATGGGACACAATGAAATGACCAAACCAATGAAAAATAGAAATAGAAGAAGGAAAAGAACCCCAGCTCAAAGGCACAGAAAATATTTTCAATAAAATCACAGAAGAAAATTATTCTAACCTAAAGAAGGAGATACTAAATAAAGGAACAAGCAGCATATACAACACAAAATAGATTGGACCAGAAAAAATTCCTCTCACCACATAATAATCAAACCACTAAATATAAATAATAATAATAAATAACATTAAAAGATAGAAGGGAAAAAGACCAAGTATGCATAAAGGCAGACCTATTAGAATTACACCCAAATTCTCAACGAAGACTCTAAAAGCCAGAAGGGCCTGGACAGATGTGCTGGAGACTCTAAGAGACCACCGATGGCAGCCCAGACTACTCACTATACCCAGCAAACTTTCGATAACCATAGATATTCCATGATAAAGTTCAAATTTAAACAACATCTATCTACAAACCCAGCTCTATAGAAGGTGCTAGAAGGAAGATTCCAACTCTCAGAAGGTTAACTATAACCAAGAAACACACAGAATAAATTTACCCCAGCAAAACCGAAAGAAGGGAAACACACACACAACCACAACCACCACCACCACCAACAACAAAATAACAGGAATCAACAATCATTGGTCATTACTATCTCTCATTGTCAATGGTTTCAATTCCCCAATAATAACTTACAGAATGGGCATGAAAACGAGATCCATCCTTTTGCTGCATCCCAGAAACACACCACAAGTTCAAGAAAAGACATTACCTCAAAGTAAAGGGTTGGATAAAGATATTCCAAGCAAGTAGACTTTAGAAGAAAGCTGGTGTAGCCATTTTAGTATCTAACAAAATAGACTTCAAACCAAAACTAATCACAAGAGATAGGGAAGGACACTTTATACTCATAAAAAAAATCCACCAAGATGAAATTTCAATCCTTAACATCTATTCCCAAACAGAAGGGTGCCCATTTTTATAAAAGAAACATCCCTACAGCTTAGATCACATATTGCCCCTCACACACCCATGATACTGGGAGACTTCAATACCTGACTCTCAATCAAGGACAGGATGAAATGGAAGAGAGAAATACTGGAGCTAACTGTCATTATGAACCAAATGGACCTAACAGATATTTACAGAGCATTTAATTAAAAAAAGAAAGACTATACCTTCTACTCATAGGACATCCTCCAAAACTGAGCACATAGTGGGACTCAAAGCAAATCTCAACAGATTTGAAATAACTCCCTGTATCTTACCACACTACCATGAATTAAAGGTTGGATATCAACAACAGAAATAACAGAAAGCTTACAAACTCATGGAAACTGAACAACTCTCTTGTGAAGGAAAAAATGTGTCAACACAGACATAAAGAAAGAAAGTAAAGGCTTTCTAGAATTCAATGAAAATGAATATACAGCATACTCAAACTTATGGGACAAATTGAAAGCAGTGCTAAGAGGAAAGTTCATAGCACTAAGTGTCTACATAAAAAGAAAATGGAGAGATCTCATATTAACAACTTAACAGCATACCTGAAAGGTCTCAAACAAAAAGAATTAAGCACACCCAAGAGGAGTAGACTGTAAGAAATAGTCAAAAATAGAAACAAAGAAAACAATAAAAAGAATCAATGAATCAAAGAGATTTTTCTTTGAGAAAATCAACAAGATATACAAACCCTTATCCAAACTAACTAAAACACAGAGAGATAGTATCCAAATTAACAAAATCAGAAATGAAAAGTGGGACATAACAGCAGACACCAAAGAAATCCAGAGAATTAGAATTAAAATTTTTTCAAATTTTCAGTTTTTATTTCCTTTTTGGGAGAGGCTACAAGAGTGGAGGTCTGATATGGAAAGACAGGAAGATGAGTGGGATTGAGTTGAATGATATAAAATACCCAAAGAGTTGATAAGAATTATGTTTAAAAACTTAATCCAGAAAACAGAATGAGAAGGAACATTGCTAAATTCATTTTATGAGGCCACATTTACCCTAATGCCCAAACTACATAAAGTCTTCACAAGGAAAGAGGATTACAGACTAATATCCCTTATGGTCACAGATGCAAAAATAACAAAATATTTGCAAACAGAATCTAAGAACGTATCAAAAAGATCATCCGCCATTATCAAGTAGGATTCAACCCAGAGAGGCAGGGATGTTGCAATACATGAAAATCAGTAAATGTAATCTACCATATAAATAAACTGAAAAAAAATCATATTATCATCTCATTAAATTCAGAAAAAAACAAACTTTATACAAAATCCAGCATCCCTTCACAATAAAAGTCCTGGAGAGATGAAGGATAAAAGAGGCATACCCAAATATAAAAAAGGCAGTTTATAGCAAGCCTATAACCAACTTTAAAGTAAATGGAGAGATTCTCAAAGCAATTCCACTGAAATCAGGAACAAGACAAGGCTGTCCACTCTCTCCATATATATTCAATATGGTAGTTGAATGATATAATACTTGAAGTCTTGGTTAGAAAAATAATAAAACAACTGAAGGGGATCAAGGAGATACAAAGTGGAAAGAAAAAAAAGTCAAAGAAGTCAAAAAGTTGTTATTTGCCAATGATATAATAATACACATAAGTGATGAAAATGCCACCAGGGAACTCCTAAAGCTGAAAAACACCTTCAGAATAGTGGGTGGATACAACATTTACTCAAAAAGAAAATCAGTAGCCCTCCTATATGCAAATGACAAATAGACTGAGAAAGAAATTGTGGAAACAATACCCTTCACAATAGCCTCATAATATTAAATAGCTTAGGGTAACTCTAACCAATCAAGTGAAAGACTTGTATGACAAAACCTTTAAGTCTTTGAAGAAAAAAATCGAAGATATCAGAAGATGGAAAGATCTGCGATTGTTCATAAACTCACATAGTAAAACTGTCCACCCTGCCCAAAGCAATGTAAAGATTCGATGATATCCTCGTCAAAACTGCAACACAATTCTTTAAAGACCTTGAAAGGACAATTCTTAACTTTGGATGGAAAAACAAAACAAACAAAAACAGGATACTAACACAATCGTGAGCAATAAAAAAACAAACAAAAAACTGCTAGGGTACCACCGTCCCTGATTTCAAGTTGGGCTACAGAGTTATAGTAATAAAAATTGCTTGGCATGAAAATAAAAACAGACATGTCGATCAATGGAATTGAATGTAAGACCCAGTCCATACACCTATGGACACCTGGTTTTATTTTATAAGGAAGCCAGAAATATACCCTGGGGGGAAAAAGCATCTTCAACAAATGGTGCGATTAAAACTGGATATCTGCATGTAGAAGAATGTACACAGATCCATATTAATCACCCTACACAAAATTCAAGTTCAAGTGGATCAAAGACCTCAATATAAGACCAGATACACTGAACCTGGTAGTATAGAAAGTGGGGAATAGCCTTGAACACATTGGCACAGGAGACAACTTTCTAAACAGAACACAATAGTACAGGCACTAAGATTAACAATTAACAAATGGTAGAATTCTGCTCTGAAACCATCTGGTTCTGGTTTTTTGTTTTTTGGGTTTTGTTTGTTTGTTTGTTGATTGGTATGAGAGACTTTTGATGACAGCTTCTATTTCCTTATAGGATATAGGACTATATAATTTATTTGCCTGCTCTTGATTCAGCTTTGGTAAGGGGAATTAATCAAGAAAATTGTCCATTTCATTCAGATTTACAAATTTTGTGGTATATAGGCTTTTGAAGTAAGACCTAACAGGATAGAAACCTGAAGTGGTGGAAGAGAGGCAACAGGAGGGGAGTCTAATATAGAGGGTCCTCTGAAAGGATTCACCCAACAGGGGATCAAAGTATCCTCAGTATCTACTGAGACTCAGGGCCAAATGTTGGGCAGAGCACAGTGAGTCTTATGGAGAAAGAAAGGGATGGATGGGACAGGAGTCTCACCAGGAGACCAACAAAACTAAAAGATCTGAGCTTAGGGGATCCTTCAGAAACTGATATACCAACAAAGGACCATGCATGTAGAGGACCTAGACCCCTGATCAGATGTATCTGGTTGGCAGATCAGTCTCCATGTAGATCTCTGAGTTTGGGGAGGTTGGGATCTGGGGGGATTAGAGAGAGTGGAAATTGTGGTCAGGATGTACTGTAAAAGAAGAATTTATTTTCAAAAAGAGAAAGAAAGGAAAAGATAAAACAGAAGAAAGAAGATGCAATCAGAGTTTAAGGTTGAGGTGGAAACATGAAAGAAGGATAAGATAAAGATAACCTTCCTGTCTCCTCCCTGCTCACTCAGTAAGTTTTGAAAGATTTATGTGTGCGTGTTTATAAATAGTGAAACAGGCCCACACTTAAGTCTAAATTTAAGGATTTTCAACATGGCAAATTCTTGCTCAAATTAAGACTTAAATAATATAAACCAACATGGCCATATTATTATTTCTTTTTTACTCACCAAAAAGAAATCTCATCATTTTATTTGGTAATACTGTTATATTTCAAGAATGAAAACATAAAATAATGTCTTGCATTTTATTTTTAATTTTTTAAATGTGTCTGTGTATGGATATGTGCTCATGAATATGTGCCCATGCAGTCCTGAAGAGAACATCAGATCCCCTGAGCTACCTGGTGTGAGTGCTGGAGAACAAACTCTGTTCTTTATGGCTGAGTCAGCTCTCTGGCCTAAAAGATCTTTTTATAAATCCTTTTTTTTCCTGTCTTCATATTTTTAAGAAATACTATAAAATTCATCAATCCAGACAACTGGAAGCATCTGGCTTGGAGAAAATCCTCCATCTCAAAGAAAAAAAAAAAAAAGAGCCGCCATTCAAAATAGACTAAACAATATCCATTTCCTTCCCCTACACTTTAGAATTTCCATTGAAAACAAAATTGCAAGTTATGAAACAGAAATGAAGAGAGATCATCTAAAACTTCCAAACTCCTAAGAAGGCATAGCTCTCCAAAGGAAAGAAATAACTTTGAGGTGGAGATAAACTCAGGAACAGAATTTCATATACAAATGACTTCTAAACACTGTCCTTAGTTCAGAATAAAATACTTTCCTCTGTGTTTTTTTTTTCCCCTCAAAGGACTCTGGGCTTCATTTTTGTCTATATTCACTAAACAGGTATTTTTGATAATGCAAAATCTTTATGTTCTCTCTCATATATTGACTCCCCCAAGGCCTTTGCCTCTAACTAGTGTTTCCACAAGAGTGTAAACATGAGGTAGAATGAGGCTGCTTCACAGTTGTGTCCCTTTGTCCATCTGGACTTTGTTTTTTATTTAAATTTATTTTACAATTTATTCATTTTAACATCCTGATTGTAGCCCCCTCCCTTGTCCCCTTCTGGTCCTACCCTTCCTCCCTCTCCCTCCCCCACCATGTTCCTTTCCTAGTCCTCAGAAAGGGGAAGCCCTCCTCCCCTACCATCTGACCCCAGCCTATCAAGTCTCATTAGGACTACCTGCATCCTCTTCCTCTGTGGCCTGGCAAGGTCTACCCACTAGGGGGAAGTGACCAAAGAGCAGGCAACAGAGTCCATGTCAGAGACAGGCCCTGCTCCCCTTACTAGAGAACCCACATGGAAACTCAGCTGCCTACTGGCTACATCTGAGCAGAGGATCTAGGTCCCCTTCATGCTTGGTCTTTGGTTGGTGTATCAGTCTCTGCAGGGCCCCCTGGGCCCAGATTTGTTGGTTCTGTTGGTCTTCTTATGCAGCTCCTGTCTGCTCTGGGTCCTTCTCTTCTCCTACTGTCTTCTAAAACTCCCTGCTCTCTGCCCAAAGTTTGGCTGTGAGTCTTAGCATTTCCTTGATCCCTGCTAGGTAGAGTCTTTCAGAAGACATTTACGGTAGGCTCCCATCCTGTTCCCTCTCTTTACAAGCTTTCAGTGTCTATCCTCTTTGTCTTTCTGAATGAGAATTAGTCCAGGTGAGAATTAGTTCAGTGAAGAATTCTACTAGATATTCAAGAAGAGTTAATACCAATACTCTTCAAACTATTCCACAAAATAGAAATGGAAGGAGCATTACCAAACTCATTCTATGAGGCCACTGTCACCTGGATACCTAAACCACACAAAGACCCAACAAATAAGAGAACTTCAGACCTATCTCTCTTATGAACATTGATGCAAAAATACTCAATAAAATACTCGCAAACCAAATCCAAGAACCCATCTGGACTTTAAGACTGGCTCCCAGAGGAGAGAGAAGCCAGGGACAGGTACTGCACAGGCAGCCCTCACGTTAGAGGCAGCAACAGCACTCTTTCTTCAGAGCCTGTGTGCATGAAGGTTTTGATACAGCAAGGAATGGACACAGTGGTGAGCCTTGGGAGAGTGTGAGCATGGCTGTGTTGCTGGTTTCCCTGAACCAGGATTTGATGGGGAATGGCACTGCCTACGTGGCTCCTATAAGCTCCCAGGGGAGTATCAGGACCTCAAAGCCTGAGGTCTATGTGACCACTTCGTAGCACAGACCACGAAGACGAAGACTTTCCACAGGAGCTGTGTAAGTTGGGAGACAGCAGGAGCCCTTTCCAATGTTCATTATGTCATCTAAAACCCATGTCTATAAAAAAAAAAATTCATGTCTCTCCCTGCATGGGAGCTTACAGTATAAACCCTTGGCCTGAGATCAGCTGGAAGTTTTATAATGATTTTCATTTCTCTTGAGAGAAAAGACTCTACTAGGAATTATTATTTTCCTTCTCTATGGGTGAGTTCACATCAGGTTCACAGAAAACTTGCTTTAAAGGTAAGCACGAGTACTTGGAATACAGAAGTGTGTTTTACCTGTGCCACATTGCCTAGGACTGTGGGTCTATGCGAAGGAGTATTTTAATACACTGGATTTCTTCAAAGTATTTTCATATCTTCTCATGTTTACAAATTAGAGAGAATCCCCAGAAGAGTCACTGATAGAGTAGAAACCTAAAGGTGAAGTCTCTCTTGTGGTTCAGATCTCTTTTTTGTTGGTGGTGGTGGTTTTGCTTTTGGAGACAGCGCCCAGATATGTAACTCAGGCTAACCGCAAACTTACAGTCTTCACAGCTCAGACTCTTCCGTGTTGGGATTACAGGCATGTACCTCCCACCATACCCAATAACAAAAGACTTCTTATATGATAGCTCTTATAAAGAAATGAGTGCTTATTTACTAGTAAAAATATCTCCAAGTAAGAGCAAATGCATATTGGATTACAAAACACAGTTTTAACAATTCCTTAACTACTACTTGTAAACAGTTTCTAGTCAAATTTCTCTTCAAACGGATTTCCTCTGCTTGCTTTAACTCACTTATTATTAGTTAAGCAATTCTCAATACCTCCTATATATGAATAATTCCTAAACACTTTTGTCTGAACAGTAAAGGAAAAATTTTAACTTGTTATAGATATGTTTCCATGTCTCCCAAACCAAGAAAAACAGTTATAAAAATGTATATGCAATACTTACTCAACCTGTGACATAGTCTCTTTTAATTTCATAATTTATGACCCTTTACTTTTAAAAATACAATATTTATTACTATTAGGTAATAATACAAAGTCTTTTAATACAAAAGTCTTTGCAAGTACGATAATGGCCAATTAAAATAATCTTATGAGATTATTTGTAACATTATCCTGAAAATACTAAACATGATTTGGAATAAAAACTGGCTTACCTTGCCTTGTAAGTGTATATTACTGCGGATTACATCTCGTACTTCCTCCTCAGTGTCTTTCTGTCAAGAAATACATGTTACCTAAAAGAAGTCTTTCGTAATAAATGCATCAACTGTCACAGTCAAAGAAGAAATCAAAACCCCATTAAGTAGAATATGTCTGAAAGACATCTTTATCAAAATGCATGGTACAAATTTGAAGAATTCTCAGATCCTTTAAAATCATGTGTGTGTGCGTGCACGCGCTTGTGTGCATGCATTTACACAGTTGCCCCTGGATGCCAGAAGAAAGTGCCAGATATCCTGAAGGAGTTGCGGGTGTTTGGGTGTTGCCAAAGCAGGTTTTTTGGGAGCCTTAGTCCTTTCTGAGAGTAGTACATACTGCTGAGCTACATTTCTACCCCTCAGAAAATATGCTCTACACTGAAACTACTTTTAAATAATGCTGCCATCTACTTTAACTACTCAGTAAGGATGTCAAGGGTCAACAAACAAGAATCTGATTCATAAAAAGAAAGAAGACAAACATATTCCCATGAGCTCACATGGAAATAAATCCATGGCTTTCAGATTTCCATAATGTGGCTTTGCATGTCACAACATACTCCATAATGGAGATGTAATAAGAAGCGTGTATGTGAAAATCAAACATAATCTAACTCTGCTTAAGCCTCCCTCCATTTCACTCATTCCAGGCCACAACAAGGCCCCTAGGCATTTCGAGGTCAGTCTCTGGCAAACAGGACAGGGAAAATGTATTCTCTGTTTTGCGTAAGTACAAACTCTCAATCCCAAGGCACATTTCTGAAAGTTTACATAGTCATCTGCAAGTATGCAAGATAAAATTAAGAAAATAACATTAGCAAAATTAAATCCTAATGCCTATAAGGGACCAGAGCTCCTGAAAGCTAACACCTTATCTAGCCATGACTGGCATAAAGTGTTTGGTTTCTAATGTTGAAAAATCACCTCTCAAGAATCTGACCATAGCTCTCACAGCAGATTTTATAAAGGAGCTCACATACAATATATTTTACCCCTATGGCTTGCTATCCATGTTTGCTTCCCGAATATACCTTGGAGGTGATTACCATCACTTAGGATAAAAAATGCCCTGAAAATAATGGTCATTGATTTAAGTCCTAGGGTCTGCAGAAAAACTATTTACTAAAAATATAACTGTAAATAAAATACTGACAGAATTATTCAAAGGATGGAATGCCGAAGTCTGGGGGTCTGATGACTAACAGCCCTGGGTGATCAGGAGACTCACCAAGCTAAATCGATTTTTGGCCAGAGCAATAAGCTCTTGGTCCCCAGGTGCACAGATGTTCAGCCCAATGGGCAGTAATCGCTTCAAAGCTGCCACGATCAGAGATGTCTGCATAGAATACCGGTCCCCTTTGCGCTTCATTTTCTTTCTTTCCTGATCAGAAACGGCTGCCTGTGGAGCAAGGATGAATAACGGGATGCTCACCCACATTTCTTTCATTCCAACGTACTACTCTTCTTAAAAATCATGCTTCCACCTTCCTCATTTTCTCCTGGTCCTTATTTTCAGGAATCCTAGCCATTCTGAAAAGGTTATCTTTTCTTCTCAGCATTTTTTTTTACTTTTAGTTTTTATTCTTCCTGTATCTTTATCATTAACTAATGATATTTTATTACCATATATAGAGAGGCACATCATAATATTACGAAGGAATTCCATATAGTAATTTCACATAAAATATTCTTTCTAATTCTCAATTTTAAAAGAAATTTCAGTACAGAAATCTTATTTTTGTTTGGATAGATGCTTTACAATTTACATGCATGTGCAGGATGTTTTTTTTTAGATATGTACACACTGAATTGTTTATAAACTATCTATGCAGGTATTACATAACTATTACAAAACACATTTTCCTCTTTTATTATACCTTTAGTGTATCCCCTAAGACATCAAGTGGTATACCAGTCTCAGTGGTAGAGAAATATTCAGGAGTATCAGTGTAAAGCTGCAGTATCTGGTGACTCTTTTAAGAACTATGCTAGTGCTACAAGGTTCCTCAAATTTACAATAAGTTCTGATGGGCAGAGAATGGTCTTCTAATAAAGAAAAATGTTTTAACCTAAGAAAATAATTGCCCCATATCCACTTCAAGTATGCTGGATTTCTTTTGTAGCAATAATTCTAACCTGAACCAGTTCCATAACAATGGCAGACTACGAGAAAACAAACAATGGGGAATTTGGCATGCAAGGGACTGGCATCGCTTAAAAGAAGGTGATGGCCTATACCTTTAATCTCAGCACTTGAGGGGCAAAGGTAGGTGAGTATCAGTGAGTTTGAGGCCCTCCTGATATACATAGTGAGTTCCAGGACAGCCAGAACTACACAGTGGAGCATTATTTCAAAAACAACCAACCAAAACAAAACAACAAGAAAAATATGGAAAAAGTAAAAACCTGGTACTTCAAGAGTTCTTAGCACATGGAGAAGTGATGCAGCAGTTGATTCATTTTTTTTAAGATTTTTTTTTATGTGTACAGAGATTTTTACTTGCATGTATGTCTGGTACCTACAGAGGCCAGAAGGCATTGGGTCACAAAGAACTGGAGTTACAGATGGTTGTGAGCCATCATGGGATGCTGGGAATTGAACCTGTGTCCTCCACAAAAGCAGCCAGTGTAGTTAACTATTGAGACATCTCTCCAGCCCCAACAACTGATTCATTGTAAAGAACTGGTAAATACTAAGTCATCATACTGCAGTATATTATCCCATATAATTGTGCTCCATCAAATCTATAACTTTCTGAACATTAGGAGCAAGAATATTTATATTCCAAAAACATATACTTATTGTATGAATCACAGTTTTCATATGTACCAACTTGTAAGAAAGTATTTTTAGTAAGTTTAGTTACTAGGAATCTATAATCCTTCATGAGCATTTTCATGTCTCAGCGTTTTACCACACCTGATTCAAACTAATGCTAGAAGGTATCCAAATAGCAAAAATGTTTTTTTTCATCAATAAGGAACATTATCAAACCAATACAATTATCTTTATGAACTTTCAACAAAAAAAACCTCTAAAATCTATCAACACATAAGGGAACATTGAGACAGATGAGAAGACTTGATACCTTGGACATCTTGGACTTTGTGTCAGTGATGAGGAAGGACATGTTGTTGATTTCATTCTGTACCACAAAGTTCTGTTCTTCTCTTTTGAAATTCTAAGAGGTTGAAAAGAAAATTTCAGTTAAAACGACTTGGAGAAAACAATATAGTCAGTGTTATTCAGGAATCCATAGTGTCTTCAAGGGCAGCTGCTGCTTTGGTGTATGACATATGCAGAGACAGAGACAACTGTTTCAAGAAATATATATCGATACATATAAATAAGTTTGATTCTATGGTATATATTAATATCCCTATTGAAAGTACTGTTAAGTGAGCCTGGTGATTAAAATAAAGAGTCCTCATTCCAAAATACTCTTTAAGACAAAAGTTTAAAGACATTACACTGGTGTTTAAATGATTCGTGATTGGAATACATATGTCAATTTTCCAACAGTTTTCCACATCTTAAAGCATCTAATCCTGGACCCCTCCCATTTGTCCCCTTGGCAAGTATAAATTGGGTTACCCATGAAAGAGAGGGAAAGGTAAAAGACTGTCAACCCATCTCTGGTTTTGGCAGCTGAACATGAGTTGATTTATCCTAGAGTATATACTTTTCCCAAAATTCCCCCAACACACTAATATATCCTTTAAAAGGTACTGCATGAAAGAAGGAATCATTCATCAGGCATGGTGGCACATGCCAGTGGTCCCACAAAAGCAAGAGAATTACAAGCCTGAGGTCAGACTAACTTCAAGGCCAGCTTAAGCTAAAAAGTGAGATCCTGTCTCAAAACGTCAAGAGCTAAGATCAACATCAGGGCAGATCTCTAGGCTAGCATGCCCACCCTCTCAGACAAACAAACAAAATACCTCATTTGATTCACACAGAAGAGCAGAAACAATCTAAAACAAAATTTCCGAGGATGTCACAGATAACAGACATCAATTCAAATATGCAAATGTATATTTTTCAAAAGTGATTTTAAATTAGGCAAGTCCTAAAAGATCCCAGCATGTGGAGGTGAAGCAGCCACTTAATACCAGCCTGGGCTACATGACACACTGTTTAAAAGAGGGAGTTAGAAACGATCATCTTAATGTTCATTCAATACTATTTTTATCTTTAAAAGAGAAATTTGAGTTGAAAAGAGGTTGAAGTCCCCAGAGTCACCTACCTTCTGTCCTAAGCTATCAAGTGGATTCTGGGAGACAAACTAAAGAAATGCCATTCAGACCCCGATTGCATGACCAGACAACTAACTGGTCTACCTTTACAAAGCCCTAATCACATATCATTCAGTAGATACTTCTGGCTGGCATTCTCATACTTACGTGGGATTTGGACCAGTAGATGAAGACTTCAGCTACCATGCGAAACAGCTCCTCTGCTTCTGGGTTAGGCTCCTTCAGCCACTTTGCCCTGGAGCACATGATGAACAGGTTCTGAGTTAAATAACTAAAAACAAGCCTTCTCCTACCACCCCCCAATTGTAACTGTCCAACAGCTTCTTAAAAGAAAGAAATTAAAAATTAAAAGTTTAGTTTGGTTTTGATACATTGTTGCTTGAAATCTATATCCACACTTATGTATTGTGTGTTTTATGTGTACATATCATCTCTATCTATCTATATATATACATAACAATTTAAATGCTTTTTTCTGTATGTTCATGTGCAGCTCCAATCTCTGCTGAAGAAACAGAAACAATATAACAATACATTTACAAAGCATAGAAGATTTCAGAAAACAAGATCAGTGGTAAGCTGAAGATATCCAAGATAATTAAGGTATATATTAATATTTTGTAATATTATGACCATGAACAAGCTCACAATTCAGGAGTCAGTGAACTAAATGGTCTACATGAAGAGCTGAGACAAGCAGATAATGAAGGGCTGAGTGGAGTGACCCACTTTTGCACATTGTACCTGTTATAGTCCACGAATCGGATCAGGAGTGGATAGAAGGCATAGAGGTCCCTGGCCAGTGTGGTGAACTCATCCAGAATGAGCAGCTCAGCCTCGGACATGTCCCCCCTGGCCTCGGCTTTCAGATGGTCTTCTTCAGACACGACCATGGCAGCCTTTTTCTTTAGCTTCTCCATCAAGGGTAAGAAATGAGTTTTCAAGAGCTGAGGCTTCACCTTGTTGATGATAGGCTGAGAAAACACTGTTTAGAAACAGACATTATTATTCTGCTATGCAAAAAACACCCATTAAATCAAAGGGCAATTGCTGGGATGATGATGGGAGTGAGATCTCCACCTCCTCTCTCTCTCACGGCTTCTTTAAGGACAGGGCCCATGTCTCTGCCATTTTTCTTGCCACAACCCTAATTGCATAATTGATGCTTAAACATGATTACTGGACTCAATTCATGTGCTTATTTTTAACAAAAAAAAAGATGATTTAGAATAAAATTTTTAAAAAGACTTGGAATCATATCAGAGATCAGTATTACCATATAAAGCCCCAAAATGGAAATGAGTCTTCCAGCCCTTTCATTTTTAGGAGACACACACTCTCTGCAGTATCATCATGTGGGACCTGCAGTCTCCTCATTTCATCCCGTCTTCAGCTCCTGAAGACTACACACAGCACTGCTGTCCTAGGTAGCATTCAGGGAGAGTTCCTAGGCTTACACAGGCAATTTCTAAGATGGATGTTTTTTACCTTAAAGCTATATAATATGCATACATATATATAAATATATTCACATACATAATACATTGGCTAATGTACATGTGAGGAAAGTTTAAAATATACCTATTTGATCATTAGAACTGGCATTATTTCTTTTAGTTTTCATCAACAGATAAACTCCTTAACTCATACTACACACAGATCATTCTTCATTCCTTTTAAAATGTTGCATACATATATATGCATATATATACGTATATATGCATATGTATGTATACACACACATATGTAAGCATGAGTATTTCCCAAGACACAAAGCATGCTGAAACCTGAGTGCTTGGGGAAAATACAATATTTAATAAGAGGATATATAGAAACTATTTACCTATGCTGCTCGAGCTGTGGGGTATTTAGACATCTTCCACAATTTGAATATAAACACTGCAATGATAAACTGAACTGTATATGTTTTGCTTCATCTTCAATTCCTCAGCCCATTGTCAAATAATATGAAGGTAGATTGTTTCAAAATCCTGCTTTAGTTTTGTCTCTGTCTACATAATCATTATTGATGTTACTGATCATTATTTCTTGTGCTTGCTAAATAATCTTACATCGAAGTAAACAATTAAGAAATCTGCTTGAAATTAGTAACTATGTAATGAGTTGCTCTAATTGCTAATTTCATACAACCTAGAATTACCTGGGAAGAGAGTCTTAATGAGGATTATCTGCATTGGGTTGGCTGGTGGACATGTCTGGAGGGGCTTGCTTTAATTAAGTTAACTGATGTGGAAGAGTCAGCCCACTATGGGTGACACCATTCCCTAAGCAGGAAGTCTTGAACTATATAATTGAGAAATTGAGCTGAGTAAAATAAAGCAAGTGAGCACACATGCATTTGTTTACTTTTGTACTGATGGATTTGTCATGACTAGCTGCTTTATGCTCCCGCCACAGTTCTATCATTGCAGTGATGTACTTTAAGCTGGAAGTGAAAGCTAAAATAAACTCTTTCTTTCAAAAGATGATTTTGGTCAGAGTATTTTATCATGGCAACACAAATGAGACTAGAGCAGTTAGCAAATGTCTCAGCTCACCCATGTCTTTTAAAACAGCATAACAGGGCTAAGCAATGATAGTTCTGAACACAGAAGAAATCACTGAAGATTACTGTGGGCATATTTCAAACCTTCCCTGGAAATAAAATGGCAGGTATATTCCTTCCAGTGCTTACCGGCCAAGCGCTTCATCCAGGCGCCTTCGTCAATCCCCAGGTTGTTGTAGATGATTTTGAGAATGTTGCCCAGCAGCGTGTTCATGTGCTCCGAGTTGAGGGCTGTACAGCACATCTCAGCTCTCTCTGGGTGGCTCTCTGGACCATGCTCCCACCACCGTGACATGTAGCTGCACAGCATGGGCAGCACAACCTCCATCATGTGTGGCATCTGAGTGTAGCGGATGCCAGACTCTGCCAGCTCTATAATCTCGGCCATGAGCTTCTCCAGGGATGGAATATTTGGGCAGACATCCTCCACATTTGCTGGTAAACTGAGAGCTGAAGAAACGCAGATATAATTGGATCTTGCTCAATACAAAAACAGGTAACATGTGACAGATTTGACTGTCTCAAAAGGACACCTGATTTCATTTTGGCTTCAAAGCTCAAACCTGTCTTCCTTTTATCATGGATGTCACTTCAAAGTTCTTTCTTAACCCCAAGAGCCTACTGAGCCATCACTCTCTCAGTCTAGTGGACAGCTGCTCTGCCCACTTTAGCACATAAGAATAGCCATGCTCTCTTTGTCCTGCTTCTCACACTCCATTTTCAAGCCATCCCTATGTGTCCCTATTCACTTTATACCCTCCTTTAAAAGGAAGGAGACTTGAGGTCCTTCTCTTGTTACCACCTCTCTGTCTGAATGATTTTCCCACCACAGGACCTTGCTCAGGTCTCTATCCCCAGCCTCTTCCATTCTAGCAGCTCCTGGCTAGCCATATCTACAGATGTGCAAATGTCCCCAGAAGCTCTGCTTCCTAGACATCATTGTTTGTATAGCATCTAAACTCAGCTTTCCAGCACACAGAGAACTCCTGACTTTACATCCATAGCTCACTGGTTGCTAGGCAGCTTTTCCCTTTTCCTGAACCACCACACCTAACCTCCTTCCTTCTTATCAACATCTCCTGTCCCTACTCAATTACAGCATTGTCCTTAACTCACACCTTTCTCTCTCCTGAATTAGGTATTGGCTTCCTTGCAGATCCATTTTTAGCCCCTCTCTTCCTCTGAATATATATTTGTCTTGACAACTATACCTACTACTGCTGGCTTCTGTTTGTTATAGCTATGAACATTTCAAGATTTATTTATCCATCTTTTTTTCTGACTAATCCTGTGTTCACAATGGGTTTAAACGTTTCACTTCCTCACCAACATACTTATTCAGAGAAGGTGCTATCCAATCAGTCGCCCTAGCTGGATGCAGAAGAACCTTCCTTGGCTCATATCTAAGATGATTCTCCCTCCAGGAAACCTCATAACCACCTCACTGCCTATTCTTTCCAGTGGGCATTATCTGGCCACTTTGCATCTCCAGGTCTCAACACAGCTGAGCTGTGCATTTATCTCCCTTACTGCTGTCAGGATAGATCTCTAAAGTACATCAGTCCCTCTCTGTGGTTGGAAAATGAATCTTCTTTGTTATTTGCTTCAGTCTCCATATTTGCTTTTCTCCCAGCCTTGCTTCATTGTCTGCTCATCTCTCCTGAGAGCTATCTCCAGTCAACATTTTCCCCAATGAACCAGAGTTTCTGTCCTCCCAACTTCAAGACTCATCTTGAATTATCTGTGTTGTGTCTTCCCAGGAACTCTAGTATAACATCACTTTCTGGTGGCCAGAAAGTCTTCGTTCTAAATTCAACTGCCCATGTCTATCAGTCTCTCTCTCTACTACAGGCCAGAACCCCCTGAGGGAAAGAATCAGATCTTAGTAATCTTTGTATCGTATCTCCTCTATCTGCCAAAACCTCACAAAAATGGTACAGAAATCATGAAATTAAATTCTCTTTGATATGCAAATGAGGCGATATAGAAACCTGAGCAAGTAATCCATATGCACAGTTCCTTATCTGTACAGAGGCAATAAATCTACTTTGTTCTTGACTCATGTCCAAATAGTAATGGATTATTAAGCTTTAGTAAGAGTATTACACCGAAATATCAACTTTTTGAACTGAGCCATTTTCACTACTTACAAATATACAGAAATCATGTCAAAAATATTACTATTGCACATTCAATACTTTCATTTATCCATAAGGTGAGACTGACAAAATAGCCGAATTAAATGATAATTATTCAGGGCAGTAAACATTGCTTACTTGGTAAGAGTCACTTTAAAAAAAGCAGCTGTGTTAACTAGGTCACAGAGGAGTAAGTTCATAGATGGAAAGGCGTATAAAATCTATAGACTTAGTAAAACATCAAAGAGAAAAAGTACTCTTAAAGGGCATCTGTGGCATATTTAGCCTGGAAAATTGGTCTTGACTGTTCTAATAGGTTACTAGAACAATAACTTGAGTTTACTTTCTTTTCATTCGCCTCAACTCACATTCCTGTTAAGTAAGTATGGTGGGCTCTCAAAGGTAAGTCCCTGAAATTACCACCAGGGGAATAAATGTTCAGTTGGAATCATAAGAAAATTAGGGCTATCCACCCAATCAATACTCAGATTGTCCTATGTGGCAGAACATGAATAGATCTGGGGTCTATGCTACATTGAATATACACACAAACTCATGGATTTTAAGGAGATACTCCTTATATTTAGATGTAAGCTAAAGTCGTTGGTTAAGCTTACCAGAATTGCAATTTTAAGCTTTTCAAGTGATAAATCAACTAAAGAAAAAAATTTATAACACATGAAATAGGATAAACAAGTTATCATCTGACATTGATATGAACAGTGTATGATATGAACATGTGTATACACACACATGCACACACACAAACATCTACCAATGAATAAATAACAATACCATAGCCCTTCTTGACTTACTGTAACACTATTCAATAAGAAAGCAGATCAAACTATTTTTTAACATTTGCTGATTACTTTGTCTGACTTAGTAGAATATTCATTTGTCTGCATTTCATTAACTCAGGAGCAATTAAACAAATCTTCTTTCAGAAGCATTACAGGAAGTACACATTAAAAATGTTAAATTATAACAATTGAGAACAAGGAGACTCGATATCATAAACTGAAAGAGATAATTAAAAACCATGGCATTACGGAAAACCCCCTATTTCTCCTCTATGCCTATTCATGATTAAAGTTATGGAATGTTTAGCCCACATACGCACAGATTGCTTCAAATTGTGAACTACCCCATCTGTCAATTATGGTAAGAAATCACCCACACCCTGCCCTCTGTAAGCAGCTCCTCCTCCAAAATCCAGGAGAAAGGGAAGCTCCTCAGCTGACCTGGACTCATTCCATCCCACGGCTCCCTTACAAGGTCACTAGCATGTGCCTTCAGAAATAAAACTGCTGGATAAATTATCTCACTCTCCAAAGAACAGAAAACACCGCAGGAAAAAAAAATCAGTATCCAACATCAAGACATGGCTTCAGTTCTCAAAAAACAAGCATAGTTCTCTGTGTTACCTGCTCTTTCCCGTGAAGACCTGGTGTTGTAGATGGAGTAAACATTGTGTTTGTCCAGGTGGGTTTCTAAAAAGGCTATCGGGAAGGCGCCAGCAAAGGCAGCTAGGCATTCTCCGAGGGCAGATCGTTGCCTACAAGTGCAAAAAGTTTACTGTTTGCAGACGAATAAAGAAGAAGTTACATTAGAATTGGTAAATTTAACCGACGAGAGGGATATCGATGTTGCTACTTAAAAACAAACAAACAAAAAACAACAACAAAAACACCTGAAATCCAGGGTTGATTGGGGAAAAAAAAAAGAATTACAAATCTTGATCTGTTATGTAAAAGCTAAATTGTTTATCAGCAATAGCCTTAAAATCAGATTAACAAGCTTTGCACCTGCACTCACAAATCCAGAGGTTCTCTTCCCTTCCTGGCTGTCTCTTCTTTTCTTCCACTTTTCATTTTTTAAATAAAAATGACAAAGAGAGAATTTCTGCTCTTAACTTAGTGGATTCAGAAGAGCAGAAAGTTGAAGTAATAATATTGGCTGTATTTTATGCAAATATACCACATAAAAATAATTCCACGATAGCAATGAAATGTTAAAATTTGTTTAAATGGTAAAAGCTACCAGTATCACTTGAAAATGATTTATCATTTATAAGAAGAAAGTATCTAAGCAATCAAACTATGTTTCATTGATTGGGGACAGAAATTAAATTCTGATAGTATCTTCTTCACTCTTCCCTCTTTTATTAGTAATTTACTTAAGTCATGGCTTTGTTGGACTCTTAAGTTGTTTACCAAAGAAAGAGTGATAGGAAAGGTATTTAAGCATATTATAAATTCACTAAAAAAGTATACAAATACTATAAGGGTGACTTAAATTAATATAAAACATTACATTGTTTTACATTTAAATATTTTAATGTTTAACTATATATATACATACATACATATATATATATTTGCATGTAGGTGCTCTCGGAGGCCAGAAAAGGGTGCTAGGTTCCCCAGAACTGTGTAAAAGGTGATTATGAACCAACTGAATTGGCCTCTGGAAACAGAATGTGGGTCCTCTGCAAGAACAATCGACACCACTGAGAGCTCTCTAGTCCCTACATGATATTCTTATTAGGTAGTTTAAAATATCACAAAAAAAAAACATGCCTAGACACTTAATGACAGAGATGTTTTTTTTTTTTAAGTGGGTCCATCTGTGAGTTTGGGACTGTGAATTTTTATTAGTTATAAGATTTAAAAGCCAGTTCAAAGTGACCTATTCTTGGGTTCTCTGTATTGTGTGATTACTCAAATGTCAAGCACAGTCCAACACTATACTCATCAGTTCACTTGTTTGTGGGTGCTGGCTTCTCTCAGCAAATTCAAGATTCTCCCATGATGGTAGAGAACGAGGCTTTTCACTGTTGCATCTTTGCATCTGGCATTTAACTACTAATTAATAAATAGTAGCATGAAAAGCTAAATCTGAGTAATGGAAAACACATCATGAAAAACCAGACCTGATATACGAGTTTTTGCCTACTAAAAAAAGCATGATGAAAGCTTTTGACATTATGAAGTTAAGGAGAAAGAACATGTATGAAGTAATTGACAAATGTCATTTCACAAAATCCCAAGTCCCTGTGTAGTATAGAAGACTAACATGCAAGAAAAGAAAACTTAGGAAATTAAAAAAACATAAATGCCAAAAGTATACACAAAAAAGAATAACAAGTAAGGAAGAATTAAGAAAATGTTTTTGGGAATAAAATTGGGGTCCTGCTACTATGTCTACAGAGTTGAAACAAAAAGAAAAGCTGAACACATGGGTTAATTATTAGAGTTAAGAGTATAAACCAAACCAATTTTGTGAAAAGATAGTGATTAGTCATAACTATTTTACATGTGGATGCTTTCAGCGGAGAGTTTCTGAATTTAGGGATTAGTATTGGTTTGGAAAATAATTACAAATAGACACCAGAATCCGTGGGTGCCAGTCAAATGCTGACTTCAGGTCTTAGTTTACCTGTTGATATCATTTGATAATGGTGAACCACTTCTGTATGGAATGTGAAAAAAAAATGGAGCTGGTTTTAATGAGCTTACATCTTGAAATATATTTCTGCGTGTATGTGTGTGGTGTGCAGGCATGTGTGAGTACATCAGGAGACCAGAGATCAACAGTGAGTCGCTTCCTCAGCCACTCTCCAGCCTAGTTTTTGAGTCAGGGTCTCTCACTCAACCTGGAGCCCACTAATTCATTGAGATTGTGTGTCAAGCAAGCTCCAAGGATTCTCCTGCCTCTCCTCCCCCAGCGCTGAGATTATAAGCTCTGTGCTGCCGCGTTAGGCTTTTTGGTTGGGTAATGTGGGTGTGGTCTTCCCTCAGTAAGTCATCTCCTCAGTCCTTACTTGGCTTTTCTGATACACCGAAACAAACAATGCTAGCAGACCCCTTCCTAAGACTTACAAACTATAAGCTTATATATTTATATTTTACATGCCATGCTGTTATGTGAAAGATAAAAAATTCAATTTTAGACACTATGCCACTCTACAAAAGACAAACCATTATTTGTGTGTGTTTTTGCAAACCCACTGTACTTTGTAATAATACTTCAATTGCCGAGTTCCAGTTGGGAAACTGGACAGAATAGCCTGGGTTGCTTCAAAAGTAAGAAACATGTATAAAATGAAATTTTGAGGTGCCATCACCATTGGTACAGGGCTGTCCTCAGCTCTTACCTTTCCACGTAGATGCTCTTGCTGGTTCCCAAGGCATACAAGCTGGTCAGAATTCTGTAACAAGACACCTGCACATCCTCCACTGGGAACAGAGAGAGTCTTCATTGAGAAATAAACATTGACATAACAGATGACCCTGAGAGTATGTATGCCCAACCCAGAATTCCTCACTAGAGTCATTTCAATGTTCAAAACTTTGGAAAAGCAAAATTAGAACACATTCACAAAAGAAAACATAAATGCTTCTTTTCAAAATTTCTTCCCCGCTCAACACACTTTAAAGGATGTGTTGTGATTATCTAGAACATTCTCAGAAGTATTTTTAATACTCTTTTTCAGTATGTGAAAAAAAAGGACTTGCCCAAGAATAAAATAAATTACAAGATTATCTAGAAAGAGGAGGAAATGTCAGTTTTGAGTATCATTCTGGGGAGAAATAAAGATTCTATGTCCTACAAAGGTTTGCATGGAAAAGACTTTTAGTTCATACAATCTTGAATATAATAACTGTTTGTTACCATAAATCACACATGATATCTCCAATGACCTGATATTCAGATATGTTTCTCCAAGATATTTTTTAAAATTGTTTTTGGTTAGATATGTGCTTGTCTGTCTATCTGTGTGTATGTGCATATTAGTACAGGTGCCTACAGAAGCCAGAGGCCTGGGTTCCACTAAAGCTGGATTTACAAAGGGTTGCAGGCCATCTAAACTGAATTTCAGGAACCAGACTCTGGTCCTCTGCAAAAGCAATACATGCTCCTAATCACTGAATCATCTTTCTATCTTTCTAAAGTATTTGATGTTAGGAAAATTAAACAGAGTATCTATGAAATAGCTTTAAATTGTTGAATAAGACATGCTTGAAAGCCAAGAAAATCTAAGAAATGTGACTTTCTAACTCCAACCCAGGTAGATATACCATGCCATGACCCAAGAAATTATCTTTGACATAAGACCTATTTTCATCTATAGTCTGGTCCTACTGGTGAAAGTAAGGGTTTTGCCAACACTAGCAGAAGAGCCGCTGAACCCCACAGTGGCTTCACAATGCACTGCCCATCACCGGGGGAACCTACACTATGAGAGTCTCTGAAGGTGTGTCAGCCCCCTCATCCCATGCTCTCGCGAGCAGCCCTGCAAAATGTCAGGACAGCTCAAGTGTTGATTTTCCACTTAACCTTAGATATTCTGAGGACAATTTTTTTAAAAGTAACTTAAGCATTCTAGCTAATTAAATATCTTTCAAAATCACACTTAAACCTATCAGCGGAGCTACTTTTGCTTGTCACAGTCCAATGATCTAAATGGTGCATTTGGCTCCGCAGAGATAATGTTATTTGGTGGAATAACCTGTGGCCCAGTCAGCAATCTGTGTTGGACTCAGAAATGATTTGAAAGCATTTAATGTGGCATGGCTTTATGCTCTAAATCCACTGAAAATAAGCACTGAAAAGGTGCAATGGATTCAGGGAATTTGAAGCTGTGCTTCAACATTGCAGAAGATTCAACCCAAAACTGTGACCTTAATTCTGGGTCCATGGGACATGAAGACCTGTCTCTGTAAGAACAGTTTCGATAATTCAGACACCCATTTATGCTACTTGTAATTTTCAAAGAATCTGTATGCAGAAGCATGTTGGGATGGCCCGATGGCCCTGGTGGCCCTAGCTCAAAAGCCAGCTTTGAAGGATCAGGTTTACATACATATCAGATCTTCTCCAAACTGATGTTGGCCGACGTGCTCAAACAGGGATGAGAGCATGGGCAGCAGGGCCACGGTGGTGTAGTTGATGATCTGAGTCACCCCTTTGGGTTGGCTCCTGGTGTGCGTAAACTGGCCCTGCTTAAGGTTTTCCATTGTCTTTTCCAGATCCTCCGCTGCATTGTCCAGAAAGGCCCTGAGAGCACTTTTCACACTGTCCAGGCCCGTCTTCATTACAGTCCTGGGAAGTCAGGAAGAAAGAGATTCGACCTTCTGACAGCAACAAACCAAAGGAGAAAACCTGACCATCCCTCCCCGTGCCACGTATCTAGTACAGGATCGACCTAGAACACATTTAACTTTTTAATTTTTTATTGGCATAGACTAATTACATATAATGGTTTCATTATGACATTCTCAAATATGCACATAATATATTTTGATCATATTTACACCCAATTACCCTCTCCAGTTCCCACTGATTCCTCCCTCTTTCCAGGAAATTCTACTTTCATCTCTTTGTATGTGTGTACTCACACATGATATATTCATAATTGATAACTCTATTTTAAAATCAGCTGCTAGAGAAATCCCTTAAAGATTAAATAACCTTCTTATGATTATAGACACTAAGGGTGACTGCATCAGTAGTTTCCAAGGTTTCTTTTCACTTGTACTAAACTATTCATGAAACCACAAAAATAACATCAAGACACAAGGTCTTTTTTTTTAAACATTCTTATATGTCATGATTATATTAATTCATTTAGATTAAAAAGTGCCTATTTACCTTGCATCCAAAGTCTGGCCCAAAATATGAAGGCAGTTCACAATTGAAGTGGCATCATTCCCTGAAGGGGAAACAAAACACTATATAAATATTCAGGATTTCCTAACCTTCCTGTGTTCTATTAACACGTGTCACAGATGTTTGTTAATTCACACAGCTCAATCATAACTTAATAATAAAAGATACTTTTGAAGACTCAAGTTTGAAATCATGCAGTTTCTCTGCTTAAGAGTGGTTATGCAAATGTAAGTAGACAAGCGGTGAAGCATGTCTTATCAGGTAGCAGACATGCTCCAGAAGCATTCGAAAGCATTGCACAAAACTAAAGGAACTTTTACTGAATTCCTCAGATACAGTCCTCTCCCCTCATAGCTCACTGTGCTGTGTACAGTATGCAAACCTTTAAAGTCAGCACATCTGCTTTCTGAAATGAGATGGGCTAAATCTCTATACACTTTAATGCTATTTTAATTACTTCAGGACCCTCTGCTTTCTTAGTCAATGGCCTCAGGGTGAATTATTATGCTTGAGTTCCAAGATAGGAAGGTGGATTGATTTGTCCAAACTTTGTTAATCTTTGGAACAAAAAGGAAGCTGCAATTAAACTCATTTAAAAAAATTAAAACAAGAGGTTGGAGAAGCTAAGTTGAACTCTTGTTTTTAGAGATTTATTTCATTTTTAATTATGTGCATGTGTGTGGGTGTGTGCTTATGTGCATGCAGTGTCTGAGGAAAGCAAGCAGAAAGTGTCAGATTCCTTTAAGCTGAAGTCACAGGTGGTTGTGGGTTTCCTGGTGTGGGTGCTGGGAACAGAACTTAGGTCCTCTACAAGAGAACTATTTGCTCTTGGCTTCTGAGCTAACTGTCCAGAACTTTAAACAGTGTTCTTTTGCACAACTCAAATTGTAATTCTTAAAAACAATGAGATTCATGCATTTTATATGAGTGAGAGATACAGTGTGTGTGTGTGTGTGTGATGCTTAATGATGTATATTTTTAAAAGTAAATAAATAAAATGATGACTCTATTATCAAATAATTTGACTATCAAAATATGGTCAAATGATATCAGTCTTTGTTCTATATTTTCCTCTCTTTCTCTCTTTCTGACACACACACCACACACAAATGCACACAGGCACACACACACACATTCTCTGGATCCTTAGGATAATGAGTCATATTTCAAAGTAAGTTTTTGTAACAGCTGAATGTTATTTCTTTAAACAAAAACACGTCCTACAATATCCCACTTACACATGCATAGAACTGGGTGATCACCCTGGAACAGGAGCAGGCCAACTTAGATACATCATAAGACAGAGACAATCTCAGTTCTAGACAGACACTGTCCTCGGAGATGCTTAGGGCTTTCTTTTTCATTGTCTGTACCATGCCCAACAAACAAAGCACAATCTGAACCTTCTAGGGATAACATACACAAGTTAATTTTCCCATATTTCCTGATAGAGAATGGCAGTAATTATTTCAATACGTGAAGTATTTTGAAGGGCGACATCAAAACTGTCAATGTAAAGCTAATTGGTTAGCAGGCAGAAAAAGATACTGGTGAAATTTTTCTCTGAATTATGTCACTTAGCATTTATTTTTGAAACTTATCCAAATATAAATTTGAGATTCATGCACTGGTGAAAATTAAGTATATTCAACTGGAAAAATGGAAAAGCTTTCGTAAAACAAAGTAGCTTTCTTTCAAACATCTGATATTTATGCTGTGCGGTATCCTCACAGTTAACACTGTAGTGAACTGCAGTGATATTGTCTGTTCAGGTTTCGGACCACTGTGAAGCCAAACCAAAAGAATGTTTGGACAGTATGCTTGTCATGTAAAAAAAAAAATGTTTACTTGGTAAGCATTTCTGAAAGTCTCCATGTCAAAAATTTGAGAGCTTCTCCATTGGCTCAGGGGTATGTTCTGGGGTACTTAGCATGTCTTACTAAGAAAAAGGTTTTTTTTTTCTTTAAGAATTTCTCAAAAATAGAAACAAAATTAAAGATTGGGTTATCTGAATGCAAAAAAAGAAAGAAAGAAAAAAAACCTTGCCATTTACAGCACTTACTGATTTGAACGTCTGTTACTTGTCTTCGCCATTAAGATCATGGGCTCCTTGAGTTCGTGATCTGATCCATTCATTCATCCCTTTACTCCCCAGATATTTTTAAAAGGCTATTTTAAAAATAAAATAAGCTTTCTGCTTAGCCTTATAGGGATGAATGAAAACCAGAAGGGTAGGAACGTACTGCATTTAGTGAGAACTAAGAAGGCAAGTATTAGGGGAATCTCATCTCACAGAGTAATGATGGCACCAAAGCCCCTAAGCAAAAAGGAACGCGACACACTGTAGAGCAGAGTTTGCCGGGAATGCTGAAGTACCACTGTGAGCAATGAAAGGCGTGGTGGTGAGAAAGGATGGAATCCAGCACACACTCAGGCTGCTCTACAGAAACAGAAGGCACTGGGCACACTGGAGCAGGATAGGAGACTGGTGTCTGAGGAAGACGTGGCTGCATGGGACACAGAGTGGGAAGAGGGATTCAGACAGAATGGGTTCTTTGGTCTTGGAGTAGCACAGGTAAAAGTGTTTGTAGATTGTCTTCACAGCCTGAGAGAATGTCTCTCACACAGCACATACAACTACCACATATTCAATGATGCATTTAAAGCACTATATTTTCCTTGTGTGTGCAAATGCCCTTATCAGACATTACAGGCATAGACCTGAAACATCATCCCAAAGACTGCTCTATTTTTATATTCTGTTCTCCCCACAATGTCTGAAGGATTTAATATAATGGGTAGGCTTGGGATGATCCTCCTGCCTTGAGTTTGGCAAACAGAATTTATATCTAGCAAAACTGGAGAGTAATAATGAAAATAAAACAGTATTTCTTTAGCCAACATTGGGTTCTTAGAATGGCAAATGAGATCTTCTGTGCTTGTCAAACTGTCTGAGTACTAGTCCCATCCCAACTGAGTTTCCAGAACTCATGTGTGCATCAACTTAGAGTCACAAGGACGCTCTTCAGAATTCACATGGGACAGCGTGGATTTGAGCAAGATGGCATTTCATTTCTCTCCCCACCGCTCCACCAACAAAATATTTTCTTTCTTCACCAGGATTCTATGGTAAAAGCATCCATCATTGGAAAAAGTAACTTTGCCATTTTCCCACATGACATGAAATGCTTTAGAAGCCTTCAGAAGAGCAGTTCAGAGTATGGGAGCTATGGGTTTCCTTGGTTCTTTGGGTGTTTTAATGTAAAGAAAAGACTTTTGAAGGAAATTAAAGTCACACACAAATGTGGGAAGTCAACTTTTGGTAATTCTCATGTTATAGATGTCATAACAATCTTGAGACTACCCAGAAGAATTGTAGATATAAATTTAATTTGGCAGATAATACAGACTAAATATTCCTAGTCCCTAGCAGACTCATCACAATGACCCCCAACTTGTCTGTTTATTGTTCTCCCCTGGTCTTCAAGGCCTAACTATGGAAAGTTACTGTGTATCTTTCTGTGTCTTTTTGGGTGCCAGTTATAAAACATAAACTGTCTCAACTGATTCTTAAATGAAGTCATAAATTATTTTCAAGTATTATTTTTATGCTAATGTGTGCATCACTTGTATGGGGGTGCCATTACAACCCAGAAGAGGGATCCTTTGAAGCTGAAGTTTTGGGGGTCATGAGCTGCCCAGTGTGTGTCCTGGACACTGAACCTGGGTCCTCCACTGGAGAAGTACATACTCTTAACTGCCGATCCACCCTTCTAGTTCCAAATCATGATATCTTTCTGAACTAAGGAAGTATATATGATAGAATTCATAAACAGCTTATTTCCTGCCAGAATGCAGAAAAATAAAATGCAAATATATATGAGGTAGCATGAATGTACTAAAGGAAAGAGTAAGGTGACTACATGGAGGCATCTGCTTAATATTTGCTTAAGTCTCTCAAGTGAAACTCATTTGTGATGCACTCATGAAGTGGGATGTACTTGTACACATACTTTGAATAGCCACACCTTGTACTGGATTTTGAATTTAAATTGATTTGCCTGAGTAAGCACTAATAAATAAAATTTGAATAAAACCAATCAGTAAAATCTAATGGATCAAACTAGGATATGAACATAGCAAGTTCACAGTTTCCACAATATCTCAGTATTTATTAAATCACATTAGGTTTAACATATTCAACAAATCTCTAAGATTAGTGGTGATTTGTGCCCACCACAAATACAAAAAAAGTAAAAGTTTAGGCATTCAAGTCTCTTGACCAAATCATTCAGATGGTTAATTCTCAAAAGCAGCATGTCCACAGTGAAAGTCCAATGTTCCCTCCTGGTCATCACATGAGTCTAAAGCCAGGCTATAGTTGTGCTATGTAATTTGTGTGGTAAGACTTAAAGACTCTATTAACTAGACGAGTCTGTATACAGCATGTTTGATTGTTAAAGACATATTCTAGCTTAATGGATTTCAAACACAGCATCTAAGTAGATATTAAGATTACATTAAGAAAGAATACCCCCTGCATGGCAAAAACAAACTATATTACACATGTATCATCATTTACCCTTAGATGATATACTTGAAGAGAAAATATGAATCTAAATAACAGGCAAAAGGAATCCTTGATGATGGAAGAACCATGTAGTATTCCTTTGAGAATGGTTATCATTTTTGAAAAATGGCATAATGAAAGTGTCTGGAATGTTGGAAACATAGTCTTGACCCAACTATTGATTAAGTAAATGTATAATTGTGAAAAGTTTCTGATTCTTAAGATGTATGTACTTTGTCATATATGTGGGATATGTTAAATTTTCTAAAAAGGGAATTAGTTAGATATAAGAATAATATTTCATAACAATATGGAATAAGTGACCAGTTAGAAAGAGCATAATGCAATATTATGCTTTTATGTGAGTACATAAACACTAGCAGTGACAGAGAAGCCCCCATCAGAGCTATCCATAATTAGACAGTACTCTTGGATGACAGTGTTTGAACCTGCTGTCACTCTGGAAAAGTTGAACAGAATATGAGAATCTTATCAGAAGATTTTTCACATGAATTGTTGTCTATTGATGAGAAGTTAAGCAATAATAGTTAAACTAAATCATTCTGAAGAAACGTCCCTGAAAAATTTAGCTATCGTAAGTAATAATGCAAAAGCTCAGAAAATTTATATGGCATATGAGTTAACTGACAAATAAAAGGGTACTAAACATTCCAGATACGAGAAATATTCAGCACAATAATGGCTAGTTGTACCAAAACCTATTAGTTCTTAAAAACTTTAATAAGAATTAGTATCTGTGCCTGTCTCTGTATACTGTATGTGGGTGTGTTTGTTTGTAAGTCCCTCAGTTTATTCACTGTGATTTTTACAAAAAGGACTTAGTTTTCTAAATCTATGGTCTTTCATAGAAATATAGTTAAATTGAAAACATTTCTAGCCATATGTCTATATAAGCTATCACAACATTATACCCAAAACCTGAAGAGCAAAGGGTTTGAATTTGCTTTAGCAGTTTATATAATCAGATAGTAGAAAGTGAGTGACTGGATTCTGCTAGAGTTGCGGATTCCTAACACTCCAAGTGGTGCCACGGAGTGCCACGCTGTACAGCTGTCCAGGAGCAGGTGCTTAGGAGTATGGCCTTCGCCCACATGGACCCACAGACACATCAGAAAGGCTGGGGTGTGAGGGAGTGGTGCTCCAGGAAGCTACTTTGACCAAGCAAAGCTCTTGGGCACAATGGTCCCAATTACCAAGCTCCAAACTTTGGAATGCAGGAGGCAAACATTAGAAATATAGAACATTAGAAATAAAAAGTAAACTCCAAATTTGGATCGATATCAGCTTATAATTTAATCTTTCAGAGAAAACAGAGCAAAAATCCAAGAGCTTGGTTTCATTTTACCCTTAAAATAAAAATGTGGCAGAACTTGCCATTTTCATTACTTTGCTTTTTTAATTAAATACCCTTCGGTTTTTAGCCACAAACTGGACTGGCTTAGGAACGACACAGCCCTCTGTTTTGCCAGAGGTAATGTTACTTATATAAAACCTCCAGGAACTTGTCTGGCCTATGACGGCCATGCATGCAGCCGTGCAGTCATGCATTCATGCAACATAGCAGCACACAACACAGTGCAAAATTAGCAAAGAAAAGCCCCTGATGGCCATGCTCAGAAATTTCCCAAGGGTCTCCTTACCAAACAGTGAGATCCTATGCCTGACAAGAACTCCAAGTTTGCAGAACAGGCTGAGGACAAAAGAAAAACAAAAGGAGAAAAGGGGTGGGGGAGGGAGGTAGAAAAAAGACAGGGGGAAATTAAAATAAATTAAAGATGAGAAGAAGAAAAGGAAAGAAAGAAAAACAAAACAGCTGACCTATGAGCCAGAAAAAAGCAAACATGATGTCACGCAGAAAGGATTGGTTCTCTGAGCAGGATATGGAGTAAGATAGTAAAGAAAGAATTTCTGCGTATCTTAACAAACATGGTTAAAAAAGCACATATTATAAGTAAAGAAACAAAAATAAAATAGAAAGCAAAGCTCATTAATACAAAAGCCATCTCTATAAACCTCACAAAGAACAGAACTACAGGAAAACCAGTGGAAAGAATTTAATTTCCTATGCCCAAACACACCTGTTTATTGTCATGGGCACTATTTACAAACAGAAATATGGTACTTTGGGCATAAACATTATTATAAGTTTTAGTACTCCTTTATTGGGTAAACCATCTCTTCTAAACTCCACTGTGGTCCTTATGTAAATACCAGACATCGTTTGGACTTAGACTTCATGAATTAGAAACTGAATCTGAGCTGATTATCTGATGATCAGATATTGGTAGGTAGGATAACCAGAGGCACCTCAGTGATGCCAGGGGAGTTGGGTATCTTTCTTATCTCCCTACATCGGGGTCCCCGGAAGTTCACCACAGTTATCAATGGTACATTCCAAGTAACCACGGCTTGTATTCTACAGTAAGCATCACAACCCCAAATCTACCACCCCTCAGTAGAGATTCCAGAGCTATGAGAGCAAGTGTAGCCTCTGCCTCTTCACCCCTTCCTAGACCCCTGGCCTGCCAAGGGTTCCCCTTGTAAGGATTCCTTTGCTGATGTTGCTCAGTTCCTTCTCACTGTCGCTAACCCTGTACCTCAGACTCAGCCCAGGCTGTACAAACCCCAAGAAGCCTTTCCTGATGTCCAGGTCTCATTGCCATCCCCAGGTGTTCCTTCCCAGGAACCATCTGTGGAGTTCTACTATGGCACTTAATCACCAGGTCACAGCTTCCACTATCTTACCATCCTCTCTCCTGAGCCCTCTGGGGAACAGCTCTTGTCTCAGTCCATACTTCCTAGCCCCCTTCCCTGGAGGATTGTAAAGGTTACCTAAACTGGGTTCCTCCAGTGAGTGACCCTCACTACCTATGCTTTCTGGGGAAGCTCCCACCAACCAACCCCCCCACCCACCCATCACATCCCCAACACCAGTGCTATGCAAACACTAGAGACCAGCCACACAGGAAAGCACATTCTGGCCAGAAGGCTCTGTACTACTTTATACCAACATAGATTAATTGATTGTTAAAATTATATTAATTGGTATTTTTTTCTTTTGAGACAAGGATAAGCTACATAGCTCAGGCTTGCCTCAAACTACTCAGGGATTCCATGCTAGCCTTGAACTCATAATCCAACAGTTTTTGCTCCCAAGTACTGAGAATACAGGCAGGTGCCACCACACCCAGCTGGATTCATTTATTGGTGAAAATGGATTATATAGGGAATTTTGTAGCTTTTCCAAGAAAATGTTCATCTGCAAAGGTCTGAGTCAGATTGGAGGACCTTAAGTGTAGCTCTTAAGTGTGAGATTTGATGTTGATATGTATATTGTTTGTATTATAATTTTATTTACTAAGTTTTAAACAAAAGCTACCCTGACTGAGATTCCTCATCTACTGAGCTTTACAGTAGCTTCAAAGTGCCCTTTTTCCAGAGACAGGTTTGTTTCTCTACAAAGGCTGACAGCTCAAACCTAAGTTAACACCCTACATGGCTGCACCCTCACCTATGTTAAAGGGCTTTGATCTCTACCCTCCAGCATTCCAGTGAAGCATTCTGAACTCTCCTGGACTCCCGAATTTATAATACTGGCTATATGTAAACCTGGCTGCTCCTTTAGGATTCACACCTAGACTGCTAGGCTCTTTCGGAAACAGGACAGTTCTGCGTCTCCTCCCACTCAATTCCTTTCACTCAAGGAGAATGTGCTAGTGAATGGTCATTCTTCTCCATCTTATTGCTCCCTAACAATACAGCATCAGCAAGAAAGATGGACATCAAAGGCTAATTCCTCCCAGAGGATAAATTTAATTTCCCCTTTTATGTCATCTATTTTGGAGACAGAATTCCTG
The DNA here is from genome assembly GCA_028658305.1 of Pachyuromys duprasi. Classification (NCBI taxonomy): domain Eukaryota; kingdom Metazoa; phylum Chordata; class Mammalia; order Rodentia; family Muridae; genus Pachyuromys; species Pachyuromys duprasi. The sequence continues at coordinate 38,139,422 of CM053760.1, forward strand.
GGCAAACTAGGACCTGTGATTCTAACAAACCAGAGCCCACACACCCCGTAAAATACTGCTCGTTACTTGGCTGTCTCAAATCTTACTCCCTGAAGACATGATGACCCTGACTTTAGACACAATAAACGCTTAGGAAAGAGTGCTATGAAATGAGTAAGTCGTTCACAGAATCATCAGTTTATAACAGGGGAGAAATTAACTCAGACCCAGAAAACTATTGCTAGGAACAATCATTAAATATGAATATAAACCAGTATTACAGTACTAACAATGTACTTCAATGTTTCCTTGTCTAGTCTTAATAGCAAGGTCAGTAGTTTGGATTTCATTTACTTGATTTTGCTCTTTCATGTGTGTATGCATCTGTGTGTCTGTCTGTCTGAGTGTGTGTGTGTCCCTGCATGCTCGAGTGCACACACAGAAAGTGTTAAGTGCTGGAAGAGACAGAAGAAAGCAAAGTTACAGATGATTGTGTTGGCTAATGTGGGTGCTGGAAACCAAACCCAGGTCCTCTGCAAGAGTAATACATGCTTTTAACCACTAAACCATCTCTCCACCCCCTTGATCTTATTGTTTGTTCATTTTACTTAAATATTTAGCTCAACTGATAAAAACTCAGACCTCTGAAAAATCTCAAGTGCATCCATCCTTGCATCTCAAAGAGATTAACTGCTGGTATGATATTGTCATGGTGCTCGCTAGTGGCTGCTTCTAAACATATTTGGATCATCAGATTTTTGTTCTCATTTTTAAAACAGAACACATAAACCGGTGCAACATATCTATAATACACTGTGTGAAGAAAATAGCTGTTAAAATTGTGTTTACTTCTTAGTATATGTGAAAAGGTAGGTATTTCTACAAGTTGGGTTAATAAGATTTTAAATGTTTGGTTTTTTTTTTCCCATCATGGTCATTTCCCTAAGTTAGATATCTCTAGCCATCATTACTTTTAGCTACACAGTGTATTGATCTATCTAAACATCCTAATTTATCATCACCTCATCTATCTAAACTGAGCCCAGACAGAGGAGGAGATTCAGGGTCCATCATGCTCTGTGGGGTCTGTGTGCCTCTGGGTTTTCTAACTGCTTGTGTGTTCTCCCAGTCCACACAGACCTGAACCCAGAGACGTGGATGAGCAACCCTGTGAAATTCTGCAAAACTGCCCTTTTCCTTTCTAGGAAACTCAGGGAGGAAGGCCATGCCCAAGTTGGAAGGGGTGCAGCCCCACAGCTGGATGTGACCTTGCATTGCCTGCTGTGTTCACGAGTGTGCCTTATCAACCTCACAAGGAGATCAGTATTTAAGGAGGGGAGAGAGAGAGAGTCAAGAGAGACAGAAAGAGGCAGAGAGACAGAGACACAGACAGAGAGATAGACAGACAGAGAGAGATTGTGTGTGTGTGCAGTGGCATTGGTAGGCAGGGAAATAGATAATAAAAGTTAAACGAGCTGAACATTCCAGCCAACTCTGCCCTCTGACATTATTCCAGCCTGGATTCTTCACTCCTCCTCACCTCTAATGAAGGTGCCCCCTAGTCATGCCTCACTCTACCTGATGATATGACATGATCATTCCACTTGGCAAGAAAGTCAAGGCCAAGAGAAGTGCTCTTCATGAAGTTTACTCTCTTTGATGAAAATATTGCCCAGACACATTCTAAAAGCTAGGGATGGTTGTGAGCAGTGTACTGCCAGAAATCTTCATGGCCACTAAGCCCTAACAGAGTTTTAAGAAAGTACACCCCAGAAACACAGTAGACCTCCACATTTAACCAAATAAGACATTCTAAAATTCCAGGTTGAAGGACCCAAGAGAATACCAGAAAGATAAGTTTTGTTTTGTTTTGTTTTTTACTCCATTATCATGATGGGGCTATGGTTTAATTTTTTAAATTAAAAGTGTCTAAGTATGATATTACCTTCCTTACAAAAAATAAGAGCTATCAAAAATATTAGATTTTCAAAGAAATTGATGTTAAGAACATTGTTTTCCATACGGAGATTCTTCCCCGGGCTTCTTAGAGACTCTGACTGTCATTTTGATTGATTTTGTATTGATGGTTGGAGATAGCACCCTTACTGCTTTGTCTTGAATGGTATTTTATTTTGTTTGTTAGTGTTGCCTTTAAGCTGCAAAATTAAAGGATCTGTCTTTAACATACACACGTGTTAACTTGCAGAACCTCTTCACACCTAGTGTTAGGCTCCCAGGAGAGGGGAGGAGATGCTTCTCCAATCCCTGCTCAAGGTCCTGGAGCTCTCTGACCCAAGTAAAACACAGAGAAACCAAATACAAAACTTTAAGGCTCTTTACCTTGTCACCATCTCCTTCTCTTTGTTGGATGCATGTCCCCCGGTGCAGAGAGGCCTGCTTGCTGCAGACAAGAAGTACAGGCGATGGTTTTTGAAATACTGATCAATTAAAGGAAGAACAACCTGCAAGAGAGGAAGGGAAAATGGATCTACAGAGTGAACTACAGGGGATGAGGATGACAAGAGCTCGGAGCCCGCAGAGATCTCTGCCTGTGCAACACTGGACCCATGCTGAGTCAGTGGGTACAGCTAGATCCCTGCTGTCCTCTCCAGCTCATACGTGTGCACCCGTGTATGTATCCATGCAGGCATGTGTGTGAGCATGTGGGAAAGACAAAGCAGGATGTGCTGTGACATAGCTATGAGGAACACAGACATTTTCAACAGTTCAGAATCGTTTCCCTTATTTTCTCAAAATGAAGTGCATATGATAGTGTTCATACAATACAGTTCAGGGGCTCACAGGCTCTCAGATTCGCAGGAAAACCACGCACTGAGAACTGTTATAGGTGGGAGCTCCCAAGGATATGGTATCGTCCTGTTTGCCCACTGTGCACTATGTGTGGTAGCCCCTCATTTCTGCTTTCTAGATGGGAAATGAAAAATGAAACAAGAGGCCCACTTAAAAACGACACTGCTGCCTGCTTCCCTCCACAATGTTCATGGTATCTGTCCTCTCTCAAAGCCAAGGTCCCCATTCTGTTCAAATTTAGCCCTGCTGCCTGGATTGACTCTTCCTCTTCCTCTGTGTACTTGTGCACATATCTTAGCATACACACTTTCCTGCTTGTGAAGGGCGCTTCTGACTCTCCAGGCTACTTACTGGCAGACCTCAGCTCAGGGATGCT
>CM053760.1:38142687-38155717 GCA_028658305.1 Pachyuromys duprasi
TCTCTCTCTCTCTCTCTCTCTCTCTCTCTCTCTCTCTCTCTCTCTCTCTCTCTCTCTCTCTCTCTCTCTCTCTCTCTCTCTCTCAAAGCCTTTTAGGCAAAAGAAAGCAAGAAATGAGGTTGGATTTTTATATCCATATAGTTATTTTCTGGCCTCTAGAATTGTTACTTCCTCTATTTTACTGGATATGGTGTTTTTCTCCTAGCTTGTGGCCTGAAACAGTTATACTGAATGACGACATAATTTCATCACTCTCTTGAAAGTCATAATAGAGCCTGAATATACCAGCTGATAGACAGTAGATACTTGATCAAAATGGAGAATGAAATTAAGTCACATTTAACATCTACAAGCAACAACTAGGGGTGCTTAGTAAGTGTGTTTAAAGGTATTTTTAGTGGCATGAATACAAACCATTCTGATAACTGGGTATCAAGGAAGGATTGCAATAATGTAGTGGCTAGAAATGTCATCTATCAATCTACAGTCTACCCATCTATCACTAACAATATGCAACCTGATATAAACCACCTTTTTGGATGGTTAGAACAAACTCTGAGTGCTACTGAGCAGAAAAAATAGAGAACCAGTAAAATGTGTAATTGTGAAAATACAACTGAAGGCAGATATTAATCATTCAAAAGGCATGCCGTTTGAAAATCTAGCAAATGTGGTCTTTATAGAAGGTGATATGAAATATCACCAATAAAAGTAGATTGAAAGAACACTGAGTAACAATGAGCCTCCAGCTTAACTGCATGGTGTTATTAAGACACACACTTACCCAAGGGAAATTAATGTATCTGTCACAGTCCCCCGGCCAGCCTACTTCCTGACACACCTAAGGAAGTAGGTGAACCCAGTGGGTGGCTGCACTGTCCTTAGTCCTTGGCCAAAGGAAGTGATAATTCCCTTGCAATATGCAGAACCCTGACAAGTCCCTATGAAATAGGGTCGATAATGAGGAGGGGCTATACTCTTCCTATGAGCAATTTATCCTCTGAGCCTCAGCTTGTGAAAGACCCCACAACACAGAATTTATAGCCAAAGCAATATATTCTTTCATACGCAGCTAAGCCCTTTAGGTAACAGAAAATAAATGAAATATTAATAAATTGGGCTATTTCTTCTGTCTCACACAAGAAAGCCTCTAGAATTAGAACTTGGATTTTGGGGGAGCATAACCAAGTCATGGGAGACGCACAGTGGGAAGAACTGAGTGAGTGTAGGGTAAGTACTGACCAAGAACCCCAGAAACAGGCCCATCTCATGGGAGTCATGCAGGCATTTCGGTAGTGAGAACAGCATTTATAGACAAGTGTATTCTAAAAAAGTAGTGATGACCAGATGAGTCTATTTTGTAAACACACACATTGAAACAGAAACAAGGCACATCGTATACTGTACTTTGGCAAAGAACTTGATTTCTTGCTCATACGGGAAATGTTCTCCTTTGCTTCTGCTGCCGCCATCTGTAGATAGGAAGAGATTTTAGGTCCATGTTGAACTTTCAACATTATAAGAGATTCACCCAAAACACACAGCTTAGAACGCCTTCCTAAATGTATAATCCCACCAAACGGAATAGAAAATGCCAAACAAAGTATAAGGGCTAAATTCAGCACTGTGATGAAAAGTTCCAGTTCTTTCAAAACAACCAGGTCCAGATTAGACAGTTGCTATGGCTACTCATATGGAGAGTTATGAGCACAAATACATCTTGGATGGTCTGTGCTGGTTAGTGTTAATGGGCAACTTGACACGGCCAGAAGTCCCTGAGAAGGGAGTCTCAACTGAAGAATTGCCTAGATCAAGTTGGCCTCTGAGGGTGCCAACAGAGGACTTTTTTAAGGGTTACCTGATGTTGGAGGGCCCAGCCCACTTAGGTAGTACCATACTCCAGGCAAGGGTGTGTAGGAAAGCTAACTAAGCATAAGCCAGCCTGCCAGTCAGCAGGTGCCATTCTCCATGGCTCCTGCATACTTGTTGGTTGTAAAGTGAGCTTCCTGGTTGGAGGGAACACTGTGTAGATTAGCAAGTCTGCTCTTGAGTTCCTGCCTTTACTTCCCACCGTGATTAATACCTGTAGCCTAGACTTAAAAGCTAAAACAAGGCCTTTTCCCACCTAAGCCATTGGTCAGAGTGTTTGTCATAACAGAAAAAAAACTAGAACATTGTCATATAGATATGTCAGTGGAAAGTAGAAAAATAAAAAGCCACATCTTCTGGGGCTCACAGTGGTGGGGGAAATGGGCAAATATTCTTTTTATTATTAATAATTAATAAGTTTGCATCTTGATCATAGGCCTCTCCCTCTTCTCCTCCCAGTCCTATCCTCCCTCCTGTATCCTCTCCCCACTATTCCTCAGAATAGGGGTGTCCCCTACCCAGACATCCAGATCATCTATTCACATGAGGACTGAGTTTGTCTTCCTCACCTGTGGCCCAGTAGGGAAGTCTCAGCAGGGGAAAGTATTCAAAAAGCAGGCCACACAGATATGTCAGAGACATCCCCTAACTAGTGGGCCGACATGAAGCCTAAGATGCTCATCAAACTTATCTTCTTGGGCTCTGTGCATTGTAGTATGACTATCTTCTAATATATGACTAAAATCTGTTTATAAGTGAGTATGTACTATATGTATCTTTCTGGGTCTATGTGAGCTCGCTCAAGATGATCTTTTCTAGTTTCATCCATTTGCCTGCAAATTTGATGATTTCCTTGTTTTTAATGGCTTAGTATTCCATTGTGTAAATATACCACAGTTTCTTTATCTATTCTTTGGTTGAGGGACATCTAGGTTGTTTCCAGTTTCTGGCTATTACAAATAAAGTTGCTACAAACATGGTTGAGCAAACCCTGTTATATGGTAGAGCATCCTTTGGGTACATGCCCAGGAATGATATAGCCACGTCTTGAGGTATAGCTATTCCTAGTTTTCTGAGAAAGCACCAGATTGATTTCCAAAGTGGTTGCACAAGTTTGCATTCCCACCAGCAATGGAGGAGGGTTCACCCTTCTCCACATTCTTACCAGCATGTGTTATCACTCCAGATTTTGATATTAGCCATCCTAATGTGTATAGGATAGCATCTCAGAGTCATTTTGATTTGCATTGTCCTAATGATTGAGGAAATTAAACATTTCTTTTAAGCACTTCACCACCATTCTAGATTCCTCTACAGAGATTCTCTGTTTAGCGCTGTATCCCTTTTTTAAATTGGTTTGTTTTATTTGTTGGTGTTTAGTTTCTTGAGGTAGGTTTTACAGTGGTTTTTGATAAAGATGGGCTTGAATGTTAAGGCTTCTGATATTTTCAGTCATTTTTAAAAGTTAACTTTAAAGCTAGCATGCAAAGTAACAGTTCCATTATAGCAATTCCACACATTAGACTTTGTTCTCATTTCTTCCCCTCTCCTACTGCCCTTCCCTATCCCCCTTGTTTCCCCCTTTTACAGGCCCATTTCATTGCTCTTTTTCTCTTGTACATCTACCAACTCTGAAGCTACTGACCCCTTGGGCCAGGAATGAGGAAGAGGATCAGGATGTTAATGCTCAGCTGAAAAATTAGGATTCTGCTACAGAGCAGAGGCATCCTGACCTATGTGAAAAGAGGATTTTCTGTGAGAAACAAAACCACTCTGTTTTCCCCAGGGGTTAGAGCATAAAAGACACAGGCTCGGAATTGATTGTCCTTAGCGTGTTTGCTTGGAAGGCAGTCTCCTTTACCTCCTTCATGCATATAGAGAAGGTCTGTGCAGACACACACAGGAGAGGTAGTAACAATCTAAAACAATCCCGTTGACATGCAAAATTTTGTCTAGAACTAAAAGTTTCAGAGATGAACATAAGAATTCAGAATGAATAAAGCTCAAAGTGGCTTGTACTAGGAAAAAAAATTGCAATCAGAAATAGGAATGATGATATATGCTTTGGCAATTCGGAGTAATTTTTATGGAAGACAGGTGGTATTTTACAATTTCAGAACAAGAAAAGTGATGTTTTTAGAGTTTTGGAGGGGAGTTAATTTGTTTGTTACACTTGAAATTTTCCTCTGGATCCTGGGGATGGAACCCAGTATATACCCAGCAAATGCTCTACTAGTAGGCCGCATCTCTAGCCCTTTGTCTGCTTTTTAATCTTGAGGCAGGATCGCAATAAATTACCTAGGCTAGCACTGACTTCACTCGCTAGCCCATGTTGGTCTTGAACTTGTAATCTTGCTGCCTCAGCCTCCCATGTGGTGGTATTACAGGGCCTGTTCCTCTAGTCCCCTAACTTACAAATATCTTCATAAGGAACTTTCCTGTGTAAAATATATCAAGATGGCTTTGTACACATCTAAAACAGCAAGTATTTCAGGAAGTGTAAGAACTACCCTATTTTACATTAAACATGTTAACAAAATATGAACAGGTTTGGAAGGAACAGGAACACACCAACAGAACTAAAACTGGAATAGAAATAGAAGGAAGAGAGGGAGAGAGGGAGGGGGGAAGGAAACATAAAGAGGAGCTGCTAATGTTTTCATTAGGGGTTTCCTAGTTTGCGGTTTTCTCTACCCTCTGTAAAACAATTGTGCAGTGGCACAGAAAGGCCCCTTGATGAAACTCTCATCACCAGAGTGTTCAAAATTTCAGTGCTAAAATGCTATTCTTAGCTGAGTGTGATGACACAGGCCTTAAACCCCAGCACTCAGGAGGAAGAGGCAGGTTGATTTCTGTGAATCCAAGACCAGCCTACTTGATATAGCAAGCTCAGGGCTAGCCAGAGCTGGCGACATAATGGGGGCCTACCTCAAAAACCAAAACAAATGAACAACAAGAAAAAAATCCCCTTTTTATTGGAAATATGCATCACCAAAAAAGTTTTCAAATACAGTGTTATGTTAAAAACCAAGAAGCTCAAGCATGAACAGTCTCTGGTCACCCCAATGCTGACTATGTTTAGTTCAGAAGAAAGGTCCTTTATGCCAGAAGGTCACCACAAGCCTATAGTAGAGAAGTACTGGAAGTAGCCAAACTTCCATGAGGGTGTGAGGAATGCATTGTCCACTCAGATGACACATGTGGATTTAAAATTCTCAAATGTGATGCACTTTCCAGCAACTGACGGTTACTGGCTGTTACACACTCCTTTGTGCTGAGATGGATGGGATGCGGAGGCAGCCCCTTCTATGCTTTGGACGCAAACACTGGGCAGAGTGAGAGCTGAGTGATGAGCAGCAAGCCCAGCTACGTACCAAACTCCAGGATGTACTGATGGGCCTCGTCCACGTAGCGGATGAGCTGCTGTAGGAAACTGTAGGCAAATCGCTTCTCAATGGAAGGTGTGTCCAGATCCAGGTCCTTAAACCCCCTAGAACAGCAAAGATAAATAGAAAAGGGCACATAGATGTATACACGTGATCTCTCAGAATACAACGTTGTACTTTGAAAACTACACATAAGATTGAAGGTACCATAGTACTCCTACTGCTTATGACAAAAGGCAGGTTTAGCTATAAGGAATATTTGCATCCGATAAAAAACTGAAGTGAGTCACTCCACGGCTGGGTGTTAAAATGTTGCATTTGTACAAAGAGGAAGTGGCTCTTTTTTCTTCTTTTTTTGGTTAGAGATTTTGCTGAAATAATGAGCATTCATGTCTCTGGCATAAGTCGTGATGGTTCAACTGTCCACTTGATACGACATAGAACCACCTGGGAGAAGAATCTCGTGGGAACTTCTAGACAACTTTGGCCTGTGACCACATCTGTGGGTGACTGTCTTGGTTCCCCCTAATGGATGTGGGAAAACTAAGCCTGAAAATGGGTGGCATCATTTCAAAATGTTTTGGGGCCCTGTGTTGTGTAAAAGGAGAAAGTTTACTGAGCACAAATCATATGTGCACTCATTTTTCTCTGTTCTTGGCAGTGGTGTGACCAACAGCTTCAACCCTCTGCCCTTGTGACTTCTCTGAAGATGGACTGCAACCTAGAACTGTGAGGTAGAACAAATGCTTTCTCCTTAAGCTGTTTTTGTTAGGGGTTTCACCACAGCAACAGAAAAGAGGCTAGGATGTGTACTTTGAACATACTAAGCATTGGCCCCGAGTCAGGGCACTGAGCTTGTTTTCATTTGGAAACCCAATGAGCATTCAGAAAAAAAACATGAGATGGGCGTCCACTTGCCTGGATACAACGTAACCACTGATCTGTAGGAACTTGAAGATGTCCTGGGCTTTCTCTCTGTCCTTGGCCTTCTCTTTGGCTGTCAGTGTGTCGTAGGGCACTAGTAGGGGGTGGTTTCCTCCTCCTAAGAGATCAGTAAGAAATAATAATAATAATAAATACCACATACATTGGGATGACACCTAGCCAATGGTACATGGGCCTTCTAACAGGCATTTTAAACCTGAAAATACATGTATTTGAAATATAAAGTGCTGATTACATATGCTGTCACCATGGAAGGAAAAAAAAAGCCAAAGGGCATTCTTTATTTAGGCAGAGCCTTAATTTGACAAGTGATAATAAAGAATAAAGCAGTCATGATGGGGGAAAGATTTTTAAGACAAGTTCCAGGGTGATGGTTCATTTTTCTGTTCTGATGAGAGAGGGAAAACGTCTTCAACAAGTAGTTCTTGTGGCACCTTTTGGATCACAGTATACATATAAATACATGCAAAATGCATGTAAGCTTGCTAAGTTTAAAGTTTATCACTATTAGGTATCTGATATTTGAAAATTTAAAAGCTTTCCGTCAGTAGCTTCAAGCAAGAGCCAGCATATCTTCTACATCTAGAACTTGTAGAAAACAGGTATAATTTTAAAAACCATAAGAATTGGCCAGGTATGGGACTACATGCCTGTAATTCAGCACCTAGTTGGTGAAGGCAGGAGGATCAGGAGTGAGAGGTCATCCTTAGCTATATACATCAAGTTCAATTCCACTCTGGGGTACATGAGATTTTGTCACAAAACAAGATAAAATAACTTATAAGGATGGGCAAGGGAACCTCTAAATAGCAGCGTGACTCTGGGGAATCCACCTTGCTCTTCCATCCCTCATTTTTCCCCCACTGGCCATATAGGTGTGGGCGTGTTGTGTGGGAAGAAAGGAACTAGAAGAGTTCCCAGGATGCTACTCGAAACATGCCAACAGCTTGCCCTGACTTATAAACTTGTTCATAGGAGAAGGAAGGAAAGCTCAACCCTTGTCTCCACGGCAGAGACCCACGGCTCAACGTATTCTGAGTGATGGTGAAAGTGGAGAAGAAAGAAATGCAAGCCAAAACCTTGTTACTCATTTGGGGGTACTGACACTAATTTCAGGACTTTAATTCTTCTGATTCTATTTTTTTTCTTCCTCTCTCGTCATTAGCATGTCTCAGTATTAAGCCCAGGGCCTTGTGCATCCTAGGAAGTCCTGAGCTGCAATCCCAGGCCTCATTCCTATCTCTCTTAATGATGCACATTTCTATTATGGCATCTTATTCTCATTTAACCTTTCATACACTTCTCAAGGACACCAAACACCAGAGTGCTCAAAATAAAACTTTTTCCAGGTTTTTCTAAAGTAAATTCATCTACATATACAATGATGGCAAAAGAAAGAAAGAAAAAAAGAAAGAAAGGAAGGAAGGAAGGAAGGAAGGAAGGAAGGAAGGAAGGAAGGAAGAAAGGAAGGAAGAAAGAAATCAGAAAGGGCAGAAATGAAACTATTCAGGTTCAATACTGGGTGCTTCCAACCTTCACTGTTGGAAGTGACACACAGAGAGAAACACACACACAACACAAACACATACAAATAACACATACAAATATGTAGACACATATACAAACATACACATAAAATGTGTACAAATTAAGGCCAAATGAATAAATGCAAAAAATAATGGGCATTCATGTCTCTGGCATAAGTCGTGATGGTTCAACTGTCCACTTGATACAACAGAGGACCACCTGGGAGAAGAATCTCATGGGAACTTCTAGACAACTTTGGCCTGTGACCACATCTGTGGGTGACTGTCTTGGTTCCCCCTAACGGATGTGGGAAAACTAAGCCTGAAAATGGGTGGCATCATTTCAAAATGTTTTGGGGCCCTGTGTTGTGTAAAAGGAGAAAGTTTACTGAACACAAATCATATGTGCACTCATTTTTCTCTGTTCTTGGCAGTGGTGTGACCAACAGCTTCAACCCTCTGCCCTTGTGACTTCTCTGAAGATGGACTGCAACCTAGAACTGTGAGGTAGAACAAATGCTTTCTCCTTAAGCTGTTTTTGTTAGGGGTTTCACCACAGCAACAGAAGGGAAGCTAAGAAGCTAGGAAGCTAGTGAAGCTTGGAATAGAATTCATTAGCTTGAATAATATATTTATGTAAGTAAATTATAAAAATATTTCATTAGCATTTTAGTAGTTTTTAAAGAGAAGAAAGGGAAGCAAGGCAATGACTCAGTGGTTAAGAACACCCACTACTTTTCCAGAGGAGGAAATTGCTTCCTCGCACCCACACCACAACCACCATCTGCAAGCTCAGCTCTATAGGATCTGATGTCCAGTTCCTTCCTCTGCGAGCACTGCATTCACACACACAAAGAAATAATAATATTTTTAAAACACTACTTTAAAAACATTTAAAATAAAGAGGAGAAAAGAAATCCAGCAACTCAGGAGCCTGAGTCAAGAGGGTTACAGCCTAGTTGGGCTACAGAGTAAATTTACAGCCAGTCCCAGATCTCATGGTAACTCTGTCTCAAACGCAAAGGTGAAAAGAGGGCTGAGGACATATGTCCCTGGAAGAGCATGTCCCTAAGGCACTGGCCTAGAATGCACAAGGCTTGACTGAATTCAATACCAGCACTAAAAATAAGACTAGAAAGAGTGAGGAAACAGCAAACACAAGCATGAAGATGGCAATGACATAACCAGTGTAAACAAGAGGAGGAGTCTGAGACGGGAAGTGAAGCGCATGAGGCCGGCAATAGTTTAGACATGAGAATCGTGGCCAGAGTCTAAGGAATATAATATGCTAACAATCAACTGTCTAGCGCTTTAATACTAATTCAGATATTTCAACGGTAGTACAAATCCAGATAGCATTAAGAAACAAAGGGGAAACATCATTAAAATACAAGAAAACACTCTAACAGTAAGGAAATTGGTTTCTTGTTGGACTCTGATGCAAGCACATTTGAAACATTTTTTTATACAAGGAAGGTATGGTGAGGTTTAAGCAAAAGAGACTACCGACTTCATGGGCATCCTTTACTCCTATAGTAAAATAAAACTCTCGGTGTTTTTAAAATAGAGGTCTCTATCAAAGCAGATATTAAGACTCACAACCAAGCCTTCGGCAGAGGGCGGGAAGTAATAATAAAAATAGGGGAAGTTAGTGAGATTTGGGGAGAACAAGAGCTCCACAAAGACCGAACTGAGCAGGGCACAGGGGTCTTATACGAGACAGTTTCTCCAACCAAGGACCATGTGTGGATGTGGACTAGAACCCCCGCTCAGATGTGGCCCATGGTAGCTCGGTGTCCAACTGAAGACCCTAGTAAGGGAAACAGGGGCTGTTTCAGTCTTGAACTTGATGGCTGGCTCTTTGACCCTCCCCCATAAATGCCAGGGAGTAACAGCCTGGCTATATCCCAGGGGAGGACATTGCAGCCAGCCCTGAGGAGACAAGATGATCTGGGGTCGGATGGAAGGGGAGGAGGTCCTCCCCTATTGGTGGACTTGGAGGGGGCAGGGAGGAGATGAGGGAGGGATGGGGAGAGTGGGAGGGAATGAAGGAGGGGGCTACGCCTGGGATGCAAAGTACCTAACCTGTGATTGATATAAAAATAAATAAATTACATTAAAAACTAAAATAAAATAGAGGTCTCTAGGAAATACTACCTTTGGATTCCAGCTCCATTTTCTTCTTCTTGGCCCATATGTTGTGGTAGTTTTCAGCCATCATTTCTGCCATAGCCTACAATGTACCAAATATTGAGGAGTCAATTGACACTTCAGTGAAAGAGGACAAAGCTGTCTTCTCAGGTACAGACATGTCTTAAAGGAACAGAGTAGAAGATCAGTGCCGAGATGAACCTAAAATGAACTCAAACGCAACACTCTCATCAGAGAACCCAACCCCATAGAACTTTAATGATCAGTAAATATCTCCATACTGTGGATTTGATGGAAATAGCCTTCGTTATTCATTATGCTTAAAATGTATCATTTCCTAATTCAGCAATGAAGCTTTATATAGCACGTGGGTATGAACAAAAAATAAACATAAATGCAAATTTGTGTTTTAGCTCATGAAGTTTTATAAACCAACCTGTACCTTCTTAAATAATGAATAGTAAGAACATCATATGGACAAAGATTTTTCTTATAGGTCATTTGTGTTTAAACCAAGAGGGGAGACTTAGAACAAACAATGTGGTCTTTTCTGGGGCCTTGTGAATTTTGAGGGAAAAAATTCTAACATCCGTATGCTCTTTCATAGTCAAGATTACAATGTCATTTTAATTGGTTCCTAATGAGCAAGAGTTAAGAGTAAACCAAACATCTCAACAGCATGTGAAGTTAATGTTTATATCCTTAGTTATCTTGAACTAACACTAATCATACCAGGAGCAACATTCTACATTGACTTGCTAACTTAATCTCTACGGAAATAAGTTTTCACCTTTCATTCAAATCATTCATTCCAATATACATTCCCTAGTGACACAGAGCAGACAGGGCTACAGATGGGACAAATGGAATGCAATTAATTTCCACAGATGAACAACCTTAAATATGCATTCTTTAACGTGAGCAATTAAGGTGGTCATTAAACAAAGCACTCATCAGTATTTATTTGCTCTTTCCTCATGCAGTTTTATATTTGTGTGTGTTGGTAGCTCCAGTGACCAGAAAAGAAAGTCACATCCTCTGGACCTGAAGTTACAGATACTGTAGGCTGCTGATATTACAGGAAGAAAGTCAGTTCCTCCAGAAAAGTGGCAAATACTCTTAACCACTGACCCATCTCCAGAGCCCCAAAGAAACATCTTTAGAAAGATGAACAGTGGCCACCTTCATCCCATGTGGTACTCACCAACGCCCCCCAGGGAAGGTCTGAAACCTCAGATAGTCCTAGATCCTTAGTACAGTGTATACATCTTCCCCCATGTGCCCTGCAGTCCTGCCATGACGCACTGGAGTTCATCTCCCCTCCCACACTCTATGCCTCAGGCCTCCTCTGTGTCACTGAGCTTGCAGTCTGGGGCCATCATAAAATAAAATAAGGATGACTGAACACAAGCACTGCCCTACTCTTACAGCCAGTCTGATGACACTGACATCTACTACATGATTAAACCGAGGTCAATGCACAGAACATGAAGAGACTGATGTCCAAGGTGAAATGGAGCAGAATGACAAGAGGTTCCATCATGGGACTCAGGATCAGAAGGGTCAACTGTTGAAGGTACCCACTTAACATTTCAGACTACAGGAAGTAACAGAAGGCATGGAGGATGAAACCAAAGATGAGGACTTATGCTATCACCTTTTAGGGTGCTGAAAGGCCAGGTATGTAAAAACTATAAACTCTATAGACTCTTCATATGATCACCATGATTACAGTACATGCTATAAATGCTTCTTATAACTGAAATTTAGAGACTATTCTGAAAACCTGGATACTTACATGCAGGTCTCGAGATAGGGTAACATTGCTCATGTCGATGGCTCGAGGGCTGTACCCATGTGCAGCATCAATAGACACCTGTATGATTCATTTAAAAGAAAATAGCATGTCAGTAAGAAACTGTAGAAAGAGCCTTCAGAAACACAATACAAGTGTCAAGCAGTATTTTCTGAGGTAAAAGCAACAGGACAACTTCAAGGGCACATTAAATTTAGTTTCATTTGAGAGTTTCACAATCATGTATGGTTAAATAATTAATCTAATTACGTCAGGGATAGACAGTCTAAAAAGTTAATCATTAGTCATTAACAGTCGGAAGTATGTGATAAAACTCAGGTCCAGCAGTGTTTCCCCAGCCAGGGGTCACTATGGCCATGAGTTTCCTATCAACCATGGTTAGGTGCCAGGAACCAAAGTTTCCTTTACAAGCATGTTTGTGAGTCAGTTTGTGAAGATAAGTAAGGGAAATAAGCAGCCATGTAGCATTTAATGGCTAACAAGGAAATCTTTAGTGGCCAAACTTGTCTTATTTCTACATTTTTGCTTCAAAACTGCATGTAAATTTTTATTTTTATAGCTGTAGATTTCTACTGCTGCCAGCTCTGGTCAGAGAGGCTCCTTTCACACTGGGTAGCGTGGCTAATACATCGATTCATGATTGATCTAGAACTGACCACCCTACACTGTTGTCTTTTGGACCGGACTTGGCCATTGCACACAAGCACTCTCAGAGGATGCGGTTACCTGCACAAGATCAAGTCAGTCAACATCGCAGAATGGACAGATTAAATGCATGCATGACATTTTCAAATAATAAAAAATCAATTATTAAAAAAGAGAGAGAGACACTAGAGAGATGGCTAGGTGCTTGCAGAAGCCCTGAATTCAGTTTTCGTGACTCATGTAAGGGCAGTTCAGGACTGCCGACAACTCCAGTTCTGAGGGATCTGACTCCCTCTTTAGTTTTCTGTGGGCAGCTGCACCCACATGCGTGCATATGTACACACACACACATACACATATAAAAATAAACCAGAAATAAACAGTGCATCTCTTTGTCAACTTTCCCACTTTCACTGTCATTCCATGCCATTCATGTCCTCCTCTAACCGGGGAGGACATGAACTCTGGGTCTTCTTTCAAATCTTAAGCTCCATCTTAAAATATTTCATCATCGTGCTATTCTCTTGCCAGATTCAGAGCACATGAGTCATGAAAGAAGACAGACAGCTAACTGATCTTTTAGGTTTAACTCTATCATTTGTCTTTCTCTGTCTGAGTGGCCCCATGTATGTTCATTAAGTGCATAAAAACATAATTGATAGTGAAAGTGTAAACTCGAGTATGACTCCACA
>CM053760.1:38155817-38316922 GCA_028658305.1 Pachyuromys duprasi
TCTCTCTCTCTCTCTCTCTCTCTCTCTCTCTCTCTCTCTCTCTCTCTCTCTCTCTCTCTCTCTCTCTCTCTCTTTCTCCTGCTATGACTTCCACAGTGATCTCCTGCAACCTGGAATTGTAAGTTAAGCTAACTTTTCTCTCCTTAAACCCTCTTGTGTCAATATACTCTATCACAGTGACAGAAATGAAAGTGGATAGATCACCTGGCACAATTGGCTTCTCTCCCTTCCCCACTCAGCTGTCAATCCTTGTCATTGTTCATCCCCTTGAACAGGCAACTGATGATGTATTGCATTGTAAGTGGCATCTTGCTTGTATCTGGGACAACTTACATGTCCCAAGCGAAGTCACTTAACATTTTCAAAACCGTGTTTGCTCCCTACGCAATGGAGCTAACACTACGTACACAGCCTAGCTCAAAGGTGGGTGTGGCTTAGACAATGGGAACAGCCCCTCAGCACAGTGCTGGGCATACATAAGTGCTCAACAACCTTGACTGAGGGCTGCCCCTACTGCTGGTCCATTAACTCCGCTATCATTAGCACTGTTCTGATCAGTGAACACAACCAGAATATGAGAGTCACTGGGAGCCATGACTCAGTTACCTCAGTGACATAGAAGCCACATTAACTATGGTCTCTTTGAAGCCCCCAGGACTCCTAAGCTCTCTAGCTCACTCAACAAAACTATGGTCTTGCTGACCCACCTTGGAATCCATGGCCACTCCAACATTTCATGGCCGTTCCTCTCAAAACTCCACCCATTCTACCTCTGTGAGTTCATCTGAGCTGGAATGTGTGCCCCCTTGAAGTCAGGAATGTTGATGTTAACTGTATTATGAAGGGATAATTGTGGGTAAAATTTGTAGTTCAATCTCATTGTACCACCAGACTGCCTCAGAAAAGTGATACTACCTCTTGTTTGTTTGTTTTGAGACAGGGTCTTCCTCCTTTCCCTGTGGAGCCATGGATGCCCTTGGACTTCTGATGCTATGCCTCTGCCTCCCAAGAACTGGTGATACAGGTGTTTACCTTCACATCTGCATTTAGATGGTGCCAGGAATTGAACCCAGGGCTTTGTAAATGCAAAACAAGCACCCTAGCATTTAAGCTCTACCTAGGCCTAATTATTATTATTACTATTTGAAATAGGGTCTTGCTATATTGCCAAGGCTGGCTTCAAACTTCTAGGCCTGAAAGAGATTCCTGGTGCAGTCTCACTGTAGCCAAGGCTAACACAATGCTAAGTTTAAATTATAGAGAGAGATGGGTACATCGCTAAAGGGCAGGGTGCTTGACTAGCATGTATGAGGCCTTTAGTAGAATGCCCAGTCTGGGAAAGTGTGTGTGTGTGTGTGTGTGTGTGTGTGTGTGTGTGTGCATGAGTGAATAAACCATTAATATATATGTTTGTGTGCACAGGTTTAAATAACACAAATAATTCATCTCTCATTGTGGTTGTCACCTGGCTTGTCTGAGAAATGCGCCGAGTCCGGTTATACAGGGCCATACTGTCTCCGTCCCGTGTCCTCTCAATTCTCCAACCCCAAGCCAGCATTGTTTTTAAAGATTCCTTGATGGGCCAGCGATAAATTTCTTTTTCCTAGAAGAAAAAAAGAAATCAAGCATTAGCGGTATTATGAGCCAAAAATGAAAATTCAAAATATTTAATGATTTGTTCTGAAAGAAACTGCCTTCATTAAAAAAAAAAACTGATTATCACAGGATATTTATAAATCAAACCAAAACTAAAAACATTCAAGAGAAGTGTAAGGAGAGAATCGATTCTCACAAGTGGTCCTCTGACCACCACAGCGCACACACACATAAAAGCATGCACTCACACGATACACACGTACAAACACAGGTAAAAAGGTTTAAAGAAAATAATAAGGATTTTAATAATACAATATGAAACAAAAATTTTCCAAGCACAATACTTTACAAACTTGAGGAAAAACAAAACAAAAGGACCATGCATGGTGATAACCTAGAACCCCTGCACAGAGAGCCCATGGCAGCTCACTCTCCAAATGGGGTCCCTAATAAGGGGAGCAGGGGCTGTCTCTGACGTGAACTCAGTGGCTGGCTTTTGATCACCTCTCCCTGAGGGGGAAACAGCCTTACCAGGTCACAGAGGAAGACAGTCCTGATGAGCCCTGATGGGCTAGGGTCAGATGGAAGGGGAGAAGGACCTCCCCTCTCAGTGGACTTGGAGAGGGGCATGGGAGGACGTGAGGGAGGGAGGGGGATTGAGAGGGAACAAAGGTGGGGCTACAGCTGGGATACAAAGTGAATAAACTGTAAGAAATAAAAAATTATAATAAAAACAAAACAAAACAAAAAACCCTCTTACCTTTTCAGACAAGAGTTTAAATGGCTTCATTAGTGGCTGGATCTTGGAAGAGTCTGAATAAGTTTCCCCATAAATCCATCCATTTGCCAACTAAAACAAATAAAAAGTTTAAAATAGTTTTACATGTATTAATTTTGGCGATTTTAAATGTGCATGTGTTTAGCCACTGTCAGGTAAAAATGACCCTGAAGTGGATTACAACCTGCTAAGTTGCCTTGAGCTTACTCTGCATCCCAAGTCAGGCCTTGAAATTAAAATTCTCCTGCCTCAGATTCCCAGGTACCTGGAATTACAAGCCTGTACCACTTTGGCCTGGCTGTGGTCTAACTGTTAAGCCAACTTAATTCAGAGTCCCATTCTTCGTGTTACTTCCAGTAACGTGTGCTAGCTACTGCACCCAGCCTTTTACATCAGTGTTGAGGATTCACACTCAGATAGTCATGTTTGCACAGCAAGTACTGTGCCAAACTAGGCGTCTCCCCACCCCCTTGAAGAGTCTTAAGCTTTGGTGATTTTGTACTTTCTATACATCTGTCCAAGCAGATCTGTATAGCTTATTAAAATACAGAACACATCTACCAATGTAAAAGGCTGGATGTGGTAGCTAGCACACGTTAGTAACTTTAGCACTTGAGAGGACAGAGGCAAGAGGAATCTTAGAGCTCTCTGGCCAGTCTGGCAAGTTCTGACCTCGGGGAGAGACCCTGTGTCAGAAGCTAAAGAGGGTAGTGGTAGAGGAAGATACCTAACATCAACCTCTGGCCCTACATGCATAGACACGCACATACATGTGCACACATGTTCATGAGCACTCACAGGCACATGCATCCAGATTAACAAATGCATACAAACATGCACTCACAATACATACACATACACATTTTCAGTATTATTCACCTAATGTAAATCTATCTATAAAAACCAGAGTTTGGATAAAAGGTAATTTTTTAACATGGAGTCACCACTTTTCCCTGAAACCCCACAAACCAACACACATTTAGAAATGATGCTCAAAACTTAACACACTGATCTTGGGAAATGCTAAAATTTCTAGATTATGTTATGTTTTTACTACAAAGAAACTAGCTAAGTAGTAACAGGAACAGCTTGTAACTAAATATCCACTGCTAACTTAAATAATGCTCTCTCTTTGAAAGAGAAACTTGGGGCTGGCAGCTTAACACAGTGAGTACAAGTGTGGCACATTTGTAATCACAGAGCTTGGGGCAGTGAGGATGGGCAGATCCATCTAGCTGAAATTTCAAGGTCTAGAGCCCCTGAGGACCCTGTCTCCAAGGACATAAAACAGAGAGTGATACAGTCAATGAACTCAACCTCTAACCACTCCACACACACAAGTAAATGAGAACACACACATACACAGAAATATACACTATACACACACAAAGAGGAAGTTGGCATAGCTGGGTATATTTAAGTAGCACCCAGTCATTCACAATGACATCCTTGGATGGTTAAGCAGCACTTATAACCTTTACCTTGTCCATGGACCATTTGTCATGGGAATGTTCTGCATATTTGTTAATGAAGTATTCTAACTTCTCAGGAATCGTAATGCTATGAGAAAAGATAAAGGAAAAGAGCTTGGTGTGTTACAGAATTCACAGGCAATTTTGTTAATATTTACTCACAGCTGAGGAATACTCAAATTCCATTCAATTCATAAAAATAAACAGTTGTAACAAATGACTGCTTCTTCACATTTCCAAACAATTTAAGTCAAGCAGATCATGTTCTATCTATTCATCTTAAACTGAGACACCATTTATTGTGTTAATATAAAAAATAAACATAATAAGATGTTAGTTAAACTATATTCAAAGGTGAAGACAATAGAATATACAAGAAAAGTAAATCAAACCCAAACCAACAGTCAGTAAGTTTGAAAACACACTTTCTTTACACTTTTTCTTTGGAGTTACTCTGTCTTGATAAACTGTGTTTGTTGAACTATGAATGAACAACGTTGTTTATTTCTGATCTGCCACATTTTTAACTTAATTTCATACAATTAGTTAGGTATGAATGCTTTTTTCTATTAGTCTTCCATATAGATAACGTTATAAATGTTACTAATTTGGGCTATACGAAAAAATAATTAACAACTTATGCTTTATTGTTTGACAATATTTATTCTTGATTCTTTTCTTGTTTCAATGAGTATTTATCCCTTCGTGTCCAGCATGTGCAATTGATGAATGGATCTACTAATAAATGTTAAGACTTGTGAATATCAAATGTATCTATGAATGAAGAATTGAATACACATTCCACTCCTTAATAAATACAACTTACTAGAGCAGTTAACTTTGAGAATTGAGTTCTAAGTACAACACGGCATAATGAGATAGTATTCTGATCTTTAACAGCAAAGTTATCAGTTAGTAACTGACAAACACATACTCAAGAAGCAACACTTAAAAAAAATTGTACCCAAGTAGAGATTACTCAAACCAGCATCTAAACCTATATTGAAGACTTTCCCTAGGAAGCAAGCCAGAATAAATTAGCATGCATGCCAACACTTGCTAGTTCATTTGATTTCATTGATCGGCACTCAAACCACAATGTGGCTCTTCTGAAGATGCTAGGTCATTCTCTGTGTGACCAGACACTTACCTATGGAGTCATGTGACCCTGGGAGTTTTGGTGACTTACTTTGAAAGAGATATAAAGCACCAATTACATAATCCAAAAACGTAGGGGTGGACTCTTTCTTCGCAGGACTATAAAGTAGTATCAAGCATGTACTTTAAAGACATCCTTAGATTAATGGCACAGCCCTTGGGTTGATTTTCTGATTGGTTTAGGGGGCTGAACCAGCTGGGAGCTGCTCTGAAGCCTCAAAGTTCAATCTCAGACTGATTCAGAACTGACCCTGGCCAACTTGCTGCAATGGGTGAAATGATCCTGCCACTCACAGAAAACAGCGTTACAGTAACATTTTGGAACTATCCCTGGCTAAACATAGTGGTTGATTGTGGTTACTGAATCACAGTTAGCCTCCTTCCAGATATTCTAATGTGGCTGTCCACTGAGACTCCTCCCTTAGCAAGGAGTACCCTGGAGGGCACACATCTATTTCCAATATTGGTAAAGTCACCGTTATTTTTACTGCCATCTGATAAACTCAAGGGGGCTCCTATTCAAAGGGGGCATGTACCAGAGAAAGTTCACTTCAGTACCTTCTTCAATTTCAGACTTCACACATCATTTACAATAAAAATCTGCTGCAATAGAAAGAGTCCATACTTTGAGGTATCAACAGGTTGTGGGTTAAAGTTCCCTTCAGAATCCATGGATGACTGTTTTTCCATCATACTGACATAGTTTGACTCCATGTAGTCTGGAGGTAAAGCTCCCGCAACTGCACTCAGGCAAGGCAGGGCCAGTTTGAAAAGCTCTTGTTCATATTTCTGGGAAGAGAACAACAATGGTAAACTATTATCTATGTGACTATTGTTGTGGCTTGCTGACAAATATCCCCCGTAGGCTCATGTGCCTGAAACGTGCTTCCTGGCTGGTGGCACTGTTTTGAAAGGTCATGGAACCTTTAGGAGTGGAGCTCTGACGGGAGATGATCATATAGACAGTCCCTCTCTCCCCTTCCTTCTCTTCCTTCTGCTTCCCAAGCCTCTTGACTGTCCTACGGACCTTGTTCCAGCTGTCATGCTCTCCCTGGCATGATGGATTTTATCTCCTCTAGAACTATAAGACAAAACAAGTCCCTTTCTCTATAAGTTGCTTCCTGTCAAGGTATCCCATCACTAACACCAACAAACCACGTGCCTGATTTCCCACATTCTGCCACTATTTTAACTTCAGAAACAGTGTTACAATCACAAAGAATACGTGACAATGTTAATTACTGAAAACCAATGTATAAAGTATCCTCAAGGAGAATTATTAAGAAAAGAGGAAAACAAAACTAGGTAATTTTCCATTGTCTTGCTCTTTTTTAAAAAGGATCACATCCTATAACTGTGACCCTGCTGGAAACTCCATCTATGCAGCCCAAGCTGTCCTTGAACTTGAGATCCACCTGCCTCAGCCTCCTCTTTGCTGGGAATATAGGCATTTATCATCATACCTGACACTAGTCAAGTCTTGCTTAGTAAACACATTACTCCACTATATAGCATCTTACAGAGAACACGAAGCTTTTTGTTGCTTTATCAATAAAAATAATGCCCCCACCCCCACCCCAAGTCTTCAATTACCTTTTGAGACAAAGCATCAAAAATGCCCCAAAATAATTTTCTTGATAAATGAAGTTCTTCTTCTGAGGCAGCACCAAAGCTGCCCCACCCACCAGGCAGGCAGTAATATTTCCAACATCTTTCATAATGATTTGTCAGCAGCTGCGTGGGGAAACAGTCATGATATTAACATGTTAAAACGTCTTTTCAATGTTTCTATTCCTCTTCCACGGCATTCTGAATTCTATAGCATGAGGTCCATGAAAGGAAAACTCTCAAACACATGTTAGTTTTAGGGAGAACAGAATTACTTAAATACTATGTCTTTCAACTTGGACACTGATCACAATACAATGTGTCGACCAACTGTTCAACTCTGAAAACACATCTTGAGGCAGGCTAGAGAGGTGGCTCAGTGCTTACGCACATTTGCTGCTCTTGCAGGAAGCCCATGTTTGGTTCCCAGCACCTATATCAGGCATCCCACAACCATATATAATTCTAGTTTCAGGTGATCTATTGTCTTCTTCTTGCTTCAAGTATTACTGCACTTACATACACAAAACCAAACACATATACATATAATTAATGTATCTTGAATAGTATTCTTTCTGAAGTTATTTAGATATTCATATACCCCCTGTTCTACTTGCTTTGACTTCATTTATTCATAACTATGTGAACTGTTATCCACTTTTCTCCATGCACAATTACTTCCTAGAATTCGGAGATATTAAATGGAAACCTTTACTTCTGTGGGCATTTTGGTTTCCTCTGACTTAAGTGACATTTATGATGGCCTCAGACCTTAATTCTATGAGTGAACTCTGAAAATGACTCTATGTTTGGTACCTACAGACACAGTCCATGACTATTCTGACTTCTACTGATATGAAAAGATCTATCAGTTATTTAGCAGCTTTGTGGAAAAGCTACTTGTGATCTATATCTGCCAAATTTATAGAATCAGTTTTAGGGAGTCTATGATCCTGTATTGCTTATTTAAGGGTCTCTCTCTCTTGCTCTCTCTCTCTCTTGCTTTCTCTCTCTCTTGCTCTCTCTCTCTCTCTCTCTCTCTCTCTCTCTCTCTCACACACACACACACACACACACACACACACACACATACACACACACACACAAGAAGTGAGGGCAAGGAAACAGAGACCACATAATTAATTCCTCATACTTACCTTAAGAGGCATCTTTGCATGCTCATTCAACAGTGGAACATCAAATACCAGCCTTCTGAGTAGGTGTTGCATCATAGAAGGCCGCAGTTGGCTGTTGGAACAAGGCCAGTCGTAATAACAGAAACAACCTCAAGATTCAGACATCCTTATATCAGACTATAAAAATTAATTTTTGATATATAACCTGTTTGTGAATTTCATGATAATTAAAAAGGACCACGTGATAAAGAAAATTGGCTCAGAGAGCTGCCCACTTACCCACATATAGACAGCAGGCACACTTCTATGGAGTCCCGCTGAGCTTTGGTAAGGGAGCATCCCTTAGACAGTCTATATACAGTGTGCAGCAGAGAGTCAATGAGGGAAGCATGGTGCTCTGTTCCAGCAAACAGGGGAGCACACCTCGTTAACAAAGGCAGTACAGCTGTGCAAAGGTACCGATTGAGGGCCAAGGCCATGTCTGTTGCACTTAGCGCAGCCTAGAGAGGAACAAGAGGACACAGCCTTATGGGACCAGCAGAGAACTCAATGTATCACCACATAATCTCCCTGTCTGGACACGACAGCATGACATCTGGGAATACAGTTCTTAGATCAGTTTACCCACGTGAGCTCACATGATATTGACCACTTAAGACCATCAATAGTTGATTAAAGTGAATGCAATAGCATCTATCTTCTTAAAGGGCTCGGGAAGTCCAAGCTCAAGGACAGGTTATAAGATCATCTCCCCTAACATCTATTATGGTACTCTGAAGTTAATAAACAGCCCTATCCAACCTCATGACACCTAGAGAAGGCCTGAAGAAATATTGTGAACTTGATCTGTAGCA
Source organism: Pachyuromys duprasi (assembly GCA_028658305.1). NCBI lineage: Eukaryota > Metazoa > Chordata > Mammalia > Rodentia > Muridae > Pachyuromys > Pachyuromys duprasi. The sequence continues at coordinate 38,164,420 of CM053760.1, forward strand.
AAGTTAGCTCTGAAAAGACTTAGACCTCAGTAGGATAAGTAATAGTAGAAGACACCTATGAGAACTTCTATGTGGGCAGAAGAAATAGAAATGAACATATTTACATACCCAATCTCTGATTTGTACATGCATTCTGAATTCAACTAATTAATACCATTCACACTTCTACTCATGTCTCCAAGTGTCAGTTATCAGGAGTCCACTGTGTCACTAGGTTGATGTTTCTACTCTTCACATTCACAATGTCAAAGAAGATAAAATTTTCGTATTGTTTTTATGATTTTGTAGCTATGGATTTCTTAACTCAAGATCTAAAGAGGTTCATTTAATTGATTAAATAAGTCAGGATGATCTTGATGGAATTTGGTGCCCCACTTTATTCCACCATCTTTCAGACACTAGCCTGACACCAGTAATGGCAGACCCTCCATGGGGCCACCTAACATACCAGGCAGATACTACCCAATGAGTATTTAAGAGAAGGATAAATTCAGGGTGTCATGGTAACTGACAGAACTACAATGACCTCTCAACTGCTTTTAATACTCATTGGTTTCACCAAGCAGCAAAAGTGTGCAGGCAAATTGATTTATTTAGGCATTATTTTGTTTTTAGTATGTATGTATCCATGTGTGTATGTCTGTGAGCACGTGTGTGTGTGTATATATATAATGAAGTGAGAATTTATTGTCAGATGTCTTCCTACCTCTCTTTACCTTATTTTTTGAAATAGAGTCTCTCACTGACTCTAGAGCTTACTGTTTCAGCTAGAGTAGCTAGTGAGTGATCTCCAGGAACCATACTGTCTCTACTATCTGGTGCTTAGGTTTTACACACACACACTCCTGGGTTTTTTTCTTTGGGTTGAAGAACAAACAAAGGTCTTTATGCTTATGTGGCAAGCACTTATCAAACGATCCATCAATCTTTACGACAATTCAGAGGCTCAAAATGAACAGGCTTTAGCAGACATCCTCATGACCTCCCAAGTTAAGCTCAGGAGAACCTCTTGGCTCCCACCTAATCAGATTTCTTTCCAGCCCTTTGAGGCAGAAAGTTTCACTAGTCAGTGAGTTTCCTTTGGACAGTGTCTGTTTGATTTTTTATTTACTCACTACTTCATAGATATACTCATTACAACATAGATACACAGTAAATGTTGGCTGATAATGAGCAAAGGAGTGAGCCCTAGGAGGTATAGACTTCAGAGTCAAGGGTACAAGTTCACTTCCCATAACATACCGTGTCTAGAGAGGCAGCAGCTCGGAGATCTGGCAGAAAGCCAACCTCAAGGAGATGGAGGAGGAAATCTTGCACCTCAATTCCATAGACCCTGTCAAGGAACAAAACCATGGCTGCCTTGTGATCTGGGCAAAACCCCGCGGACATGTCAGGCTCCACCACCTTCCCATCTACAAGAGAGAAGGTGACATGTTGGTGTCAATGGCCTGGCCATAGGTGGGTTGATGATATTTGGTTTTTTGTCAACCATGCCATGTTTTAAGTCAAGTATATTAATAAAATGTTTTCCTGTTTTACGACCCTTGGACAAATGTGTGCATGGCTGGTGAACTGGGACAGTGCAATTTGAACCCAAGGTCATTTAAATTTTATTTGGGCATCTGTTTGTTCACTTCATATTTGAAAAGGCCAAGAAGGAAACTGAAGGCATCAGATAGTCCTGATAAAATGTGGGGTGGATACCATGAAAAGTTAAAAATGAGAAGCACAGGCTGGGCCTGGTGGCACATGCCTTTAATCCCAGTACTCAGGAGGCAGAAGCAGGAGGATCTCTTTGAGTCTGTGGCCAGCCTGGTCTACAAAGCAAGTTCCAGGACAGCCAGGGCTGTTATACAGAGAAAGAAACCTTGTCTCAAAGAAACCTAAATAGAAAGCACATACTTCTACTCTTGTCAAGGATCATCCCTTTAAACTTTTGTACTACCATGTGATAGTCGGGGCACCTTTCCACCTCTATGGCTTAGGATAATTATAATTATGAATGAAATACCATAATAGAGAATATAATTACACGATAATCATAAAGTGAAAAAGCAACATAATGACACCAGTATAGATTTCATATGACATAGACTTCATTAATTATAACATATTTGAGAGTCATGTCATTTTCTCTCTCAATACCTAATGTTGGAAGCCTGTGTAGACTAATGTAATAATGTAATAATTCCTTAAGTTCAGGGATTGGATACCATTAATATGAAGAATATTGAGACTGAGTGCCAACCTAAACTACTGGGGAGCTTATTTACTCCCTATTAGATCACATGATAATTATGCCAAACTGGTCCTGGTAGCACACAGTAAGATTCCATGAATGGCATCAAAGAATGTTTTCACATGGATGGATGTATTGTTGAAGGAAACAGAACCAGGGAAAGAAGACATGTGACTATCACCACCCTGAAACAGATTAGCACTTGGAGCCAATGAATGAATGTCATATTTCTACCATGAAACTGAACAAATAGTATTTTAGATAAAATTAAAAGTGATACTCATCAGTTCCTGTTTATTATATAGAAATCATTAATATAACTAATATCTTCATTGCTTTACATTATAAGAAAAGTAGTTTTTAGAGTTTAAACTGCTAATAGGTACTCTGCTGGGAATATGATAGATACGATTTTTAGGTGGGAGACCTGAATCTGGGAGAAGGAAGAAGGTTCTAGAAGACAACCCAAACCCTGCATCTGTCTGTACAGACAGACTGGCTATTTTAATTTTAAGACTTTGTTCCCTGTCTCCACGATGAAGCATCAGTTTGTAAACAGAAAGTTCTCTTATTCCTGGCATGAAACCAAACATGGTATATTGACTAGTCTCAAAGGGAGACAGGAAGAAGGCAGTCTATAAAATGGCAGCAATGACCTGGTAGTTGTCCTCTGGGGGTTGGATGCCCTCTTCTCATTCTGCAGACTACAGATGGGTTGTTCTCACTGTATCAAAAATGAATTGCCAGGCTATCTCCCTACACGTGGACACTGATGAGGAGTCCTCATTCTCCAAAGGGCTTCATTACAATAACATTTGCATTGTAGTTTTTACTCCCTCTGGGAAATATGATGGATGACCATGAGATGAAACACTCTTAAAGGGAGGCCAGTCTATCATGATCAGGAATAAAAGGGTAGTTACCTTATATCACAAATATACAATATGCCTCATAAATATTGGTAAAGGGATCTTTAACAATCACAGTGCTGAACCCGCTGCATTGTTACCATCCTTTTTAGGGATGGTGCACTCCAGCCTCCTTGAAGTGAATGCTTGCTTTGCTCTGCTGGATAAACTTCTGAAAATATCTGCACCTCTTGAATGGTTTATTTCCTTCAAATAGTCTAGAACTGAGGGGTCTCTCCATAATAGGGTCACAGACAAGTTCTGTGGTCTGCATGCGAAGTGAACAGCATGACACTTAGTCAACAGGTGCTGAGCACTGACTTCTGGGAGGTTTGTGAAGGTCAACAAACTTGTTCCAGGTCACAACCCAGTGGCTGGCAGAGCGGAATCAGAAATTGCTAACATGGGTTTAACATTCAAGCCAGGCCAACTTAACTTTCAGTTTATTTACATCTGTATGGCATGGTTTTTTCAAATAAATAACAACGCAAAGTTCCCATCTCATTGTTTAAAAAGAAATACGCACGCACGCATATTATTGGAACTTAAGGTCTCAGGGTTCTACTATTTTACTATCTAACTGTACTTAAATGAAAATGGAGCCACTCAGAGGCCCAAATGAATTTTTGCTTTTCAAACACTTATCCAAGTTGGCACTGATTTTATTTTACTTTAAAAGTTGGTGTTACATGTTTTTTATTTATGCACGCATGTGTGCGTGCGGGCCATGACCTCAAGCGGAGGTCAGAGGATATCTTGCAGGAGCTACTTCTCTCCTTCCACCATGCGGGCCCCAAGGATGGAACTCAGGTGCTCTTTGGCATTGATTCTGATGTAATCACAACTGCCTGGGGTTCAAAACCCATGGATATGCTGCCCCTTCTATTGTCTCCACCTCCTCAAACACACAGGACCCAGCACAGCTAAGGGCCTACCCACTTCTACACTTGAGCAAGCATCTGACTGGATGGAGGTGGGAGAGGGATGTAAGCACTGATGGGATTTTCACAAAGTACTGTCCTCCCAGTCCTGCTGAGTCACACAGGGTAGAAGCCTTACCTTTGGCTATTGTTGGCATCTGAAATGCAATGCTGATCACGCCCACCAAGTCTCCCAGTGGAATCAGGGATCGCAAAATAGACCTGATTCGAATGGCTTCTCCCTTTCCAGCGTGAATCAACTAAACAGGAAGAAGATAAAGCAAGCTTAGAACCAGCTCTGGGCTCTTGTCTATAGTTCTGTTAGGAAATTTAAACTGTGAGAATCCATGTTTAAAGCAATTGTCTGTCCTGTAGATGCATAAAGGTAGCCATCTCCCAGAAACTGCTATCGTGGGCATACAGGCAGGAAATCACATCTTACAGTTCCCATAAACATGAGGAAACACTGCCTTACAGACAGTATAGTCTAAACCACCTGCTTTCCAACAAAGGCTGTATTTCTTTACATAATTTTTTGGGTACCAAAACAAACTGAAAATCAGAGATATCTATGAACAAGCACCCCTAAAATTACATATACATACCTATAACCAGAGAAATAACACAATAAAATAGCCACTATTTTGAGCCACCAAAAAATGCTAATATTTCTTATTTATTTAGCCTCTTTCTTGTCTTGGAAATTGATTTTATATCTACTCATATTACACTCTGAGTTGTGGAGGAGGGAATCAGTTTACAGTCCTGACATTTCATTTAAGACTTCTGGCTGAGGAAGTTTCCATTATGCCAATGGATCAAGATAGTCAAGAATCTCAGTGGGTTCTGGAATAAGCCACAGATCTCCAGGGCCAGAATCAGCATCTGTTCCATTCACCAAAAGGCAGGAAAAGCAAGTGTTATTCATGGCCTAGTGGAGGGCTGAACTAACAACTGTAAACATGGCCAAACTTCAGAAGAAGCAAGGCGAAGAAGGTGAGTCATCATTAATCTACCTAAGTGTTTCCAGACCCTTAAGATGGGCATGACAGTAACACTAAAAGCTTCTTTATATTAAGATTTCTTTTTTAGCTCATATGATCTTTTTTCTGAGACAGTCAATGGTACAAACTGTGTGAGCATCCCTGCTTTTGTCTGCAACCACCTCCAGCACAGAGATCATCCTTCATCCCTTCTCAGTTACCAAGGTGAAAATTCACACGAGCAGCAGAAGCTGAGTTTTGGTTTTCTTTTTTTTTAAAGATTCTAAGTTTTCTAATATTCTAATGGTTCTGTATCTTGCAGTCCTTCTCTGGTTTCAACAGAAGAGAACATCAAGTAGGTTTTATCATATAAGTTTAAAGGAAAGACCACAAAATAACAGAACAAAAACAAACATGGGTACCAAGGGTAGGGAAATGAAATGTGCTGCAAGCCATGTGTTCTAGTTTCATGTTTATCTCAATACAAAAGTAGACTTGCAGGTTTGTTTATTCTTTTAACACTTCATACATGCATATGTCAATCATATTCACCACCAAGTTCATTCTGCAAACTTCCTCTGCTCCCTCCAACAAGCTCACTCACAAATACACATTTCCTTAAAGAATTAATAACCCACCTAATCAAATTTGTGCTGCCCATATGTATATGGGTGTAGGGCCATCCACAAAGATATGGCAAACCTCTTTGCCAGCTCCCAAAGCAAAGTGACTCTCCTTCCCCTAATAGTCATTAATTGCCAAGAGCTCCTCAACTAGGGGGTGGGGCATCAGGAGCCTGGAAGCCATTATAGGGAATTATAACTGGTCAAAGTGCAGAGAATAAGTAACTATGGAGTACCCATACCCAAACTGGACATTTGTAATACAAGTCTTATACTCAAGACTCAGAGAACATTGTTGAAAAAGGGGCAGAAAGCTTCTAAAAACCAGAAGACCAAGAGGCTGCTGTGAAATCAGTTTTTCTGGATACAACAGGAGTGCTACACAATTGATCTTTCAACAGCTATGTCTTCCTTTCAGTTTTGAAATCAACATTGCACAACTCTACTAAAAGTCAAGATAAGCATTATATAAAAGGAATCAATTATTGGTGGAAGTAGTGGTTTTCTATCAGAGAAAGAAGAAACTGCAGGGAAAATATATTCTCTTCTTAAAATGCAAGGGGATCATGTGAGTTTTAAAGACATATGGGTGACTACATATCCTATTAATGATTTTTACTGAAAAGTCTTATTACTAATGTTTATAGCCAATGAGACATTTCCAACTATACAAACATTCCTTCAGCAATTAGGCGAGAGCTATTATTTTTAATGGAGTGTGAATATTACCAGTTTGGGGGTACTGTGTGAATATTACCAGTTTGGGGGTACTGCCATGAGCCCTGCCAGCATGCTGTTTTAGCACTGATGACTGTATCACATTGCTGCCCTCCAGCCCCTCCCCCCCCCCAAACAGACTCACGTGCATTTCAGGAGCACAGCGACCCAGCAGGTCAATCAAAGCTGCATAGAAGGTCATGATTGCATTCCCCATGTGGATGGTATCATCTTCCTCCTCTTCTGTATCACTTTCAGGAATTTTTTTTCCCAAAAGAAGCAGAAAGTAAATGAAGTTGCAGCGCTCAGAGAAAAGGAAGTAGCCTATCAGTATGTTTGTGCTTCTCACATTAACAAGGAGCTAAGGATCAGAATTGGGGATCTCTTACTAAGAACACATCCTAAGAGCATGTTACAATTCCTGCCAAGGGAAAGAGCAAAGTTTGCTCATTTGATGGTTACTGATCATTTTCCTTTATTCAGTCTTAAACATTTTATTTTCTTTTTATTTATGAGAGTGCCTGTTTGTGTGTGTGTACATAGAAGTGTCAGACCTCTGAAACTTGAATTACAAACAGTAGTGAGCTGCTTGATTTGGTACTGTGAACCAAACACACAGGAGGTCGCTGGAAGAACAGCAAGTGCTATTAACCACTGAGTTATCTCTCCAGCCCCTTGATTCTTCTTTTCCCTTAATCTTTTGAACTAGTGTACAACAAATGGCTTTCATTATGGTATCTTCACATGTTTAAAACATTATATTCATTCTGCCAGCAGCCTGCCTTTTTCCAAATAGTTCCCTTTTGCTTTATGCCATACATAAAAAATGCACACACATATACAACATATATATACAGATGCAACATACATATATGTGAATTTTTTTCATTTCTAGTAACAGACAGCATATTAACAAAAAAATGGTGCAAAGATTATTGTGAAGTAAGTTTAAGGTTGCTTTTCTAAGTAGCACTTGAATAAAGAAAGGGTAACCAAAGACATCATGTATAACATATGTCAGACCCCAGGTATTTAGAAATGTTACTTCATGTATTCACTTATCCTGATACCAGTTACCCTACCCTCACTCGATCACCCACAGACAATCTAGTCTGTTTTTTCTCTACCTCCTCAGATTTTCTTTCTGAAAACATTCCATTATCTTGCTGATAGAATGCAAATGTGGATAGCCTTTGGGGCTCATGTCTTTCCTTCTTGGTGGATACCTCCTCAATTGGACTTAAGAGTCTGCAGTGTAACAGTGAGTTGCTTTCTATGTCCACCAGGGAGGTTTCAAGCCTTTGTGTGGTCTGAGCTCTCTGGATGCACTTCTCTCTATGAGAGCAGCTAAGAATTCCCTTAACCATCTATGGCTGACTGATGAACATGCAAGGGCTGTGCCTCTTCTGCCTGTGGAAAGAATAGGCGTCCTTACTTGCAACTCTGTCCCCTCTGAGCCCTGTGTTTTATCTTTACATTTGCAATAGCAGTGTAGCTGCCTGACCCCTTCAGAGAACATTTACTTCCACAGACTAAAATCATGCCCAACTGCATTGCCTCATGGCCCAATTAGAAACAGTACCAGTGTCTTCTGCCACACTGTCTCCAGCACATTAACCAAGTATTCTGCTCCTCAGAATTGTGTCTGTTGTCCTGGATGCCACCATCATACTCACCTGGATGAGACCCCCCCCAATCCCCTAAGGTCTAAAGGTCTCTTTCTCTAGCTAATAACATTATAGGAACTATAAGAACTCATCATGGAAGGCTAGATAGATGGTTCAGCAGGAAAGAGAGATTTCATTACAAGCATAAGGACCCCAGTGCAAATCAACAGGACCCACAGAAGAGGACAGGCATGGTTAGGCATTTCCATAACCCCAGTTCTGGGGGAGGAGCAGACTCATGAAGGTTGCTAGGGCTTGGGAGCCGCCAGCCTAGTTCCCAACTCAGTGTAACTCGGTCTCAGAGAATGAGGTGAAAAATGACAGAGTAGGACAACCAATACCTCCCTCTGGCCCCTGTGTATGTAGGTATGCGTACACTGACACACATACACAATCACCTCACTACCACTGACTCCAGTTTCAGAAACTCACCTCCCTTCATCTATTCTGTACAGGTATGGCCAACTTACGGCCTATAGCTATAAATGTGGCCAAACACTTTGTTGATGACAATGTCATGCACCAAGGTCAAGGATACAAACTTCTGACCTGTATGTGCTCTTTGCCTAGCTAGCCCCAAAATACCCACAAGATGCGCTTCCTAAATCCACACAATCTCTCCATCTTATTTCTTGATTTACGCAGTCTATCTCAACAACCAGCTCCATACTCTTCTCCTCTAAGATACTCAGTTTTCAAAGGAGAAACCCTTCCGTGCCAGACAGTGTAATGACAACTAACAGAATGTCAACTGCACGCTGTCAGCCTTAGTGGGGTGAGAACAATTGCTGGGCGTGCACACAGTTAGACCTACAGGGTTTTGCTGGATCCACTGGTCGGAGAGGGGCCATCTCTAGAAGGATCCTCGGCTATTTTTATGGCTTCTTCCATGGCTGCAAGGAGGCCATTGCCACCTTCTCCTCTCAAGGCAGGACCAAAGCACTCGGGCCTCCGGATGAGCAACCTCACCACAACATTTGCATTTTCTTCCACACTCTCCCCTGCAGTCAAAAGAGGAATGTGTCCAAAACAGAGAACTTCTCAGCATTTCTCATTTAAAGAAACAGGTATATCTTAGAAATATACTGTAATAGTAAATTCAAATTCCAAATTAACGTTTATTTTGTCGGGGGTACAGTGGTCAGTTTATATACCACGTGAAAGCCAGAGAAAGACAGGAATTGTTTCTCTCCTTCCACCATGTGGATTTCAGGACTAGAACTCAAGTGGATAGGCCTGGTGGCAAGCACTTTACCCATGGAGCCATCTCACTGGCCCATACAGCCAACGCTTTGTATACATCACAGCTTTTATGAGTATTGTTATGGTCTGTACATGAAATGAGGCTCAGAGACTTGTGGGTCTGGATATTTGTCCCCAGAAAACACTGCTGTCTTGGGAATCTGTGGTGGATGCCTGGGACCCGGGGCCAAACTGGATATTACAGGCTGTCAGCGAGGGCCTTGAAGGAAATTCTACCTCCATCTATATCCTAGCTGCCTCTCTTTGCATCCCGGTTGGTGTCACGCTAGAAGCTGCACTGACTGCAAGCTCCTGCCAGCCACAGACTAAGCCACCTTGCCTGCAGTGTGACAGACTGACTAACTTCTTCTCTCACGGTGCCTCTGTCAGATAGCAAAGAGAAAAGTGACAGATGTACACACTATGCAACCTAAGTTGCTTTCTTTGATAATTTTCCAAGTGAAGGAAAATGGTACAGAGACAAACTGTTTGCTAAAGGAGAAGATATTGTAATCTTAACCCTTAAGACCCAATTACAAATATATGCAAATAGATGGTGCATACAGATTTCAAGTTAAACAATGAAAGTATGATCCACATTTAAAAAAAAGTAGTATCAGGTTTTTTCCCCCTCTGGAAAGAAAACTATTAGATAAAACATAATTTATTTTATCCATTTCCTTCATTAAAATGCTATGATGAATATTTCTTTTCATTTAAAAAAGTATTAATTTTTACTTTTAATTATGCATATGCACGCCTGTGTGTGCATGTAAGTGCAGGTACCCAAAGAGGCCCCAAAGGGGTGTCAGATCTCTTGAAGCTGCAGTTACAGGCAGTTGTGAGCTGTCCCATACAGGTACTGGGCACTGCACTTCGGTCCTCTACAGGGGCAGATCAGTGATCTTAACCCTGGGCCATCTCTCCAGCCCCAAAACTCTTTATTTTCACCCAATTTTACAAATCCTCAAGTGGCCATGTCCTACCGTTACAGAAGACAGCAAATCTGAGAAAGTCAAGGTATCGCTCCCCTTCAACTGGGTTCCACCCAATGTCTGGGTAACCCTTAGACACCAGCATTTGACAGCTCTGCAGATCACAGCCAGCCAGGTAGCGAACTACCTACAAACAGATAATGAGCAAGAGATTAGCCTTCACTTAGAAGCCGAGCCTATGCTAAGTCTGGCGAAAGATCATCTGAGAGTGGTTTGAAGCACATACATTTCATTTATTTATGTGTGTGTATGAGTATGTACGTGTGCAGGTGCGCAGGGAAGCCAGCAAACAGTGCTAGATCTCCTGGAACTGGAGTTCTAGACAGCTGTGAGTTCTGGGAACAGAATTTGAGTTCTCTGGAAGAGCAACCATCATTCTTAAACTACTGAACCATTTCTCCAGCCCTAATAAATGTGTTCTTTTTACAATTATTTTTAACATCATGATAACTCATGTAAATTTCCTCCCAGAAAGCTTTAAAAATAAGACATACTAAAACATAACAGTGTGTAGTCCAAAATTATGAATGAATTCTATAAGAGAATAATGTTCTTGAATTCTATACCATATAACTCAAGATCCTTGCATACAAGAATTATAGTACCTGACACACCTCTGAACAACCTCTAGCCCAATTCAAAACCACCTGTGTGGATCCTCCCATAGCTGAGCTGGTCAGGAGGGGTCTGTAAACCATCTGAACACAGGAACTCCCACCCAAGGCACAAAGGCATCTTGAAAAGAAGAACTGCCTCCAAATGACTAATCCATTCAATGGTGAGGCAGGTGTAAGGAGGTGCTTAAGTGGAATGACCTTAACTTAGAGGCAGATCCTCTCAGCTCTGATCAGACATGTCTCACTCATGGGGTGCATCATTTTAAACAAGTTACTCATGTTCCTTTAGTTGATGTCAGCATCCATAGAGCTTGAGCTATACATTGACTGTCTGCATTCCCCCAAATCTAAAATCCCCAAAGCTGTGAAATCTAAAACACTTTTAGTGTTGACATGGTGTCACAAATAGAAAAGTCTACATGTGAACTCAGATGACAGGTGACTTTCAAAAGGCAGATGCAGTTAAAAAGACTGAATCAAATATTTCAGTGTGTGTGTGTGTCTGTGTGTCTGTGTGTCTGTGTCTGTGTGTGTTAACTTTTCACAATCCAGAAAAATGCTGACGTCTGAATCACAACGGCCTCCAAGCATCTTGGACAAATGATACTCAGCATGCCTGACAGCATACTTTTCAGTGCTATTGAAGATCGCACATGAAAAAAATGTCTTCTTGGTTTATCTTTTAAGATACTTCATCTCATAGGCATACTAACAGCACATAACATTTCATGAGGGATTGTGACATAAGAAGAAATCCATCCCCCAAAGAAGCCATGTGCAATGGTGACAGAACATTACAGGAATAACTTAACAGAGTGCTATCCATCTTAGAAATGAATGTTACAGCTAAAACGTTTATGTCTGTAGCATTGAGGCAAGTGATGTTGAGGAGAATGATCTACTCAGTGAACTCCAGAACATTACATCCTCCTTACATGGTACCCTGTGCCCTTAGAAGCCCCTTTCTCTATACTCATCTATCCCCAGATAAATTGCCTTCTCTCAGTACAAATTAGTTTATATTTTCAACAATATTCACAGGCCTGTACCTGACTTCTCTTACGCGGTGTGATTTTGAGACCAGCCACATTGTAGCATCAGTTAATGCTGAATTCTTTTGTATTACCGAATAGCAGTCCATTGCATATGAATGGACAGCCCATAGCTTCGCATACCAATCTGTACAGTGATGGATATTTTAGCTGTGGACTATGATGGCTTCCTTTCCATTGAGCAAATCGCTAGAAATGTAAAGGCTATGTGTGCAGTTCATTGTAAAGAGTGCATGTTTAAACTGATAAACTGTTAGGGGTCTCTTCAGACTCACCATGCCATGTTCAATCAACAACACCCTGACAGGGGTGTCCAGTTGCTCCACATTCTCCCTTTATATTTGGTATTATCAAGGGCTCAGATATTAACTATGTTAAGGGGTTTACCAAAAAATAAATAAAATAAAAAGTAAAAGGGTTTTAAGTGAGATATGGAAGTTAAATCTTCTCCATGAGGCAGAGATGTGAAACTTCATGACACTGAGCTGGCTACGTCAGGGTACTGAGGAAGAGCTCACTGCCTTACACCTGTAACAGGCACCTGAAGGTGTCTCCCGGTGCCAACACCTGCTCTGAAGCTGGGCGAGCATTTGTAAAAATACTGAAGTTATCAGGAGCAATATCAGTAAGGAATGGATTTTTATATGTGCATAAACATAACAATGTCAACTGGCGATGGAGCTCATATATGATCTTGTTCCCCAAAGACCACAGCCTCTAAGGATGCCACAGATGTCTTGTTTTAGGTGGGTACTTTCCATGATGTTTGCATCACAAAGATGCTAACTAACTGCATTTATCAGAAGGTTTTCCTGGTAAATGTTGTATGAATATAGACAGTATGTATATATGTATGTATACAACACTATGATCATATTAATAAAAACCAAAGGAAATGTTTTTTATATATGATACCCAAATATATAAACTTCCAATGAAAGAAAATAAAGCCGTAAAGATAAAAATAAGAGCTAAAGCAGTATAGACAGTCAACATTAAATAACAGGACTTGGAAGAGATAATCACAAACATGACTTTAGAGTCCTGATAAAAGAGATATCTGACAAAGAGCCACAGGTTAAGAGGGGTAAGGACATGGCAGGTTGGAGGGAATAGTGAGCACAAAAGGCCTGTGACTGACACACATTCTGGCATGTTGGCCATAGTACGATCTGTGGGGCTGGATCAAAGTGAAGGAGCAGGAGACAAGTAGGACATGGAAATAGAACAATTTGGGGTAGATGGCACTGCGGTAAATGTGTGCCTTCAAATATGAAAAAAACACACACACACACAGTCATGGACAGGTGATTTCTATTTCACAGAAAATACTTATGGTAAGAGACAACCTCCTAAGCGTCTTCATCATCATTATACCTAACTGCTATACAGTGGGGAACAGAAGTATGTCAAATGCAAGACATGTTATGGAATTACAATCGCACGCCATTATTCGACTATCACTATAGTACAGGTATTCACACTGAAGCGAGCCCAGGCTGACTCCACCAAAGGAACAGTTTAGAGACACTCAGGGCCAGAAGTATGGCTCACCTTCTCCAAATCTGGCTCACGTAGAGCAAGGGCAAGTTCATTGTTATCCATCACGGAAGCTGCTGCCACGTCTAAGGGAGTTGAACCTCTCATGGCTGGCGAAGCTAATTCAAATGAAGAGGAAATAATGCCTGGATTATGCTGGAACTAGGAGTATAGCATTAAGAAAAGACACCTTCCAACACTTGATACCTAAAAACTGTATTATTACACCAGCCTAAATCAACATAAGATCCTTGACAATCAAAAATGCATATGTTTATTTTGACTGAAATAGGTACAGGCTTTGAAGGTGCTCAGTTGAATAAATGCACATGCACGACTTCAGAGTCTTACCAAGTTTTGTGATGAGAACACGTCAGATCTACTATGATTTAAAAAGAAAAAGAAAAACAAGCAGCAGCAACAACAAAAACAATACACTGCAGCAATCATGCATTTGGGTGTTTGCATGTAAGATCATTAAAACTGATTCTAAACTAGACAGTACAAAAAAAAAATCTCTCAGGTGGCAAACCTCTGGGCCTGCGTGTGAACAAGATTTTAGAGCGGTTTCACTGAATGACAAGACCCACCCTAAACATGGGTGTATCCTTCCGTGGGCAGGGGGCGAGGACAAATTTTAGAATAAATAAGACAGCTGAGTGCCACCCGCACTCCCTTTTCCCCCTGCCTCGTAATTTGCTCGGATACTACCCAATATCTTAACCCTCCGAGGCAATGCCACAACAGAGTGTGGCCATGGCCACCCTTCCTTCCTCCACAGTAATGCTTTAGAACCACAAAGCTTGAGCCGGAATAAACCCTCCCTTCTCTTACGTTTCTTTTTGTTGGATATAAATACAATAATGAGAAAGTTAACCAATGCACCTACTATCTAAATCAAAATTTGTAGCTTTGTCTGGGGCGAGGTTACACAAGCAGTTGTGAGCCACCCAACACGGGTTCTAGGAACAGAACACCAGTCTTCTGTCAGAGCAGCAAGCATCCTTAACCACTAGGCCATCTCTCCAGCTCCTGTACAGCTTTTTTTCCCCTTTAATGATTAAATTAATATCACACATTAACTTACCAAGACCAACACTGCTATTTTCCAGTAAATAACTGAGATGATCAAACATGGCTTTCTGATTCTGCCTACTTATACGACAGAAGTAACAGAGAAAACGGCAGCAGTTGGCCACCATCTTGGGGAAGGTGATTTCCTATAAAAAAGAGCATCTCATTAGTTGCTGAATCAAGTGATGAGATGAGCTCAGAAGGTGAGGCCAAAATGTCAGTGTCAATGCATTCGTACCCATGAAAACCTAGCTCAACTGCTGAAAACCTTCAAACACGCAGCCTGCGATTCACTCAGTCCTCAGGCCGCTGAACATCAAGTATGATGCTGACCTCCAAACTCCACCTGCATCCTCAGGCTGCATCTTCAATTAGCCCTAAACTTAAAATCAGCCTGAGCCTGGCTAAGGAATCAGACTGACAGAGACACAGCTGTGCCACGTGGCTCCACACATGTCTGGTCCTACCTGGGAAACTAGATAATCCTTCCAATTATGTTTTATATGATTCAGAAAATATGGATGTTAAGAACTTAGGAACTGGGCTGGAGAGATGGCTCAGCCATTAAAGTCTATGTTCACAACCATAAATATAAGAACTTAGGAACTGAAGGGAACATACACTGAGTTTGGAGTCTTATAATAAGATGTGTTTATCAGCATCAACTGTTGTTGACTTTCCAGGGCTTCACAGCCAGCCTGGTCTAGACAATACTTCCTTGCAAAGGGTCCAGCCAGATGGTCCATCTGGTCAGAACACACACATGCATCTCACCTTACCCTACAAAACAGGGTAAGTTCTCAACATTCCTAAATCTTCAACCCTTCAATACAGTTGCTGATATTGTGGTGACCCCAACCATAAAATTATTTTCGTTACTACTTCATAACTGTAATTTTGCTGTTATGAATCATGATATATATATATGATATGCAGGATATCTGATATGCCATCTCTGTGACCCCTGGAGGGTTGTGACCCACAGGTTGAGAACTGATACCCTAGATGCTTCTTTCTGAACTCCATAATATAGAATAATAAATAAAGTGAAGGACTTCAAATGTCTGTTTATCCACGAGGCATGAAAAACCTAGACTTATACATATAGTAAAGAATACATGTTGAGATTTAAATTTAGACATGACTTTTCCATGTCGGGCTATAAGATTGTGCTGATTTACAAGAAGTGGTGAAGCTCTTTGCTATGCTCTTCTAGATAAATGGTTGTTTCAGACTTTGTTGTAAATTTTACTTACTAAAGGTTAATGGGTCTTCCCACGAACCCATTCCAGAACAACCCTATTCTGGCATTGATTTGGCTCAGAAATTTAGTGCATCCAACTGTTGTCTGAATCCTAGCAATGGCTGAGTCTGAAGAACAGGTATATGCTTTGTACTTATGGTGGAATGGGATGTAATCTAAAAACATTAATATGCTCTTTCTAAGTCACTAAATATCCTTTAAGGAGACTGATTCATGAGACAACAAATGGCAAAGCATACTGTAGAAATTTCTTTTTCGTTATAAAGGAAAATTCAAACAGCCAACTGTAACTCTTAGGCTCAAGTGTGTGTGTGTGTCTGTATGTGTATGTGTGACTATCAGTGTTCCTTAAATACCAATTCAACAAATAAAAGTAAGAAATAAATCATTCTTGTAGTTTCTTTGCAACCCAAGCACTCAAGAAGGCTATACCCAACATGGCTCCTAAAGTCAAGGCTTTAGTTTACCTTGGACTCCCCACCTCCAAGGACGTTCACCATGACTTCCATCACTGTTTCATGCATCCCGAGGGCCCTCATGAGATTGGGATGCTGGTAAAACACTTTGTTGTTCATGATATCCCTAGAAAGAATATAATTACAACAGTATTATTTTCTACTATATAGTTAAGACTGTGACATGCCTAAAAACAATGCTTTTATTTAAGAGAAGCTGGATGCATCTAAGGTCTGGAGTACAGACAGCCACCCCACTCCAATTATGATGAACAATTACAAGAAAACTGCAGTAGATGGAACTTAGGATAATTCTAACATCATTTCTGTCTTAAACACTACACTGAAGCATTCCCGAGGATATTTATCCTGAACCAGAGCTTCACTAATTGTAAATAAAAAGAAATTCTGTTGACATCTATTTCAGGATTAATCAGTCAACACAAGAGTCTTTTCTAGGCAATATATTCTTGTCCAGGCTAAAGCAATAAGACTGTCTAAGATTCTCTCTCTCATGTGTGTGTGTGTGCATTCATGTCTGAAAACTCTCTTGCATTTTTTTTACTGTATCACTCATGTAATGATTTGGTGATAGTATATATTTTCATCATTCTTTTAGACAAATGGGCTGCCAAGTAGGTATGTTAGTACTTACTAAGCATATCTTTCATACCACAAAGTATAATTTTTATCCCCTAATATGACTTTCAGTTGTATTACTAATTAATAATTTATTTATTACTGGAACATATTGCTGCTAATATGTTTATTTATAAAGTAATCTCTTAACTATTTTGGACATGAACTCAATGGCTGGGTCTTCGACCTCCCCACCCCCCGAGGGAGGAGCAGCCTTGCTAGGCCACAGAAGAGGACATTGTAGCCATTCCCAAAGAGACCTGATAAGCTAGAGTTAGATGGAAGGGGAGGAGGTCCTCCCCTATCAGTGGACTTAGAAAGATGCAGGGAGGAGATGAGGGAGGGATGGGAGGGGATAGGGAGGGAATGCGGGAGGGGGCTATGGCTGGGATACAAAGTACATAACCTGTGATTAATATAAAATAAAAATGAAAAAAATCAGAAAAAAATTAAAATAAGAGACAAATTTTGTTGCAGCTAAAAAAATAAAGTAATCTCTTAATTCCTAGAAGACTTTGTTTTTCACTAACTTAATTAAAAAACCACTTCTCATACGTTAGAGGCTTTCTTAGGTTACATTCAAATATTAGGACCCAAATAACACTCAATCTCATCCCATTATAAGCAAAGACCTGAGAACCCAATGTTTGCTATTGCCATAGAATTTTCTGTTTCTGAATTAATCCTATTAGCACACTTATGATTTTAGTATGTACCCATTATGGTGAATGTGAAATATAATATTCCAGTCCATTTTTATAAATTTAAATATAAATAGGCTCAGGAGCAATGCGCAGTATTGTTCTGTGAGATGAAAACATATATGAGTGATAATGATGACATCTTTAACCATCCTTATAATTCCTCTGGATTGTGTATTAGTTTCATACAAGAGAAAGCAAGTTTATCTAATTTTTCTTCATTATGTGTATTTATGTGGGTGTACACTTTTGATGTAGGTGCCCTGGAGGCCAGAAGAGGACCTCAGACCACCTGGAGTTACAAGCAGTTGTGAACTGCCAGACATTGGAGCTGGGAATCCAACTTGAGTCCCACAAAAGATCAGCAAACACATGTAACCATTAAGACATCCTTCCAGCCCTAAGGTTAGTTATTTCTTTGACTTTCATTTTATTCATGCAGCCGTGACATTTTTAGCTCCATTTTCCTGATATTTAACTAATTATATTCTATTTGTTTTTGTTTAAGATAGGGTTTCACTATGTAGACCAGGCTAGCCTTAAACTCACAAATATCTACCTGCCTCTGCCTCCCAAGAGCTAGAATTAAAGGTATGCTACCATGCCTGGCCCTCTTATAAATTTTTATGAATATTTTTTCATTGCCTTCCACAACTGTACATTCAGTTATTTACAGTTTTTTTTTTTTATCTCATGCAATCTGCAATGACTTCTTTTTGTTACTATTTGGATTTCTTAAATTAGAACCCTAACTTTAGAATAGCTTCCAGTGATCACTGAGAAAAAAATGTGATTGCTTTACTCTCATTCCTAAAGATGGGGCATCAATGTAACCCCCAATGTTCATGAAATATAAACTCTCATGATGTTGAATCATCAGAAGTTGGTCCCCTTTCTCCTCCTTTTCCCAGCATTCAATGGAAGGAGACAAGCTTTCTTATCACCTCCTGCTGATAAATGTTCTTCTGTGTCACAGACTTAATGTGTTTTTATAAATAATGGTACATTATTAGAGGGCCAAAAAAATAAATGTAGTTGTTGTGTGTCTGTCAATGCCATATTATCATCTCCATCTGTCAAATCAGTCGACTTTTGTTGCTTAGCCAATTTTTTCACATAGTATTCAATGTGAAAGGGTACATGTCAGTCCATTCTGTGCAAAATGTCTTCTGGACACCATAGGGGTTCTGCACTCATGAACTCTCAACAGCTGTGATAGCCTGTACAAGAGCTACATAAGACTACATCCAGTGTGGACAGGGGAAGGCTCTCAAGGCCAGAACACTCAGTGAGGAGCTCCAGGCAGTGACTCCTGGGGAATAAAGCCAGTTTTCTTCAGGGATGAAACTTCCCTCTATCCACTCCCCACTCCTAAGTTGCCCATGACTCAGTGAGCAACTTTCTAATTTGGTTGAAAAACTTAATCTCAAGGGAAAAAAATACTTGACATCATCTCATAATCCAGTCAGAGTTACGGTGTTAGTGTACTTATGGCATTACTAACTTGATGAAAATGAGAAGAAATGCATAAGCTATGGCTACATATTTACCCTAATCCACGAATCATTAGCTTCTCTTCTTCTTTACCCATCCTCACACTCAGCAGAGATCGGATCTGACCAAGCGAAGCAAGCAGGTTGATGGTGTCTTCCACAGAGACGCCATTGATAGTGTAGGTCTTCGGCAGTGCTCGGACTAAACCCCCGATGCCATCGTACTGTCGATGCAGCAACACAAACATGGCCCTCACCAGTTCAGGGTCCTCGATGACAGACTCTTGAGCCCACCGTACCATCGTCTCGGAAATGAGTTGCTGGAGACTGGCTGCGCATGGCATGTTTGTATCAAGCGGTAAGAGAACACACATAAGTTAGACATTTCAACTCCATAACCTCATAGCCTCAAACTGGTATCACAAAAGTTAGGGCACTTTAAGGACACTCGAAACATTCTTTATAACTGCCACTTAAATATTATCATTCTTTCCATAGATGCCATATGTAGTTTATTAAGGATAAAAAATGATCACTTCTGACTAAATAATATTTATTATAATTAAGATGAACTATTTCAAAGTTACAAGCTGTTGGGGTTTGAAGAAGGCTCATGTCTGAACGCTTGGTCTCCATGGGTGGCGCTGTTTGGGAAGGGTATGGACCTTCAGGAGGTGGATCCCTGTTAGAGAAAGTGTGTCATTGGGGTTGGGCTTTAACCTGGCCTTGCTTCCTGTTCTCTGTTTTGGCTTCCTGTGATCAATGACCTGTGTTGTGATGGCATCCTGCTCCTGCTTCCAAGCTTCCTCGCCATGATGGACTCTACCCCACTGGAATTGTAATATACTCTTTTTTCCATAATTTGCTTTTTTACCCCCCAAGGCATTTTTATCAGAAGAACAGAAAAGTAGCAAAACTACTATTGAGAGTCCACAAATCTGTCAAAGAGCACAAGGTATACTCAAACTTTTACTTTCATTTACTTTTTTTCCCCTGACTTTCTTCCCAGAAGATTTGATATCACTCCATCTCTAAAGGTCCATTGTGAAAAACTCAGGGTAGTGCTTGGTTATCCAACTGTTTCCTCAGGTAAGTAGTTGGCAACATGAATTATATAAATTTGGTTTTATTTAAATTTCAATCTAAACTGTCACTTAGAATGCCTCTTAAAGGGTTTCATTGTTCCACGTTAACTAAACTGAAAATTCATATCAGACATACAAGACTATATGTGGCATAACATGCAACACAGTCTATTTGAAAGTGATAGAATTTTACAAACATCTTAAAGTAAAACAGAAGCATCTAAGGTCTGTAGGAGATGTGGCTAAGGTGTAATGATGCTTAATTTCTATCATTAACACATTGACTGGTTTTCAAAGGAATTTATTTATTTTGAACCTATATATTATTTAAGAAAAAAACAAATCTACCAAATGTATCCAAACAAAAATAATGTAAAGAAATGCTAATATATTCCTACATGTCTCAAAAGCTTATTGTCATGATAACAGGTAAAAGCCACAAATCTTTTAGCAAACGTGACTGGTTAGGAACTTAGAACACTGGCCAAAGATGGCCTACCTCAAAATTTGTTGTGTCTCTAAAGGATAACTTTATGAATAAGATTGCTACTTTTTTTTCTAAAAAGATATTTTATTAGTACTCTATCTTAAAATTGGTAGGATCTTAGAAATGCAGTAATAAGAATGTGGGATCCAATGGCTCTGGTCCATGACACCTTCAGAACTTAAGCACACTTCTGAAGGACTCAGAGTGCCTGGCTTATTTTGTTCCATGGACCAACAGCCATTGTTCTTGATCAGATGGTATACAATTAAACAAAAGTGTTTCTTAATGTTTAGAAATGGTTTCTAAAATGTAGAAAAGGTTTCAGAACCAAATATAGTCATAGTTATAGATAGCTAATGTTAAAGGAATGGTTTAATTTTGTACAATCATTTAAAAATTATGTACACTATCTATGAAGGCTAAGTTATTCCCCTTACAATTTCTCTGTGCGTATGCGTCTGTGTACATGTTCACATGTGTCTACATGAACATGTGGTAATGAATATATAAATATGGCTGAAGGCCAGAGACTGATGTTGGATGTCTTCTAGGACAGTTCTGCGTTTTATCTTTTGAGTCAAGGCCTGGCAACAGCGTGAAGCTCACCACTGCAGATGGACTGGCGAGAGAGCAAACCCCAAGGACTTCCCTGCCTTAGTCTCGCCAGCGCTGGGATTATAGGTGTGTACTGCTGCTGTTTACATGGGTGTAGGGACACAAACTGATTCCCGTGCTTAAACCGCAAGCACTCTGCTGAGCCCTCTCCAAAGCTATGCTTCCTCTTGACAGTCTATGACCTAAGATGCTAGAAATGCAAGGAGCCCCTGTCCTCCACAGCGCAGCTCCTTCTCAAGCTGGTTGCCGCTGCCTACCTCTGGGTTCTACAAGCACTGACTTACAAAAGCTGATCCTTCGAAGTTAGGACCTCCTACTGAATGTAGTGTTTGTTCTCAGTATGAATACATACTATGGCTGGGCACTAGAGCAGGACCCTTTCAGATGCTTACAGGACTTTCTGGAGCCACTTGCAATTGGTTTTTCAGCTTGCTTCTTCTTCAGGTAGGTCACCTTCTCGACCAGGGACAGCAGACGGCCTCTGATTGTCAAGTCATTGCTTCCATCCAGGGACCCATCTTCATCCAGCTCAATTCCTGGCATAAACATCAAGGGGAGCAGAGGAGGAAACCCTTTGAAAACAGGCTCTCCATCCTTGCTGTCAAGCTCCTAGCAGCACCTATTAGGCTAGCTTACCCCAGAGCACTCAGACATGACCCACAGTTCTTGCTATTCCAGGACAACTGACAATCAAAATACACATTGAATAAAGAGCAAAAGTGCACCATCAGGGATAAACATCAGCTCTGCTCTTTGCCTGACCTTTCAGCATCGCTTTAGATACTGTTTGCCTGAACCTTAACCTACCTGTCTAAAATTCATAGGACTTCTATCACCATCGATTCCAAATATGTCAGTGTTTTAACTGAGATGCAGAGAGAAAAGGCATAACTATATGTCCTAAGCTAGGGAATGTTTTATACATATAGCACTAATTCTGCTCTTTGAGGTATATTTTATTGATATTATATAGATGGCATAATATGTAGGCAAGTGGGCTTTCATTCACAAAATTAATTAAGATACAATGTGATGTTCTTAATCTCCTCTAAAATAAGATAAGCATAACCTGACTGGTGCTGTGTCTGTCATCATCCTCTCTCTCTCTCTCTCTCTCTCTCTCTCTCTCTCTCTCTCTCTCTCTCTCTCTCTCTCTCTCTCTCTCTCTGACTGTATTGTAAAAGGAGATTAAGGGAACATAGATGGAGATAAAATACTTTAGAATTCTTCTCAAATGGCAAAATGCTGGTATCAGTAGCTAAGTTATACATAAAGGCATATGTGGTCTCTGTGTATCATGTCTGCTAAGAGACACCTATCTCACCTAGCTAGCTCTTATATCTGTTTGTCTATCCATCTACTTAATTTCACTGGAAAAATTACAAATTAATTTTCTGCCACTGAAACTCAAACCTTCACCACAACATTTCAGAAAGAAATACAGGTTTCTTTTCCTTTGATTCCTGTTACTCAACTGAGTAATTTCCTTATCAGGTTAGTCTATGGGCATGCCTGTGAGGGACTATCTTGATTGTCAATGGATATAGAGATGTACAGCCCACTATGGGTGCTACCATTCCCTATGACGGTAGTGATAGGTTATGTTCGAAAGCTATAGAAGCATAAACCTAAGCAAGCCAGCAAGCAGCATTCCTATACAATTTATTCAGGTTCTTGCTTGGGTTCTGGCCCTGATTCCCTCAATGATGGAGCATGACACGGAAGTGGTAGCCAAAGCCAAATACATATTTTCCTCTCCTAAGTTGCCATTGGTCATGGTATTTGACACAGCAACAGAGACTATATGAGAACAATAAGTTTACCACAGTGAGTCATCAGGTCCTCATGGAAATCTAGGAGTTGGTCTCGGATTTCTTCAGGGCAGGGACATTCACTTTTGTCATCCTTAAAATTGAGAAGCATGTTAATCTGGAAGAGGAAAACAACAAGACAAGAAGAATGAGGGAGGAAAGAATGATGACAGCTTTTGAGCGGGACACCAATTCAAAGACAAGAAAAGGTCTAGAATGCAGGAAATCATATGATAAAAAGGGAAATTAATATGACCCGGAGAAAACAGGAGCTCCACAAGGACAAAATATATCAGGGCATGGGGTCCTTTATGAGACTGTTTCTCCAACCAAGGAACATGTATGGATATAACGTAGAACCCCTGCTCGGATGTAGCCCAGTATCCAAGTGGGACAGGGGAACAGGGATTATTTCTGTCATGAACTCAATGACTGACTCCTTTACCTACCCCCCTCTCCCCAAGGAAGAAGCAGCCTTGCTAGGCTACAGAGGAGGACAATGCAGCCAGTCCTGAAGAGACCTGATAAGCTAGGGTTAGATGGAAGGGGAGGAGGTCCTCCCCTAGCAGTGGACTTGGAAAGGGGCAGGAAGGACATGAGGGAGGAAGGGTGGGATTGGGAGGGAATGAGGGAGAGGGCTACGGCTGGGATACAAAGTAAATAACCTATGGTTAATATAAAAAATAAAAATTAATAAAAAAGGAAAAAATTGGACAAACTAAAAAAAATAAACAAGAAAAGGTCTAAATACAATAGGAAGTCACATAATAGCTGTGCTGACATTGATGCTCACGTTTCATTCAGAACTCGTGGCTCTTCTTTCCATCTGCTTAAGTTTTGGTACCAGTAATATTAAATTTACAAACAAAGATAAGAGGGCTTTGATGTCCTCCTATATTTTCCTTTTGAAAATTCTTCAAGTTTATAATGTGCTTTTATTACAGATTTGAGATAATTATAGATTCACATACTCTTAGCAGACATAATACAGAGAGACCACATATGTCTTTATGTGTAACTTAGCTACTGATTCCAGCATTTTGCCAGTTGAGAAGAATTCAAAAGCATTTTATCTCCATTCATGTCCCCTTAATCTCCATTTACAATAATCATCTTAAATTCTCCATACACCCAGTTAGAACCACAAAAGGCAGCTATACAACATCTACCTAACCCCCAAATAATATGTGGGTAAGTCCATGGCAAAAGAAAATGTGTTTTTATTTACTTGTGCAAGCCTAACACTTCCCATTGCTTTTTTTTTCCTTTCTGATTTTCTCTGTTCTCTTCTGTCATTTTCTGTTAAAAAAAAAATCAAAACAAAACAAAAAAACCTTCTTAGCTTTTTTTAACAGCATGTCCAAGATAGTTTAATTCCTATAACTTCTCTTCCTTTTCTTGTATTTAAGTGTGTGTGTGTGTGTGTGTGTGTGTGTGTGTGCGCGCACGCGTGCTTGCACATGATACCTTCGAGATCAGAAGAGGATATTATATCCCCTGGAGTTACAGGTGGTTTTGAGACACTAAATATGAATGCTTCGAACCAAACTTGAGTCCTCTGGAAGAGGAGCAAGCAGACTTATGCTCTATACCTGCTCTCCAGCCTTTTGTCTTCCTTTTAAGTGTTTTAATGCCCACTTCCTCTTTGGAGATCTTTTTCACAGAATGTAGAACTGAGCTAAAGCGTTTTCTTTAGCTGGTTGGGACACACCTTCTTCTCATGCTAGCCCCATCTTCTCAGCTAACAATCTGCAGCTGCTCAAACTTATCTTCCCTCTGCAAGTAAGATTTTGTTTTTGTTTTCATTTTTCCTTGGCTGTAATTTTCAGAAATTCAACTATACTATTCATTGTTAAATCCTTCAGATTTTCCTGTTGAGATTTTCCTTCTGGCTTCTTGAATCTCTAGTTGTATATCCTACAGAAAAGCAGATCTCAACCTGTGGGTCACAATGCCTTTGGGGGTCAAACGACCCTTTTACGGAGGTCGTGTATCAGATATCCGATGTATCAGCTATTTACATTATGATTCCTAACAGTAGCAAAATTACAGTTATACAGTAGCAACAAAATAACTGTGTGGTTGGGATTCACCACAACACAAGGAACTGTATTAAAGGGTCACAGCTTTAAGGAGTTGAGAACCACTGCTTTAGAGACTTTGATATTTTAAGACATTTTCTTCAGGGACCGTTTTTGTTTGTTTGTTTGTTTGTTTGTTTTTCAGTTTGCCTATTATAGCTCCTCTTTTGCAGTTCAATGTCATGGTACAATCCTTGTCTCTCTTAGTTGTCTCTCTTCTTTTCCCCCGAGGAGTCTCCTCCACTGCTCTCGTCCCAGTTAAAATGCCACCCTCTGCCCTCCCCATCGCCCTCTCCAGCCCACTTCTCATACCAGCCGTTGTATTTATTAATCTAAAAGGTGCTGCATTCCTCTTTGCCCCTTTTTTCTTTGAGGAGATCCTTCCAATTTCCCCCCTATTTTGGAGAAGTTTAGTGAGAGTAGCCTTGTCATAATATTAAGAGCTGCAGTCTCAGTGTTAGTATTTTCTTTGCTCACTTAAGCCTTTCTTGACTACTGGTAAAAGACAAGAATTTTTTTAACTCAAACATGAGCATTTTCAGTGTTAGGCAATGAAGTGTGGATCTTATTCAAACACCCGTCTTAGCCAGCTTTCTCTGACACTAGCCAATGGAAGACTTAGAGAAAGGACCCTATGGCTATGTGCCGACTCTTCTACAAGGATGCCAAAGAGAAAGAACCTAGTGTCCATCCCTAGGAGTGGAGGGTTTTTAATATTTGAGGTGACATAGGCCAGTCAAAGTTGACCCATCTCTGGATGAATATTGTCACTATTTGTGGACATCCTGACTTTCTTAAACCAACTGTGGTTAACCTGATGCCTTTTAGTGATTAGTTATTTATCAAATAGTATAACAATATGTCATTGAATAATTAATAATAGTTTAAGCACGTAGATTCTTTTGGTGAAACTTAGAATACTGACCAAATGACCATGGCTAATTTCAACAGAACAGAACAGAAAAAGCCAATCATAATTTATTCTACAGTTTAATAATGTACAGATCCTGAATGCTCTAAAAATACACAATAAAATGGGAGCCCTTCAGTTCTGCTCTGGTACCTGCTCTTGCGGTGGTGACCGGAACTCCTTGGTCTTCCTGGCAGTGAGTGCGGCAGACATGTTTAAGGCTTGCATAACTTCATTATATCTGAACCGTTGATTGTCTTGGAGTTTAGCTACAAAGTCATCTGAAAAGGCTACGATGGCTTCTATCCGGTGCCGAACCTGGCAGTCACAGAGGTACTGAAGCAAGAGGCACATCTGAGAGCATAATTTAAGAGACATACCATTAATAGTTAATGAGTATCAAGCCATAACTGGTGTTAAATATGCTTTGTTGCCTATTTTTTCTATAACACATAATCCTAGTACTTTGCAGGCAGAAAATGTATTTCATCTTACTGAATGAAGCTAACATGTATAAGTCAACATAGTAGATACATGTATCTGGAGTAGGTAGGTAATCATTCAGAGGCAGAGCAGCCCATGGATAAATAAGAAAAAGTTTACAAAGGGGTCTTCTGGAAGGGTTTTCACCATTGGTAAGAACACAGAATGTCTTTCCTTTCAAAACATATATAACTGGGTTATAACTCAGCTGTTGGAGGAAGGGGTGTGGTGATGTACCTTCAGAAGAAAGAACACAGGGTGAACATTGCTGAGTAGAAAGACATCATTGAAACCCTGATCCAGGGCCAGAATATAGTATTCCTATACAATTTGATCGTGAGGTAAAAGCTCACTCCTTAAGTGGCTAGCTTGGTGATTACTTATTTAAAAAAAAAAAAAAACAAGCAGATTTTAACCAGTAGACTACTTGTTGATAAATGTGTCTGTAAAAGGTCTGAGGATGGAGGTTGGTGGTAGAATGTTTGTCCCGGAAGTGTGAGACCATGGGTGCAATCCCACAACACGTAAAAGCAAAACAAAACAAAGCAAAACAAAACAAATAAAAAAAAAACAATCAAGGGCTGAAGAGATGGCTCAGTAGAGAAGCTTGCTGCTCTCCCAGAAGACTTAAGTTCTCAGCACCCATGTGAGGTGCCTACCACTTCCTAAATCCAGCCCCAGGGGATCCAAGCCCTATTCTGGCTCCTGAGGGCACCTGCACTTATCAGCATATATCCCCATACAGATGAATACATGTAAACAAAACTAAATATTTTAGAAAATTTCCTAAAAGAGTATAAGGCTAGATTTAGAATATCACTAATATGCTTAACACCCTTTGTGACAAATACAGAGGGGCCCAAAAGACAACCTTAAAATCTTGCATGTCAAGGTAGTATAATTATTTCAGTTCTCTTCAGAGAATTTTCTCTCAATCTCATCTTCCTCCTTCAAGTGTTTTGTCAAAGTACATCACTATACCCTCGAGTCTAGACAAGTCTGACTGCTTGTTGGAGGACCAGACTCTGGGCTGCTCTGTTTATCCACCCCACCCCCACCACTTTCCTTGGAGCAACCCCCTGACCTCTCCAGCCTCAGGCTCCTTGCTGTGCTGTCTGCTGTGTATGTGAAACTTCGGGAGCCCTCTACCCAATCCTTCTGGTTACCCCCATGGAACTCCTGCTTCTCTACCTAACCTCGGCTTAGAAAACACCACCCACAAAGACCCCTCCTCTTTCTAGCAGAAACCCAAAAGATCTTTCTTCTAATGATTCACCTTTCACTTCAGACAACTTGACGGATTTGGGCAATGACAACAAAAAGAAATTCATAAAAAGGTACAAATTTCCCTAGAGACCATGTGCACTCTGGGGGGCAGAACATACCCATTTCCTTCTCTGCATCGGGTTCATGGTCCAGAATACAACTTCCATTCATGCTAACTGAGCTGATGAATAAAACTGACGCCTATGACTCAAATGTCTAACTAAAGCACCGAAGAGGCATGGATTAAGTAAATCCCATACACCATAATGAACACAAAGCCAGGCAGTGTCTAGACTCCTTATGTACTCTCTGGAGGAGGAAGCTCTTGCTTTCTAAGAAGAGGTGCCTGCGCATGCTCTAACAACAGAGGAGGCGAGGACTGAAGGGGACGCTTGTGCCTCAAATTCACACAATTCTAACGTGGGTGAAATGCTTATGCCGAAGCCCGGGGAGACACACAACTAAATGGGTAGTGAGCTGTGATGGTGACGAATGGAAAGGAAATTCATAAACAGACATACAAGAGAGAAAGGAAGCTAGGTGGGTTTTGTCCCTTTAACAATTCAGAAAGTCCCTCTGTTTCTTCCCGTTACCTGTAATTTAACTGGCTCAGGGAGTTTCATCTGGAGCAAGCCTTCCTTGGGCCTTTTGCTCCCTTTGGCTTCTTCTTCACCCGTCCCTTCCAGCTTAGAGTCTTCTGTGCTGAGCTCCTTCTCTGGGGCTCCTCCCTCCTCTAGAGCGGCAGCTTCCTTAAACACGCTGGGCTCGATCAACTGCAGAATGTGTTTCAGATCCTCATTGTGAAAGACGCCCATGATGAGCAGGGTGTAGAAGAGCTTGATGAGGGGCACAAAGAGGAACTCTGTGGTCCCACCCACTGGGTCCCGTGCATGGAGGCTGCCTTCCTTCACTGCCTCTGTGAGCATCTGGATGGTCTTGGCCTTCAGGATGTCCAAGGGGAACTCGGGACTGTACTGATAACATTCATTGCTGATGCTCACGAAACTGGGGGAGGAAAACTGCATCCGAGGCCGGAGAGAGGTGCTGAGGCCTATGCCTGGGAGGCCATGCTTCTTGTTCTCATCGGGGAAGAGGGTGATGCTCTTCGTCTCCTCTGTCATAGGGACGATGAACTCACTGTTCATCATGAGCCTGGCGGTGGCGTAGGAGCTGAGGTGGATATCAATCAGCAGGTCATAGTAGCCAGTGCGCAGCAAGCCAGGCATGTACTTGTTCTCGATGGCATAGAGCAGCTGAGGTTCATCCACGTGGCTGCATAGCGCGTGGGCCACCCGATGGTTCCCCAGGGCACAGACGGCAGAGTAGAGGCGGAGGGTGTGATAGTGAAACTGCAGCAACTCCTCCTGCTCTGTCAGCTCTAAGATATCAACAGATCTGTGGAAGGGAGGAGAGGAGAGAGTTACGGGAGCATACATAAACATCTTGTGATTTCTGACACTTAGCAGCTTCAGGGTATTTGTAGATCATTTCTAGTTGGCTTACACGTTTTCTTAGTGAATTTAAGCTGAGCGTTTCAGCCCTAAGATCATTTAGAACTTCCTTCATCTTCCCTGGGAGTGAGGCTGTGAGTACCCTTTCAGATATGAGTATTTCAGCGCAAAGCCAAGGACTCCCCAGTTTCAGAGCCTGAGGATTCCTGGGGAAAATCCTGGCTTTCCTTTTACAACAAGCTAAAGGTGGTGTGAAAACAAAACAAAACAAAACAAAAAACACGTTTTCCTAGGGCCATAGTGCCACTGTCTCTGCACTATGACCCAGACCCATGTCAGAAATGGGTGCACAGAGCACTCACCCTTTGGTGTAAATTATCCCCACATATCCTGCATGGACCCCAGCATCACCCACCAGAATGACTTATATTCCCACAAGGAATATGCATGCAGCTCATGAAACAAGTGAGGTGAATGGCATTTGGCTCTTAGCTAAATGAAAGGGAAACTCTCTGAGCTCCTTTTTTAAATTACTTATTCTTTGAGAATTTCATACACTTGTGAGTGTGAGGGCACCCTACCAGACCTACTAGGGTGCCACATAGCCTTAAATAAACTGCCAATAACTCTGCTAGAGGCTTTGTGAGGTCTTTCCCGCGTCCATCCCAAAATGTTGACTGGCTTGACCTCATGCAGGTCATACGCTGACAGCCTCAGCTGCTGCTGGGAGTATATGAGCGCAGCGATTCTGTCATGTGCAGAAGACAATGCTTTGTCCCATTCCTCCCTGACCTTTGGCTCTTATAATCCTCCCACGCCCCCGTCCACAGGGTTCCCTGAGCTTTGGGGGAGGGGCAATCAAGGTGTCTCATTTGGGGGCCAAGCACCCCACAGTCACATGTGCTCTTCACTTTGACTAGTTGTTTGAGTACCCCAGACCTCACCATCCACTGCCGTAAGCATCTCTGATAATGGTGCCCTCATCTATGTCACCCTGGACTCTTAAGTCTGGTCACTTTGTTCCTTTTAAGAAATACACGGCCAAATAATACCTGACACATCATTTCTGCTAATGCACCTGTTTTCTCGGATATGTACATATGTCTTACTGGGTTTAAATCATACAGAAAGTACACAGGATACACTAGCATTAAAAGCAGAACCATGGCATGAACTTCATCAAAAGAAGGACCTGCCTGTCCAGAAGGCCTTCCTCCATTGTTTTCTTCCTCTACTGTCAGCCTAGAAGAGCAAGGGGGACCCATAACCCATAGAATTTGAGCCAGAAACAAATGCTCATTTGAGAGCTACTGATTTCTCTAGGTTGTTTGTTATTACACTGAAATCTG
Organism: Pachyuromys duprasi; assembly: GCA_028658305.1. NCBI lineage: Eukaryota > Metazoa > Chordata > Mammalia > Rodentia > Muridae > Pachyuromys > Pachyuromys duprasi. The sequence continues at coordinate 38,195,086 of CM053760.1, forward strand.
ACAAATATAACTCATCACATCTTTAACAGCCCTCGAGGGAGGAACTATTTCATATCTCAATAATATCCATTTACTCATTGGACATTGTTGTGTAGGACACAGTAAGCACTACATACAGACAGTGTGAAGAGTACAGGCAAGCTTGCAGCCCTTGAGGGGAGTGAGTCCCTCTCACTCGCCAGTTGAGAAGACAAAGACACCACCCCCCAAAGAAGAAATAATAATTGTAAGGCTGGAGAGATAGCCTAGAAGTTAAAAGAGTGCTGGACATGGTGGTTCAATACCAGCACCAGGGAGGCAAAGAAAGGCAGATCTCTATGTCTTTGAAGCCAGAGTGGTCTACATGGCGAGTTCCAGGCCAGCCATGTAGACCACTACATAATAATTTTGATCTCCATTAGGAAAAACATAAAATGCTGGTGTGTATCTATAACTAGCCCCAACTTGTAACGATTTCTTAGGTCACTGAGGCTCTTCCCCTTGGGAAATCAAATCTTATCAGATTTCTCTGTGGCTACAGGGGAGCCTGGCACAGGCCAGATCCAGGCTAGTCTGTAAGGTAAGTAAAGAGGGCAATGTGGTCACTTGAATGAGTGTCTTCCCTTGTGGTGGTTTTCCTGGTGCCCTTGCCATCTCAAGAACCTAATTCCAATTACTTTTTTTTTTAATGTAGCTGTGGTCCTCAGGTTTAGGAAAGTCTCAAATCATGCATGGACTCTAGTAAAGGTTTAAATTATTCCTTCTCTTATATGATGTATTTATCACAGACAATACCAGTAATAAAACACCTGCCATTTCTGATCGCGGTGCACAGCTTAAGAATCTTAGCTCCTAATCCATAGCAAAGATGGCTCAAGTGAAACCTCTGAGCTTTAAAGGGAAGCCACAGGAGAACACAAGTCTCCTCTGAGTTGAGACATTGTGCTTACTTCCCAGAACAAACCAAAGTTTGCTACTGAAGAGGCCCCGTCGCCTCCATGTCTTTGCTCTTTAAGCTTCTTGGTCCCAGTTTTTCACACAGTTAAAATGAAGAATTTTATACTGAGGTTCCTGGAATCTCACCCCAAGGTTCCCCCAGATATGCTTTAGGAAATGTCAGAAATGACAAAGTGGTTGAAAAATACACTTAAGCCTGAGCTAAGCTGGCCACTGTGGGGGGGGAGGGGTGCGCATGTATGTGCACGTGTGTAGAGTCAGAGGCCAGCCATGAGTGCCATTCCTCAGGAGCCATTCTCTTTCTTTCTCTTTCTTTCTATCTATGTTTTTTTTTCTGTTCCTGTTGTTGTTGCTGTTTGTTTGAGCCTAGTCTGACTGCCCAGTGGTCCTCAGAGATATGCTTGCCTCTCCCAGTCCTGCACTGGGATTCCATGCCAGGCTTTTTGCACCTGGGTTCTAGAGCTCCAACTTGAGTCCTTACATTTTACCTTCTCCTGCCCCAGACCATTCTTTGGAAGCTCATTTCATTTCCCCAACCCACGCCGTATGGACAGTCTAATTCTAAATGGCACATCAGTGATGAGTTTCTGAGGTGTACCTGTTCTCCTCTGGGATGTGGAGGGACATGAACTGCAGGGGATCAAGACACTGAACCAGCCAGCCTTGGCGTTCACTGATTCGAGACACATCCACCTTCAAGAACTGGTTGGGCATCCGGCTCCACAGGACATGTGAGAGGAACTGCACGTGCAGACGTGGAGGACACTGAGGCACGGGGTTTTTGTGCTCACTTTTAAACAATCCCGCTGAGAGAGGCATCACATTCTAGAGCATAGGAAGACAGACAGACAGAGGTTATTCTGCATAGGAAAGCTGTTGTAAATAAGATGCTCTGTGAGTTCAGATTGGGCAGATAATAGAGAACTGGTTTTAAATTTCCTAAAAGGACAAATGGAGGAAAACGTGGTGAGAAAACAGCTGAAATTTCAGGATTTAGGGACAGGGGAACCAGTTAGGGGATATATCTTCCCCATGCATGCCATGCAAGTATGACCAAATATGACCCTTCCTCCATCATGCTGCTTCACAGGGCTAGGCCCAGAGGTAACTGGCAAGCCTTTTGTGTACCAAACATTTTGACAAGAGGAGATTCTACGAAGCTCCATTTCTTACCACCCACTCCCTGTCATCCCCCTCTATCTAGCAGTGTACAGAGATCACTGAGTAGATAAACCCATCTATCACCCATTAAAGCCAAAATTGTTAACGTTAATATTCTTCTCTCCTATGTGATATTCCATTGCATAAATAAGCTATGATCATTTTTATGCTACTCTTGTTGAACACATAAGCTGTTTCCTGTTTGGGACTATTATATATAATATTGCTATAAACTTACCTATGTCAGTATTAGAAATTATGTATATTTTTAATGTAGACTGTCAAATCCTCATTCTGCTTTTTAAGTAATTTTAAATAAATTAAGCTTTCTATGAAAGAAAGAAAGAAAGAAAGAAAGAAAGAAAGAAAGAAAGAAAGAAAGAAAGAAAGAAAAGCAAGAACTTGACTTTAACCAACACAGTTTATTTTTCCTCAAGTGGAATGGACTGTTTTATCCATGCAGTCAGTTAATTCCTCTAGTTTCAGAAGGAAAGGTCTCTGCTTTGCTCAGTATTCGATCGTGAATGATGCTAACACCCTTCCTGCTTACCTCCAATAGGAGCCTATATAAACAACATCTTTGACATCTCTGTCCCAACATCAGCCTTTCCTTTCCTTTGGAGAGCCCTGGACTGCTTTCTATAGGCAGCTTGTTTATTTATTTCTTATTTCCTCTCATGACTAGAAAAACACATTTATTAAAGAGCTCTGGCACTGTTTTAGATGCTGTTTTAGATGTTAATGAACAAACGAAACAAAACCCTTACTCTCTTACAGCTTCCATTTTTCTTGTTGGAGATGTAAAGAAAAGCAAGAGGGGAGGCTACAGAGGAATCTCAAGACAGCGCCAGAAGAGAGGGACAGGAGCAGAGGAGAGAGGAAGAGCAGCATGGAAGAAGGGAGAGAGGCCACAGAAGGGAGAGAGACTAGATAGAAGGCCATTATAAGACACCTGATTTCACCCCTGGGGAAACAGATTTTAGTGCCCTAAGCAATGGGATGCTAAGACCTGACTCCTGATTTAAAGCACTAGGGATCACTCCAAGTGTAGTGTGATAAATCCAAGAACAAGGAGAAAGGAAACTTTACTGGGAGGCTTCCGGAGTTATTCCCTGAGAACTCACAGAGCTGAGGGAAGAGGGAAGGAGAACTTCTGACCTCCATCCACACCCCTCTTTCCACTCCACCCTAACATCCCTCCTCGAATCCACCATTATATAGCATCTCCTATCATTTAGTAGAAATTCTCCTGGTCCCTTCACCAAAAATCCTCCCAGCTAATACATTTGCATGCTTCCCCAGCTCATATTGCATTGATCATTTTGTGTCATCTGTGCTCTGTGACCACTGCCCACTCGGAATCTACACAACACAGTGGCCTCTGTAACATACCTCCTTGGTTCTCCTCCTACATTCCTGGTGGTTATTCTCAGCCTCACTCACAGAGACCACCTCCTTAGCTGATATAACCAGATTCTCCATCCCTCCATCTTTCCCTGTCTATATTAGCTTTTTCCCCCCACTAACTCTCAAAGTCGAATCGCACCTAATCTCTGGATCACTAAAATTCTTAATTTTCAGCACAGCAAGTATTTCAGTCTGTCTCCCTGTCTTCCCCCACTCTCTTTCCCTATATCTATCTCCAATTATAGACATGTACGTGCAAATGCATGCATTATACATTTGTAACTTTATTGAGAAAATATTGATCATTAAGGGTGGTAAGGTTTTTATTTATGCTGTTTTCACTCCACTCAGCAGGAACTGAGAACCACATTTTACACTCCTGTGCTTGTTTAACAAACTGCTAAGCAAGCTGCAGGTAACTGGCTCGGCAGGAAAATGAAATTAACCACATCCACCTAGAGTGTGCCTGGTACCCCAACTTTATAGTCACAAGATGAAATCCAATTTCTTTTCTCCGTTTCAAAAGCTCATCTACCTGTGGTATGAACATTCCCAAACTGGAATAAACTTTAAATAATACCCTTGCTTCCAGTGCCAAATTTCAATTAACTAATCTTATTAAACCAATTTGTTGTCAAGTCCTATTACCTTCTCCCAGGAAGTGGTGTGAACCCTCCAGTTCCTCTCCATTAGGATTCTCAAGGACCTTATCACAGTTCCCGTGTAGACAGTATCAGATCAGCTGTAGACACTTACCAATGCCTGCTCTCCTTCTGCATCTCCATGCTTCTATTAGTACACTATTCCAAGACAATTTCACAGCACTCAAGACCCCTCTTCACACATCAGGAAACCCCTCTACATAACATATGCCAACTTTTCAGCACATCATGTGCCATGTACCTCTTAATCTGAACTTCTCACCGTCTACCCAGGACCCAGCAGGATTCCTGGAGTGCACCCAGAATATACCACCTAATCCCCATCACTTTCACTCTTCAAACTTTTGTTTTCTCTCTCCCCGTATCAGGAGGACCTTCTCTTAGTAAATGCAGAATGAGAGCACGGATTAATAGGAAAGCAATCAACCTGAATACATTCTCCATCCACTCCACCCAGTGCCTATTAGCTTTTCTTCCATTTATGTTTCCAGAGAGCCCCACAGATCAGCTTTTCTCAGTGCATGGGTTCAAGGACTGACATCTGGTTGCCATGTCAATGCTTCCTTTATTGTGTGCAATTTGGTGAGGTAATTTTTTTCTCTATAAGCTTCGTTTTATTAAACAATATATTTGAATTATGTGATCACATATATATATATATGTGATAATACAATACTGCATCCACTTTGGAAGTACATGTTAGGCACTTATAGAAAATGATAGGAATGCAATCCTATGAAGGAGTCTGTCTTTGTTGGTTTTTATTATCATCCTGATATAACCTAAAGCCACTTGAGAAAAGGGAACCTCAGCTGAAGCTACTGACACCAGGCCTGGGGTGATATCTTAGTAGTTAAAGCACTTTGGTTTGGTTCAGAGAACCTGGTCTTAGTTCCCAGCATTGGTGTAGTAGCTCACAACCATCTATAACTCTAGTGCCAGAGGATCTGACACCTACTTCTAGCCTCCATGGGCATCAGGCACATGCAAGTATTACACATACATACATGCAGTCAAAGCACTCTTATATGTGTATGTACATATAAACGTATATATGTACATATATGAATAATCGTCTCCATAATGGGCTCATCTGGTGCAGGAGAGCCCAGCCACCCTACTGTGGGTGGTAACAGCACTGGGCTTCTGACCCGTCTAAGAAGGCTATCTGCACAAGCCAGAGAGGGAGCCAGTAAGCAGCATTCCCCAATGGAATTCCTCCCCGGACTTTGCTCAGCAATGTACTCTTATCTGGAAGTATAAACTGAAATGAATCCTTTCGTCTCCATGCTGCTCTTGGTCAGAGTGTTTTATTATAGCAACAAGAGACAACTAAAATCAGAGTCTTTCTTACCTTTATTCTGCCCAACTCAAACTGGAAAACATTGGGACTCGTAGCTTGTGCGAAAACTGCAGGGAATAACTTTGTGCTTGGCTCCACCTTAAAAAACAAGTGAGTGTGTGACTATTGGTAAAGAAAGGAGACAAAGATAAAAAGCATTTCCTCTACAACAACGAAGAGGCATGTTCAGAAGAAGACTAAGGACGTTCCCTTCCATCTTGTGACTGTCCTGTCAGTGACTGCAAGATTCACAACAGCTTTGGAGGGAAATGCTGTTAACTTTGAAAGGTTTGTGATTCTGAAAATATGCAACAGAATGTTGCACAGGTTATAAACTCATTTCTGCTTTCCTTCTCTCTCGGTTTCTGAGTTTTTTCCACCTTAGAAAATGTTTGCCTTTAGCAGGAGCAAACGCCGGCGGGCATCTCTGACCACCTACCTGATAGTAAGTGCTTAACTCCTTGCCATTGGCAATGAACGTGAGCAGCCCACTGGCAGCATCCACAACACAGCCGATCTCCAGACCATTGCTGTTGTTCCGTCCTTGCCCCGGGCTCATGCTTTCTCCTGCACACACCATATAGCAGTTGCTGCGTTTGATGCTGAATGAAAGGGGGAAAAAAAAACAATCCACATTGATATCCTCGTACGAACACGGCTGTGAGAGAAAGCAAGTGTGTCTTGCAAACTAAGCCTAAATTATGCTGTGCAAGCAACAAGCTCATGCTGTAATGGGAGAGATGCAAAATGGGCCCAAGTCTGTGATTCTGAGCAGTACTTCATTGACTTCAGGGGGCAGTCTGCATCAGGTTTGTCACATATCTAAATTTTACACCTAATGACACCACATAAGAACTGATCTTTACTTCCTATGCAAAACAAAATAAAACAACTCAAACCAAGCTGGACCTTTTTATTCCCCCCGAGGTTCAAAAAAGTTTAACTATTGAATAATCATCCAAATCTGATTTTTACCCCCAAACAACACTAGTTGTCCTAAACTGAGAAAGAATTCATTCTAAACCCTATCAAAATCCACCAGGCAAATCCTATATGAGCCGTGAATGCAATAATACATCTGACCAAAATGGTGTGCCTGTATGGATAATTTCCGGCAGTGCTACAGGCAACAGTGAAGTAGATAGTGCACACAGCAATGCTGACGATGAACTCCACCTGACTCCACCTTCAGCAGAAGAACCTTCATCGGAAGGCTCTGCTCCGCTCTCTTTGTTTGCACCACAGCCAACACATCACAAGAACAGCAAGGGAAGGCCAGAGGCAGGCAGGAGGGGGGACAAAAACAAAAAGGCTGAAATAAAGTCCTTTTCGGATTGTCCAAATGCAAGTTGCATTTCTTTGCGCTAGGCACCCGGTATTCAGTGATTCTCCCTCATCCTCTATTTCCAACTCTAGTGACCTGTCAGTTAGAGCATTCTCATATGAATCAGTGTTTTCCTTATATTGTTGCCCTCTTTGAAAATTAAATACATGCCGTTTGGGATCCCATGCTGATATCAAATACTCTTTAAGGCTTTTGCAAAAGCCCTCATCTGTCTGCAGTGCTGAGGGAGGGGACAGCGCATTTCCCAGGTCACCAAAAAGGATGGCTCAGCTGAAGAAGAAACGCAACACTATGGAAGACTCTTTCTGAGACCTGTCATAGCAGATCAGAGAGGATCGCATGGGCGCACAGGGTAGAAGCAAATGGGAGGATCTTCTCTTGTCTTATTCTGCAAGGAAGATGGCCTTCTTCACTTTTTTGAAGGTTTTGGTTTGAGTTCGGTGTTTTACAAATGAGAAAGGATGGTACAGAAAGTGTAACTGACTTACCCAAGGCCACACAGCGAGTCAAGGGCAAAGCTGAGAAAAGAATCCACTGGTCCTCAGTCGGAGTTCAAAGGTGTGTCCCTGGTCTAACGCTAAGCTACCAGCCCACTCTGTCTGAGAACTCTCCCCCAACCCCACTGCACAGCCAGTCCCCAAGAGGTTTATTGGACTGTAGGCACGCCACCTCAACTCACCCATTTCTCATCCATCATACAAAGGCCAAGTATTGACAACCCAAGTTCTTAGTTGTATAACCTGAAGAACATATGATTCTTACCCCAAAGGATGCTGTATTCTTATTATATGACTTTTGCCCTTAATATATTTAGATTCCTTGCTGGTTTGTATGAATAAGAAAAGAGGACATTGACATCAATGACTTAATTACATCCTCCTACAATCAGAAATACCCTAAGCACAAAATCCAAGAAACAAGAATATCTGGGCCTATTGAAGTTTTTTCCAGACATTATTCTGTATAAAACCCTGTAAGAACCAACCTCTCATGCACTTTTCCTTTTTCATCTCCTAGAGTGACAGTCACTGTGCGTACTCTGTCCAAATCGAAGCCTGTGTCGTACTGGTGAAAGTCAGATGTAATCCAGCCCACCCAGACATTAGCAGGCTCTTGTCCAGGAAAAATCCTCACTGAATAATAGTACTGTGGAGACAGAGGAACCAAATGTGAGCAAGACAAAACAAAATGTGGGTGACATCTGAGTCTCTGGATTGCCAAGAGGTACATCTCTTTATTTGAGACCATTTGGCTGAATTAGGATGGTACGGGCAAAGGGGGTAGGAGACAGAAGGGGTTAAATGGTTGGGAGTGTTTCTGCTTTTCCAGAGGACTGAGAACCCCTATTGGATGACTTACAACTGTCCATCACTGCAGCTCTGAGTGATTTCACGCCTTCTTCTGGCCTCCATGGACATCTGCCTACACACAGACTTCTCCTCTCTCTCTTGCTCTCTCTGTCTCTCTGCCTCTTTCTCTGTCTCTCCCTCCTCTCTCATACACACACACACACACACACACACACAAATTAATATTATCTGTGACAACATGACAAATAATGAGAGGCTTGTACATTCGTAGGTATGTATGTGCACATGTACATAGGAATACATATATATATGTACATACAGATAGATATGTATATTTTCAGTTCTTCAAATATCTGAGAATACTTTAGAGTTTCACTCTGGTCATGGGCCTCTGCATATGTGTGGATTCTCCTTTTTCTTCTAAGTAACATTTCAAAATTTGAAGTCACTAATTTGGCTCTTAACACATGAATTTCAAACCCAAACATAGAAGCACTCAGGGGCTAGAAAGACAGCTCAGCAGTTAAGAGCATGTGCCGCTCTTGAAGAGGAATTGGGTTCAGTTCACAGCACTGTGGTAGATTACAACCGCCTGAAACTCAGTACCAAGAGACCCAATGACCCCCTTCCGATGAGTGTCCCCTATTGCTGCATGCATACCGTGCACACACATACATACAGGCAAACATTTATACACATAAAATGAAAACAAAGAAAAATTTAAACGCAAAAGCACTCTACAACAGACATAACTGTAATTTTTCCGATTTGGCATTCTAGATACATAGTTCTGAAATTTTAAGATGGCAGAGAACAAAAGTTGGGCTCCCTGCCAAGTATAATAAATGACCTTCTCTCCAACAGTTTGTTGAGATGAACTAAACTCTATTGACTTTGAAAAGTCCAGTGAAATTGTCAAATTTCATTAAGAAACAGGATATCAAAGTCTTGAGTCATAAATGTAAGGACAGTTACTTAAAATAGTTCCCATTTCTTAACAGATATCACAATACAAGCTTTAAAATTTCTATCCCCAAAATATGCCTAAAAATATAAGCAAATACTTATTTTAAAATGTCATTCAGTGGACTGTGGTGGCCCAGCATGTAACACCTGTACTACAAAGGTAAAACAATCATTAGTTCAAGGTCAGCTTGACTACATAGTGAGACATTGTCTCAAAAAACAAAACAAAGGCCTGGACAGTTGGTAGAGTGTTTATCTATCATGCAGGAAACCCTGGATCCCACCCCCAGCACCACATAACCTGGGTGTGGTTGCACATGCCTATAATCCTAGCACTTAGGTGGCAGAGGCAGAAGGATCAGGAGTTCAAAGTCATCCTCAGCTACAAAGCAAGTTCAAAGCCAACTTGGGCTACAGGAGACCTGACTACCATAAAATAAAACACACAGAAAAATAAGCAGAAAGAACACTGCCAATAACACTGTACCAAAGCATAGGTTTTGAAAAGCACATTAAGTGTTTCCGACACATACTGTGGATGTCTGCATCAGGTACTCATAGTCATCCCGGTCATCAGCAAGGACATCTTCAGTGAGTCTTGCAGAATGGCTTGTGCTGTAATCTGGCTTCGTCCTTCTAAGTAAGAATCTGTAACATGTGAGAGGAGTAATAAGCAATGGCAACATGTTCCAGCCACTTCACACATGACTTCATTAGCCAAAGAGTCTCCAAAGGGCAGCTTTCTTTCTGTGGAACACCTACCAATAGTGGGAAAAGATGTGGTTCTCACAGCTTGGGGAAGGAAGCGCCCTGACATCTAGAAGGCATATGTGAAGAGGATTACTCAGTGCCCTCTAATCCCTAGGGTGGTCACCTGTAATAAAAGATGGCCTGAACAGAGTGGCAGTGAGGCTGCATTTGAGAAATACTGATCAATGCAGAAAGGGATGCTATAGTAACCTGTCTCTGACCACAGAAAAATTGTATTTAGAGGGAATGCTCTTTAAGTTCCAACCCAGAATGTAAACATAGATAACTCTGAAGAGTGACATTTGGGTGCTCACAACAGAAAAACACAAGTTTTGTTATGTTCCTCCATAAAAATCTTTTGTGGGTGAGTGGATGGATGGATGGGAACAACAACAACAAAAAAAAAAAAAACCACTAAAAATTATTTTCCTCTACAGATTGGGCCATTTGATAACCATATTACTTTAAAGCATACTGTAGCTGAAATTCCAGGACATGGGAGGCTAAAACAGATTAATATGAGTTCCAGGCTAGCCTGGCCTACAGGGGGAGAATCTGTCTCAAAACACCCAAACCACAGGCTGGAGCGATGGCTTAGTAGGTAAACTGCAATACAAACATGAGGACCCAAGTTCGTGTCATCAGCACCTATTTAAACAGCCAGGTGCGGAAGTACCTGAACTGGAGAGATGGAGACAGGTAGATTCCCGGAGCTCACTGGACAGCCAGTCTAGCAGAATTGGCAAGCTCCAGGTTCCCTGAAAGACCTTGCCTCCAAAAATAAGGGTGATAGTGAGAAGAGTAATCAATCTAGTATCTACTTCTGGCCTAAACACACACACACACTCAAATGCAAGTGGGCCCACACACAAGTGTATAAACACAAACAGAACCGCAAGTCCAGAGAAGCCATCACCCTGTCTCTGCTGATCACCTTTGCTTTAGGCGTGAGGGTTTTTCCTGAGCATAATCTTTGTGGTTATTGAATTCTGGCTTGGGGGTTTCCTTGTCCTTGTCGATGCGGTCAGGCACCAGATGACCGTGAGCTGTCTTCATCAGAACCTCAAAGTCGGAGTCCACATCATAGTCTTCTAGGTCATTCTTGGGCCCGTATAGGCCAGCACCAGGGAGCCCTCCCGTCCTGGAGAAGACCTCGGCGCACTCAATGGGCATGCTCAGGCGGTAAAACATGATGTCAGTGTTGCTGTTCTGAGAACCAAAGGACTTCTGAGTGACCTTCAGACATGGGGAACTGTCTATGGTGCCATCTATTCTGGTCACCTAGCAGACAAAGAAGCCAGTTAGTTTTAACTGTCGACTTGACACAATGTGGAATCGCTAGGGAAAAACCAATCATATCAGCCTGGTGGGGCGAGTCTATGTGATCTTCACTAGGTTAATTGAGTTGGGAAGACGTGCCCTTTATGGGTGACATTATTTCTTAGACTGGGAATCTTGGGCTAAGAGTGGAGAAAGTGAGGTAAGCAAATGAATGCATGCAACCACTGCTCTTTCTTCCTAACTATGGGTGTGATATAACCAACTCCCTCAAAATCCCACCGCTAGGACTCTCCCTCTGTGATGAACTAGAACATGGCACTTGAAACCTGGAGCTGTAAGCTAAGATAAACCTTTTCTTCCCTAAGTTGTTTTTGTCAGGGTAATTTTATTACTGTGATGAGAAACAAAACTAAGATACTATAATTCCCATTCTAATCATCACTGCCAATGTCCTGGTCTTAACAACAAGCAATGAGTTTCCTGTAGACAGACTTGGAAGATGATCCACCCCAAGCAGAATTTTGTAGGAGACAATGAAGCTAGAGCACTGTGTTCTGGCTATATAGTCAAACCTATCTTCCCACGGATTTCATGTCTGTGATTCACCTGAAGGCCCACACAAAATATTTGAGGAAAACTACATTTGTGCTGAATGTGTCTTGTTATTAGCAATATAATCCAAGTATTTATATAGCATTCGCATTGTGTTGTACATTATAAGTAATGTAGAGGCTTCTGGCATTGCATAGGATGATTTGTATGGATTCTGTGGAAATACTATCATTCCGTTTGAGGAACCTAGGCATCTGCAGATGCTGGTATCCAAGGGAAACAATCAACCAATCCCCTGTGAATAAGGATAACTATAGAGATCAAGTCCTGCCCTAACTCTAAAGACAGGATGAATAGTTCATGTCACAGCTGTGCACATCAGGATCTATCCTAACATTGTCTTGCATAAAATGATATCCTCCATCAGCCTAATCAGCTACTGGGTAAAATGTCTGAGGAGAGGTTAATCCTTTGCTTAGATCCCATTACTATGTACTACATACCAGCAGGCATTTTAGTGACGTAACAATCACTGTCTACATACAAGTTCTCATACATAAAAATAATCTACTTCTAGTTTTGAAAAAAAAGGTCTGATTATTAAAGGAAAGGCAAACCTCAATGTGTTCATGGTTTGATGGGACCTGGAGGAACTGAGGAAGCCGCTTGCTCAACCACATGGTGATGTCCCTATTTGTATTAACAGCAAATGGCTCATAGCCTTCTTGTAAGCCACAGATGGTAAAATATTTCAAGGTGCTGACATCCTTTCCAAAGTTCATCCTGCCTACTTGCGCCACCCCGAGACTACACACAGGGATGAATCCTGCAACAAAAAGAAATAACAACCATAAGTAGTTTATATGAGATTCTCTAAGCATGGCATAACAAGCAGATTGCTCCCCCAAGTCCTAGCCTTGAGAAAACCATCAACCTACAAAGAGCACGGAGTACAATGAAGAAATTACTGAGGTTATGAAAATAGAAGTCCTGACATTGTGGTTTGCTAACTACAGTCTTCTAAGAAGTCCATCCCTCTACTTGACCTATAAAGCTACACTTAGTCCTCCAGGAATCTTGAAGTGTCCATTCTTATGTGGACCCTTCTCCACAGCCGCCACAATCAATAAGTGTCCATCCACTGTCACAAATGAAAGTGAGGAAGGACCAAGGACCAAGGGGAGTGTGGCTCCCTTTGCTTTGCTCTTCAACTAGCCAAAGGGCTCAATACGTCAAAACGCCATACACAGTCAGTGCTATTGGCTTTTTTCATATGTGTTATCAAGGAGAAAATGGCTGTAGGTAAACATTTTAAAAGGTTTCCAGGGCTGGAGAGATGCCTCAGAGGTTAAGAGCATGTGCAGCTCTTATAGAGGACCTGGATACAGCGCTTAGCACCCACATGGAAGATCTCAACCATCTGTAATTCAAGTTCCAGGGGATGCAGCACCTGATTCTGGACTCCTTGAGCAACAGGTACATGTGGCACACAGACATACCTGCAGGCAGAACATTTACACACATAAAATGAGAATACACAAAAATTTTAAACTGTTTATAGCTACTCTGATATTACAAGATATTTTTTTTCCTCCTGGGATGAGTTAAAGACTAGGCAGGCAAAAAAATAAATAAATATAAATTTGTGTGATAAAACATACCTGTACTTATATTATACATCCATATATGTAAATGTTATGTATTATACAGTCATATACATGCATGTACAGATACAATATGCCAAAGTTATATGAACACATATACAAATCACAAAAACATATACAGTCACACACATAGCAATGACCAATGAGACAAAAACTAATAAAATACTTGATAAGCTAATCTAACAAAAGGCAGAATCAGCCAATCTTTCCATTACTGGACAAGAGACAAAATTATCTTAATACTTCTGTTTCTTTGAGATCTTTGAGAATCAACTGTTGAGGATGTTATATGCCATTATTATTATTTTTTTGCAACAAATGTGGGATGTCACTTCCCAAGAAGAAAGTATTCTTCATACTCCTCACTTCTAGCCATAATGTTTCACGTTAATGTTAGGCAGTCAGCACTCAAGCAAAGCCCATTGCATGTAGAGTACAGTTAAGAGGGTCCAAGAAATCCCACCAGAAAACAATGTTTCATTAACTCTGTCACTAGGATTCATACTTCTTTCCTTGTTGGAGGTATTGGCAGTATAAGCATTATATAATGCTTCCATATCGGGAGACAATAAAAGTCACATTAATGATTCCCCATATTAGATAATCCATTGCCTGTGCCAGAAGATAGTAAAGGTCATGTCACTAATTCTCCAGGTGCTGAAGAGATGACTCAGGGGCTAAGAGCTGGTACTACTCTACCAGAAGACCAGAATCCAGTTCACAGCAGTCACATGCCTGTATTTCCAGCTCCAGAGACCCAATACCTCATTCTGGCCCCTGGGAGCATTGACATCTCGTGCTTTATACACACATAAACACAAACAGAAAAACATGTAAAAATATAATAAAATAAATTTAAGCTGGGTATGGTGGCAACATGCCTTTAATCTCAGCACTCAGGAGGCAGAGGAAGATCTTGAAATCTCTGTGATTTCAAGGCCACCCTAGCCTACAAAGAGAGTTGTAGGACAGCCAAGACAGGTACACAGAGAAACCATGTCTCAAAAACCCAATAAACAAACACACAAAATTTAAAATAATAATGTTCAGTGTTTTCCCCCAGCTGGTTTCCATTTGTATAAATATAAAGGAATGGTTGTGCAATGGTGCTACCACCAAGGAAGGGGGAAAGGCTACATCCAGCTGAGCACTGAAGAGTGTTAATGATCAGTTTGTGGTTAACTTTGAATCAGCTGCAGCTGTGCCTGACAGGCCATGCTCCAGCAGTCAGGAAAGTTGTGGCAAATAAGGGTCCCCCAGGGAATCAAAGGGATGGACAGGATAAATAGGACAGATGGGAGACACCCGAACGTCATTTGTGCTGATTTGAAAGTGTAACCCTCCATCTGATACTACTTAAGAGACAATAAGACACAGTCAGCTCCTTGGACACCGAGCCTCTATTTCTTTCTGATCACTGTGTTTATGGAAGAATTATCAGCTGATAAGATACTAGAGACTTGCAAATATCTCCACAATAAGCCTTTGGGTGTTAATTATGCTTCTCTGACTTTTTCTTTTGTACATTTAATGTACTTACATTTTAAAAAATTAAGTTAACCAGTGGTACATACAAAGAGTTACATATTGAACAAGACACTAAACCTCAAGTCACAACTCTGCATTGCTTTAATAATGTATATGCCTCTCAGATAGAATAAATATCTAGATTTTGAAAGTTCATTCTTCAAAGGTTTATTTGTACATAGGAAAATAGTCACAAACATGCATTTCATAAAGCAAGCACTCTGTTTCCAGCCAGGAAAACACCAGAACGTTTATCCAAAAGATTCAGAGTAGAAAGACTTAATACTTGGTCTCTCTTTTCTTACGTCCGCAACAAATTTCTTCCAATCAATGTGCATTCTTTTATGAAAACAAGGGACAGTTCCCATCACTTTCCTATTACAGTACATGACAACATCCTTTCCAGTAATGAATGTACTGGAGTGCTATTGACACAACAGCTTGCATGCATGTTCTTCAAGCCTAACGTTCAGGGATGTGTGTGCAAAGTCCAGTACCAGAATCTTGCACCAGAAACCCTGCTTATCCCCCTGAGCAAGAGTGAGATGTATATGGAACATCCTGCTCATATTCATCAAGAAACCTCCAACTATGTGTTTCTTTACTTGACACATATTAGCTGCCACGTGCCCCAAACTAAGAATAACAGAGATACCAGCCCCAAACTGCTCACCATTTACTGAGGGCCCGAAAGATGTGGAGAAAGGTTAGCCAGACACCATACCATCCTTCCAAGAATAAGGTATTTGAAAAAGAGGAAGGAAGGGAAAGAGGATTCAGTGGCATCTCCAAAGCAGTTAATATCTAAGAGCAGGGCATGTGAGCAGTAGTCCTGGAGAGGGATCGAAAAGAGTCTGACACTCAACTGACTTAGATCTAAGTCTTAGTTCTATTCCGACTCTTAGTTCTGCTTCCGGACCCTTTGTTTGCTGCACACATTCCCTGAGATTCAGTCCTGTTCTCTTTAACAAGTCTGAATTCAAATGGTCTCTATTTACATAAGAAAGCCAGGTGTGATCTGACTGTAAGCCTAGAGCTGTAGGAGCAAAAAGAAGACAGATTCTGGAGCTAACTGGCCAACCTATCAGAGAAGTTGGAGAGCTCTGGGATCAGTGAGAGATCCTGCCTCAAATGATAAGGCAGCGAACCACAGTGGAAGATACACAGTGCCAATCTTTGGCCTCCAAAGATATCATAAATACATACATGTAAACACACATATGCATGCATACACACACACATGATATAGACCCAAATAAAATAAAACAGGAAAGGACAATAAAACTAATATAGCAATGTTAAAAATACAATCTTTTAGGTGAAGAGTACACAAGAGGGACTGTACTGGTTCTTATACTGTTTTAGAGTTAACATTTCTCAAGGAGTTGGTAAAATAATTAAATTCCATTTAAAATGTTTATGCCTTTAAATAGCATTCATAATAAGCTGGAAAGAGATTTATTTTTATAACATCATTTCAATTTTTTATGATGATAAAGATACCAAACATCAAATCTCTCTTGGCTTTTATGTAATTTTATAAAATGTTTATTTTTTTAATATTATGAGTATATGTGTGTTCCTGCATAAATGTATGTGTACCTTATATTTCAGGTACTCACTGAGATCAGAAGAAGATGTCAGATCCCTCAGAACTAGAGATGCAGATGGTTGTGAGCCACTTATTGTGGATGCTGGGAAGTGAACTCAGGTCTTTTTCAAGAGCAGTAAGTATTCTTAATCAATGAGTCATTTCTCTAGCCCATTTTTACATAACTTTCATGATATCAATTACAGAAGCAACAAGTGAGTGTAGGTCAATGGAATTCATACTAGTAGATGGAATATAAATTTTAATGTAAAAGTATCCACAGACAAAATGCAAATACCATAGCATAGCTACAAAGCAGTGAAATAAAACTTTATTTGCAAAAGCAGATGATAGTCAGGGACTTGGGCTAAAGCCCTTAGTTTGCTAATCCCTGATCCTGGTTACCCTCTCACTTCAAATACTTATCCCTGCAAAGATTTAGTAAACGCTCATGATCTACACACTAGTTCTATATCTGTGAACAAATGCAAACAAGCCCTTAACTGAGGGCACTTATCAATGAAAACAAAATACATAAAATATAAAATAAGAAGACAACAGTCACGGGGGTGGATCTGGGAGGATGGTTCAGTGTCCAAGGGTACTAGCTGCAGCAGCATGAGGAGCTTAGTTCAAATCCCCAGCGTTCACACAGGAAGGGGGCAGGCCTGGCCACACACATCCACCTAAAATCCAGAGCATTAGGGACAAAGACAAAAAGATCCTTGAGGCTTGCTGGCTGCCCGCTAGCTTCCAGCTCAGTGAGGAACCCTGTCTCAAGGGAATAATTTCCCAACACACCAAAACAGATTTCCATAAAGCTTTGTACACACCCAACATCTGTAAGTGTTGGTCCCACTTTCCTGTCCTTTATATTTGTCATCTTATAGTCAGTTGCCTTAACTGACAATGTACCAGTAATTGAGTCTGGTGATGGATTTCTGAAGAAAGTCTTTCAGGCAACGGGTAGCATAATTAATGCAAATGAGCTCAACTGATTATATCAGTCTGAGCCATGCCTACCCTATTTGTAAGTGTGTTCACTCAGTATACACATCTTTTTTGACAGAATCATTTCAGTTTAAATTTTTTTTTAATTTATTACAATTTATTCACTTTGTATCTTATCTGCAGCCCCCTTCCTCATTCCCTCCCAACCCCACCTTGCCTTCCTCTTCTCCTCCCATGCCCCTTCCTCAGTCCACTGATAGGGGAGGTCCTCCTCCCCTTCCATCTTACCCTAGCCTATCAGGTCTCATCAGGACTGGCTGCATTGTCCTCCTCTGTGGCCTGGTAAGGCTGCACCCCCATCAGGGGGAGGTGATCAAAGAACTAGACATTGAGTTCATGTCAGAGACAATCCCTGTTCTCATTACTAGGGAACCCACTTGGAGATTGAGATGCCATGGGCTACATCTGTGCAGGGGTTTTAGGTTATCTCCATGCATGATCCTTGGAGTATCAGTCTCAGAAAAGACCCCTGTGCCCAGGTTTTTTTGGTTCTGTTGCTCTCCTTATGGAGTTCCTGTCCCCTCCAGATCTTTCTCTCTCCCCTTCTTTCAAAAGAGTCCCTGCATTCTGCCCAAAGTTTGGCTATGAGTCTCAGCATCTGCTTTGATACCCTGCTGGGCAGAGTCTTTCTGAAGTTGTGTCTTGTAGTATAAGACAGATGGCTTTGACAAGATTTTACTTTCTCTGTTGCGAGACTCTGGCCCCACAACGCAGCGTGTGTGATGAGCACACAAGTACAGCCTAGAAGCTGGCAGTCTCTGTGATGTGAGACAAAACATAGCCATGAAGAGCTATAACTGGGGCTACAAGCAAAGGAAGCCAGAAGAGACTGTAAGCATTTCCTAAGGATTAGCAAATACCTCATTCTTTAACCTTCCTGAAATGCAGGCGGGAATCCACATATACAACCCTAACTAAATGGGCCAAATTTTATTTCATATAAATTTGAACTTGGGGATTAAAAGAAAAGGAATACTAAATGCTCCCTTGTGTTCGACGGTGTGCTGATAACTTGTGACAGTTTTCCTATATGTTACTTAATATTAATCCCATTTTTCCTGGTCAGATAACAACCAACGTGTTAAATCACTTTCTGGAGCCTAGCAATTAAGAGGATGTCATGAGCTGTGCACTAACTAGTATGAATACTGAATTAGGTCTCATTGCAGCACACATCCTCCTGCCCAACCCTTCCAGGCCCTGTGTACTCCTTTTGCGTTTCATGTGTTTTATGACCCTCAAAACCTCTTTTCCCCTTCTCACAGTTCCTTTTCTAGTTTCAAAACATATATATATATATATATATTATATGTTAGACTCTAATATATATATTAGATATATTAGAGTCTTGTTCATATGTGTGCACATATATAAACATTAAAAACCAGGGTCCACATATGAGAAAGAACAAGTGTTATTTGTCTTTCTGTGTCTGGGTGAATTTTCAGTCCTACCCATTTTCGTCCAGAATTCATTTTTTTAAATATCTGTATAAAATTCCATTGTACATATATACCATATTTTCACTATCGATTCATCAGTTGATGGACTTCTAGGCTGATTCCATTTCCTGGGTATTGTGAATAGAACAGCAATAAACATGTAAGAGCAAGCGTCTCTGTGGTAAGACAAAGAATTCTCTGGCAGATCCCCAAAGCAATATAGCTTTGGTTCACATGGTATTTCTGTTTTTAATGTTTTGCAAAATCTCCACACTGATTTCTTGGTGGTAGAATCTACCAACTGAATGTCATTAAATTAAAAGTGTCAACCTCCTTGTAATCTACATGAAAATAAGACCTGGCTCTAGGCATCTTTGTCACCCCAGATTCTGAAAGAAAAGGCCTAAACCAGGTCAGATTCTGATTCCTTTTTTGTGAAGTTAATGGACAAGAAAATGCTCTAAACCACTGAAAAACCAGTGATACCCTGAGTGAAAAGTTAAAGCTGTGGGATGCCATCTGAGTGGCCACCATTTGCTTTGTTTTATGCATACACGTTTCCACCTCATCAAAACTCTACCTAAGGGGCTGGAGAGATGGCTCAGTGGTTAAGAGCACTGCCTGCTCTTCCAAAGGACCCAGGTTCAATTCCCAGCACCCACATGGCAGCTCACAACTGTCCATTTCCAAGGGATCAGACACATTCATACTAGTGCACATAAAATAAAATTAAATAAATTATTTAAAAAAAAAAAACCTCTACCTAAGTAGGATGGATGTTGTTTCCGCTGAGACAATCTCTAGGATGTCTGATCAGATCAGCCACATGATACCCAGCAACGTACAGCTGCCCACTCACCCTAAAACTACTACCAGGCCCAGCCATGAACCAGGAGAACAAACAGCTGTATTTCACTACAAATACAAACAACAGGAGAATACCATGGCTCTTACCATCACCAACATCAAAGTCCTTGAAGGCCAGCTCAGAGCCCGAGTCATCCAGCAGGATCTCGCCATTCAGCGTGAACATCATGGTGTGTTCATTCATATCAACCATGCAGCCCACGACATCACCCGCTTGCCAGGAGCGCCCATAGTGTTCATTGCCCTGGTGCCACCGCTGGGCCTGTGGAAGGTAGAAGAGCTCCTTGTCACAGAGTCAGACAGACGTGAAGCAGTAGGATAATCTCAGTCAGAACTACTAGTCTGGGACCAGTCGAGGATAGAGGGATGTCTGAGGAGTCTAAATCCCTAAGGTGAACACAGGTGATGGATTATGAACAAGCCAGGTGCTATTTCATGCTTTTGAAACTTGATCTAACCGTATGTACTATGGCTTTTATAATTCACTTTTGCAAACTACAGTGAATGCTTCCCATGATACGTTTTTTTTTTCTTTCTTCATTCCCGCATGTACAGTTAAGAGCTGAGAGTCAAGCTGGGTGCCAACAGAAAGAAAGGAAGGAAGGAAAGAAAGAAAGAAGGAAGGAAGGAAAAAAAGAAGGAAGAAAAAAGGAAAGAAGGAAGGAAGGAAAAAACGAGGGAAGAAAGAAAGAAAAGAAAATTGTATGTTTGCCTCTCCAAATAAAATCCCTCTTCTTGGGTCCACTGTTGATACTACTTAAAAAAAAAAAAAAAGGAACTCTACAAACATCTCAGTTTCTTTCTAACATCAGCAAAGCTTCAGATCACACCTAAAAATACTCTGAAAATAACAAGCCCCAAACCAAACATGGACACCAGCCCATTTATATACAAAACAAAATATCTAGTATAAACACACTTTGAAAAAGAGTTCCAACAAACATGAGCTTGGAGTACAATAATTTATAGGTACAAAACTAGTCATATGAGTTATTTTGTCACATGAATCCTTTAAATTTATTTGGAAGTCCCACCTCCACTGTGAATCGTATGTAATGTTACTGCCCTTGCGTAAAGTACCAATACAAAGTGTTCTCAATGTAACAGATTGCTTTTCAATTTTAAACTAAATTATGAATCAAAAGGCATTACAATTCAAAATTCCCCTAACACCTCTACTGTCTCCTTACCCCACCTGAGTTCCCCAGACTGATCATCTTCCCTTGTCTTCAGTCTGTCGGGTGCATTGAGAATGGAGCTTCAATTTCCGAAGGTAATTTCTTACTCTGCTTCACCAGGTCTGATCACCAGCAAGAACAGAACTATGCTGCCCTGTTTGTTTCTTTGTCTAGATAAAGTCTCTCTATATGAAATCCAGGTTGGATCTGAGCTTGTAAGCCTCCTGCCTCAGCTTCCTTGGTGCTGGGATTAAGGCATGCACAACGACACTGGCTTCTTTACCACCTCCGACAGACAAGGAAGACCTGTCTCTGTGACAGCCTTTTGGTAAATTTCACCGAATCTGAAGGACGGGGAAAGAGTCCTGGGGTAACTACAAGGACACGTCCAAGGTCTGCTGTGAGCCTAGCAAGGAGCCTCTGGGGTTCCAGCATCAACACATGCAAGCAGGGATAGGCCAGGTCCCGTCAAAGCTACTCACCTTAAAGCCGTCGAAAGCAAAGGCACGTTCATCGGAACCCAGTTCTAGATCCGGTTGGCAGCCTGGCCTGCTCCACCCCACCCGCATGTCTCCGGCAGTGACAGCCTCAAATTCAAAGTACCAGCGGCCGGCCTTCACCGCATAGGTCTTCTCTGCCCTGAAGATTCGGAACCGTTCCCCAGTGCCGCTGCAGACCTCGGCTCTTGCAGCTGTGGGTTGAAGAGACTGGAGATCATCGGGTGGGAAGAGAAGAGGAGGGCTTGACCTAAACTCAGCCATAAAACCCACAGGGAGGCTGACTACTCCACTCTACGCTCTCCTGTTTCACCACCCACCCTCAACTCTGTCAGGTAGAACCATCCAGTACAGGAGAAAGCAGGCAGGGCTTCCTGGGAAAGCTGGGAAGGAAACTCTGTGAATGACTACACAGGTGGGCCTTTTCCTATTGCCCCTTTCCAAATGCAGCTATCTTTGGGAGAAAGAAAGCCATCAAGTCCTGGGTTTAGGATAAGACCAGATGAACTTGAAGTCGTAGGTGGAAAAATACATTAACTGTATTAATTGTATAATAAACTGTTCTGCAGAAAAGGGGGAAGGCATATAACTGCCCTTTCTTGGGCTCCTCCCTTTGGCTACCACAAGATTCAAACAATAGATCACAAGAAATGAGGGTACCCTAATCTCTCCCAGTTTGACTCATGTGGCCACTGCCCACCATACTGAGGTGGACTCCGAAGAATGCATGTGATCCTTTTTGGAGATGGATATGTGAGTCTGAGAGGACCAAGCAAGGAACCACAGGCTACCCAGGCACCTGAAACCTACAGCCAGAGTAACCCTGCAGAGGTACAACGCACATTAAACTCAGAGATCCCTCCTGAAGAACTGCCCACTGGACCTAGGAGGCAGTCAAGGGAAGGGATCACAACTGGTAAGACCTGAGCTCGACTCCAAGGAACAGACTTCAGTGACTTCAGCTTTGTGATGGAGTGCACAGGAGGCAAATCAGAGGAGCCATCCGAAGAGGCAACCTCTCTTCCCACTCAGCTGCTGGCAGCTGGCATGGAGTTAGCAGGTGCCAGATGTGCTGCAGCTTTCATCTAGTCCTACTGGAAGATTTGAGCAACACTAATAGATAATAAACATAGGCAAGTTGACCATTGAGAAGAAATGACCAAATGAACCTACAAAAGTAACTAAAAGCTGAGTGTGATGACACACTGCTCTCTTGTAATTACAGCACTCAGAGCTAGAGGCTAGCCTGAGCTACATGAGACTTTGTCTCATAAACAAAACAAACAGGCAGAGCTTGGTGGCAAATGCTTTTAATAGTAGCACTGGGGAAAACAGAGGCAGGTGGACCTTCATGAGCTGTAGGCCAGCTAGAGCTGCACAGTGAGATCCTGTCATAGCCAGAGAGAGAGAGACAGAGAGAGAGAGAGAGAGAGAGAGAGAGAGAGAGAGAGAGAGAGAGAGAGAGAGAGAGAGGATAAATAGACTTAGATAAGCTCAAGAGGTCAACAGTAAAACATCAGTTAGCTCATAATTAGTGGGTATAACATGAAAGCTAGAGAAAGCAAGAGAAGAATCATTGACTGTCATATCAGGTGGCTTCCTATGATGGGCTGGATGAATGCGCTACTCCACAGCTGTTGCCCAGTGATGGGGAAGGCAGTAATTACAGACACATCACCGAAGCACATGCTGCCTCAGTTTTCAATAGCTAACCCATGTCTCTGAATACAACAGAGAAACATCTTTAGTTGTACACTCACTGTTGAGCCTGACTTCAACTGAGAGCACCTAACCTACAGTCCCACATGTGGTCCTGGTTAACCTCAAGAGGTCAAAAACCAAAATGAGTAGACATGAAGGAGAGGGTTAGAGGGAGGGAGAGGAAAAGGGAAGGGACGGGTCGAGAAGGAGGTAGAAAAGCAGTCAATATGCATTGTATACATTCAGAAAGTTACCTAAAACAAATTTAATTGATTAAAAATGCTCAGGTCAATTGCTGAATAAGTACATGTATGAAGCAAAACATCAGCTTTGGATATTTAAAGCAGCTTCTGTTGTGAGGTCACTAGTCCTCCATGCTGTGAGAGTCCATTCAAAACAGAAAAAGTTAGGAAGATGATGTAGGAGGATTGCCACAAGTTCAAGGCCAGCTTGGGCTACAATGAGTTCTAGGCCAGTTTAAGCAACTATGAGACCTTGTCTCAAAGAAATACTCATGTATCCTGAAGAAACTGCTTACTAACCCATTCTTAAATAACAGTTGCTACCACCCTAAACTAATCTAAGAGACCTAGAACATGCACTGTGAAGTTCACACATAGGGCTTGTTTCTAGACATGTCCTGAGTTTTGCTTAAATAAAACCTAAGTGTCACTGAAAAATTCAATTCATGCTTTACCAAAGTTTGAATATTTCATTCTCTAGGTAACTAAATTATTAAAGGACATCAGAGCTCACACTTTTTTTCATTTTTATTTTATATTAATCACATGTTATGTACTTTGTATCCCAGCCATAGCCCCCTCCCTCATTCTCTCCCTATCTCCCCCTTCCCTCCCTCATCTCCTCCCTGCACCTTTCCAAGTCCACTGATAGGGGAGGACCTCCTCCCCTTCCATCTAACTCTAGCTTATCAGGTTTCTTCAGGAATGGCTGCAATGTCCTCTTCTGTGGCCTAGCAAGGCTGCTCCTCCCTTGGGGGGCAGGAGGTTGAAGAGCCAGCCATTGAGTTCATGTCCAAAATAGTCCCTGTTCCCCTTACTAGTCTACCCACTTGGGTATTGAGCTACCATTTGCTACATACAAGCAGGGGTTCTAGGTTATAACCATACATGGTCCTTGGTTGGAGAGACAGTCTCATAAAAGACCCCTGTGCCCTGATATATTTGGACCTTGTGGGAGCTCACACTTTTAAGTTTAAGGTTGAAGAAAACAAACTTATATTAGCTTAATCAAATATATGGAAGCCAAATTTGACATAAAAATTTGTGATAGGGGCTGCAGAGATGACTCAGCAGTTAAGAGTACATACTTCTCTTGCAGAAGACCTGAGTTCAGTTCCCAGAATTCAAGTCAGGTGCCTCACAACCAACTGTAACTAAAGCTCCAGAGGATCTTTCTCCCTCTTCTGGGCTCCGTGGGCACTGCACTCAGGAGCACATATGTACACAGAGACACACATGTGCATAAAATTAAAAGTCGGTTTTTGCTTTTTAAGTATGGCAGGTCATTTCTTCCAAAACCAACTTAAATTTCTCTCCCTGGTTTTGAGACATACTGCGAGTTTCCGCTATTAACACAAAGAAATGAAACTACCAGAATTCATTGCCATGGGAAAGAACTCAACCTAACAAATATAAAGCCCTTGATTTGACCCCCAGCCCCCAAACCAAAACCAAACAGGATAGAGCAGAGATGCAATGGTAGGAGCTGCCTGGTCCCTTGATTCAGGCACACTTCTTCCTGGCCTTAGGTGCTCTGCTAACTCTGCTGTTCAGGAGAGGGGCTCACCCTGGACTTAAATGCATAGAAATAATCATGCAGGCACTCGGACAGAGATGAATTTTTTCCCCTCATTTAACTATTCTGGAGGTCTTCCTGAAAATGTCTAAGAGGGTCACAATACACTTTCTGTATTTATCTGGCTTAATGTAGACAGCTGTGGCCTATATTTGGCATTCTGTTTTTTTTTTTTGTTTTTGTTTTGATTTAACAAAAAATCTTAAGATAAAATGAAAATCTGGATCCACTGGGATTAAAGAAAGAAAACAAGCAATCTGAAATTCACATGGTGCACACTGGAGCATCAAACATATGAGCACAAACACCTGCGAGCTGGCTTGGGAAACAGCAATCTCCCCAAGCTTCAAGCACAGGACCCTAGCAAAGTCAAAGAGTCACAACCCTATCGAAGACACAGAACTCCATTACAAGTAGAAAAGCCACAGAACCTGCTTGTTCGTGGACACTTAGTAGGTAGCTCTAACTTGTGTAAGTTTGACAAATGTTTATATTGAAATAATATATGACATTAAAAATGAACCCTTTAGCAGGTACCTTTCTCCTGCACATGAATAAGGCTGTTGGGACTCAGATCAAGAGAGACAGAAAGTGGACATGATCAAAGACTGTGTTCCCTGGACTCAGAGCTGGGACAGAATGGGTACATGCTGACTGAGGAGACAAACTCAAGTAAAGATCAGGTAAGATCTAATGTCCAATTTTCTCAACAGGCTACAGGTTTAGAGGCTACCAACCACTAGGGGGCAGTAAGAACCCAACTACGTATGAAAATGACCAATTACACCCAGCAGCAAGGAAGGCAGCTTTAGTTTCTGAAAGTCTCACACATCATCCAGAATGCGCCAGGTGTACTTATATCATATACTTTAAAAATAATTTGTACAGAACCAGCCACTCTTTCAACTTCCTAGTATTCCATTTAATAAAGTAATTTAAATCGCGATGAAAACCTTGTAATGAATGAGAACACATTCCACTTTCCGATGTTTCAGTACATCATGGAGAACAATACTTCTAAGGCAGCACAACTCAGATACCGAAGTGAGTTTCATTTGAAATACGTGAGCCTTCTCCTGAAAATGGGGGATAAGTTACAGCTATAACCAACTACACAGCGTTGGGCTCAATTTTTGCAACCTGTTCTGCTTTTAACTTGATCAAATGTAAGCCACACAGAAAAATAAAGATTTCAAAAAAAAAATCCTTATTTCCTGTTGCTGTGGGGGGGGGGGGGGGAGTATCATGTGCCATTGCACATGGGGACAACAGAGGGCACAGTTTTCCCCAAAGGTTTCCCAATGAGTCTTTCCACCTGCCAGCATCCTTCCCCTCCAATCTGTCCCCTCTCTCTGTTACCATAGTTATATTTCTATGGTAAACTGGGATGTCATAGCCAGCTCCTGCTTGACAACTTCCTGGGACTGGTACTCCCTCCTCAAATAAGTCCACATTTAGTAGCCAGGATTTCAATATATTCCATTTTTGTGTTAATTATTCTCCTATCATCCATGAATGTTGTTTCTTGACCTATGCTCTATATAGAACTTTTCCTCAGGTTTTTCCATGTGCAATAATGCCACACATTGTCTCTGTTATGATGACAAGAGATCTGTTCTGATCTCTAACTGCTGATGTTTTGATCTGTTCAGTATCTAATTCAGAAGACAGTGTCTCCCCTAAATGATACCTCTAAGGAGTGAGTTGATCTTTTGCACCTACTTTCTCTAAGGTGCAACTGAACCTCTACTACGAGGGTGGCATGTTGTTAGGCTTGAGGATATAAGCAAACACGAGAAACATGATCTCACCTCCTATTGCAGCATAACACAACCTTTGCCTGGCTGATCACTGCTCATGTGACTTCAGAAGGACGGAGAGCTGTTTTTCCGTGGGTTTGCATGTACTCACATGTAGATGTGCACATGTTGGGGAATTCGAGAGTACGCTCAGGCCTGTAGAGCCCAGCTGTCACTGTTGGGGGTCTCCCTTTTGAACTCTCTTGCCTATTTTCTGACACAGGGTGTCGTTCGGGACCTGGAGCTCTCTGATTCAGTTAGGCTAGCTGGCCAGCAAGCTTCTGTGACCCATCTGTCTCCATCTGCAGGCACTGCAGTGACTGTCACGAGCCGCAGCTCCTGCTGTTTTATGTGAGTTCTGGGGATCATACTCAGTTGCTCATGCTTGTGTGACAAGTACATCACCAACTGAGCAATCTTCCTAGTGTTCAATCAACCGCTAATGGCTCAATCTCTAAATTCTTGTGAGACAACTCATTACAGATCACTGTTCCTCCTCTCTCTTTTTCAGTTCCTTGTATGAATATATCCATTTGTAAAATCATTAAGTCTCTTCTATTCTTTGTCCCTTTTTCCTACATTTGTGTGTGTGTGTGTGTGTATGTGTGTGTGCGTGTGTGTGTGTGTGTGCATGCATGCATGCCTGTGTACCACAGTGCCCCTTTAGCAGCATGTAAGTTCCAGGTACTGAACTCAAGCAATGAGTCTTGGAAGCAAGAACCAGCTCAATGGCTGCAGTTCCTTCTTTCCTTCCAACCTATACAGTGTTCTACACTACCTTGCCTAATGATCTTCTCCCTACCTGCTATTCGCCCCAATTTTAAACCAGTTCCCTGCTCTGCTGAGTTTTCTGGAAACACACACACACACATTGTCACCTCTATTAACACTCTCTCCACTTTTCATCAGACCATGAATGTTTCTCTAGAATATTTTCATCTATTTGCACTCTTTTCTTCCTTTTTGCTGCTGAATGCCATCATCCGAATAAAGAACACTCAGAATCCTCTTCTCCACAGAGCAATGGCACACTTGCAGCATTCATGACCCCAAAGTCCTGAGAAGTAACCCACGTGACACAGTCCCTGGAGCATGGACTCAGTAACAATTTTAATATGTCCGTCCTCAGGCCCCTTTCTGTAGCTCCAAGAAACACTGAAAAGCAGTCCTGCAAGCGCAATGAAAAATCAGCTACCCACAAGACTCTGGGACAGGCAGAACAGGGCTGAAATTCCTCCAAAGGCCAATTCAGAGACAGCTAACTAAGATTTTACCTGCTGGGCCTTCTTCCCTGGATAAATCTCACTTGCAAATCTGTCTGGATTGAACATGCTTTAAAAGTTAGCTCAATACAAATACCGTTTTCCACAGGGACACTTGTAAAAGCCTGCAGGGGCAATTCTTTCGCACTGCAGCTGCTGAAGGTAGCAGTAACTTAGAGATACACAACAGCTGAACAAATAATCTGTCAGAGACACCAGGGCAGAGCTAGCCACAGCAGGATGTATGGGGAAAGGGCTCTCATTTTCCTAGACATCTACCAGGCTGTGCCCATGTCCCAAGGCTAGGAGTGTAAGTCAGGAGAGATCTGAGCAGAACTTCCATCTGGCCGTAACTGTGAAAGACCTTGATGTTAGGTTTCAAGCCTGGGACAAATGGCTGAGGTGCCTATTTAACACATCAGGTTCTTCCTGCAACCCTTCAGCCTCTACCTGTTATGGGATTCTCCTGGCCAGCACATCCCATCCTCTACCCTGAACTTCTACAGCCCAGAGAGCTGTGCTGCCCTTGCCTATACAATCCAACTATTTTGGATACTAGCTTTCTTTGTACCTTTGGGCCTTCTGGCTGACCTGGCTTCCTTCCGTTCCTTCTTCTGCCACTCCCCGTCTTCTTCCCAGGTGGCAAATCTCAGTCTGGTTATATCCACTCAGAGGTTCCTGCCTCATCCTATGCTCTCCCACATATAAACTTTCTCCTCCACAATACCTAGGAGTAATCATGTCTCCTTACCTTTTCCTTTTATTTCTTTATGTTTCTGTTTACTCGAACCTGTACACAAGCAGCGAACAAATGCTAAAATGAAATTATAAACACCTTGGTAGGATGCTAGTAGCAAGTCCCAACAAGCAGCTTCACCCTCTCCCTAGAGAGAAGTCTCAGACGATCATTAGCTGGCCACACCTGACAAACACTCTACAACATTAGCTCAGAAAAATACTTAAAAAAACAAAAAGTTACAACACACATAATAACTAAATCAAGAGATGCCATAATATATGATTTAAAATGTCCAGATTCTAAAAAAAAGTGCTAAGGTGTGCAGAGACCACAAATTATAGTACTGTACACAGGAAGAAAGAAAACAGATGACAGAACATGCTAAAGAAGCCTGGGCCCAAAAACAAACAAATCAACAAACAAAAACCCCCAAGCAAACAAAACAGAACTAGCCACTTCAAAACAGTTTAAGGAAGTAAACTATGTGAAAGAGCTAAATAAAAGTATAAGACTAGCAAGATAGTCCAACGGGCAAAGTTTGGGGGATATAGCTCAGTGATAGTGTACATGGCCAGCATGCTGCAGGCCCTAAGTCCAATCTCTAATGCTAGCAAGAACAAGAACCCAAAAACCATCAAATTGAAGAAGTAAGGTAGTATTAGCAATAAATCATAGGATTTTAGACATTAAAGCAACGACAGGGAGACACGTGGACAATTCTATGCTAGTAAATGCAGCTGGTTCAGTAAAGACAAAAAATTCTCCTCCTAAGGAACAACTTCCAGGCTCAGAAATGTCAGTGAAACACTGGTAAAGCCTACAAAAAAGAAAAAAAAAAGCAGTAACAAAACAGATGATTCTTTCAGAAGATAGGTGGACGAAGAAGGGGCATCCCTACTTTCCATTATGAATCCAGCTTCACAGCCTATCAAAACACAAGAAAGTCATTGCAAGAGATTTCTACGTCAACATTTCTTATGAAGATAGATGTGAAAATCCTGAAGAACATTTTAGCAAACAGTTTATCTGTACATAGGAAAAGGAGATGATGTATCAGGACTAAGCAGGGCTGTCCAGGAAATAAAAAACTTGGCTTAATGTTCAAATATCAGTAATTTATAGCATGTCAAAAGAACAACAGGTGGCAAAATCATATACATTTAACATTAACAGCCATTCGTGCCAAATTCTTGCATAAACTAGGATATCTCTCCAGTGTGATGAATGATACCTGTTTTTTTAAAAAAGGATATCCTTAGCTAATGTGAGCCTCTAACCCTGGGCTGTTTCATGCCCTGAAGAGGCATTCTGCAGCTCCTTCTGTCTTCCACATTGTTCCCTAAGCTTTAGAGAGCACTCAGTCCTCTTTTCAGCACTGGGTTTGCATAAGAACAAGCCAGTCAGCAGTCATGTATAGAAGGAGGAAGAGCCTACGTGCACTATCCTCTGTTGGACTATTTACTATAGATAGATTCAAAGAAAGGGAGGACTACTGCAAAAGGGAGGACTACTGCACACAACTTTGTACCCACCGATGACCTCGCTGGCCTCCAAAGGAGAGTTATGATCCATTTATCACAAAGATGACCCTAGATAATCGAAATGGGTCACAATGCAAAAGTCATGAACCTAGAACAAGAACTGAGGAATGAGAGTGTTGGTAATGAGAGGGCAAGTGTAATCCAAAACCAACACATACATCTGTGAACTTGTCAAGAACCAAAATCAATCAATTAAAAAAAAAAAGGAAGAAAGAAAAAAGAAAATCTATGGTCCAGGGAAATAGTTCAAGCATAGAGAGCTTGTCTAGAATGAACAAGATCCTGAGTTTGGTTCCTAGAATGGGAGAAAAAAAGACCCAAACAAAAATCCTATCTATTATTAACACCATCAACAGTGTTAAAGTGTCTAGGTGTTAAAATGTTTCCCCCAAGACTGAGACTAAGGTGGGCCACGTCTCTCCCCACTTGTATTTCACATTGTTCTGAATTCCTCACACACTCCGTCAATCAAAAAGTAAACACAATTATTGTAAAAGGAAAAAATGAGACAAAGCTATGAAATTTATAAAAATAAACAGAAGACACACATTCACATACACACACACACACACACACATTTACACACCCCTCTGATCCGAGGATATAAAATCAACCTGCAAGTATCAACTCGTATTTTACATCACAAAACACCGTACTAAATAAAATTAAATAAAAACTAATTTTACCTGTACTATTCTGAAATTGCCGTAAGAAATAATGCATATAGCCTTTATCCAAAAAAAAAAAAAATCACTGAGAGAAACTAACAAAAATGCACAAGGTATACCATGTTCATATATATGCGAACTACTGTTAAAAGGTCAATCTCCCCCTACAGATCTTTAAATTTATCATTCGATCAAAATTAAACTGATGGGTTGAACATAAAATAAAGGAATGCCAAAGGGGAAGAGCAACAACAAGTGACTACATGGGCAGAGGAGCTTTGCAGAGATGATGGGTAGCACTGGGCCACCCACTGTGGGATAAGTCTAATCTTTCCGGTGGTGAGGGTGAACCACCCAGACCAGCAGCCTCAACTGGACACTTACAGTAGAAAAAAATAGGCATTCTTTCCCTCTTTATGCTTTCCTTTGCCTCTGAAAACCCACTACACAATTTTGCAACCAAGGAAGAAAAGGCAAAACCAGTACCATGGTCCTGATCAGGAGCTTCCAGGTGGTAGCCGTAGCCCAGGAGCGTGCGCACTGCCTCTCGGAGACTATCTTTGTTGGACTTCTTGGTTCTGTCATCCAAAAGAGTATAGGGAACGAGACGAGGGTTTCTTCTGTTCTTCACATCCTGTATCAGGGAGAAGGCTTGCAGTCACCTGAGCCGTGCAGCAGTGCTGGCAACAAAAGTCAAGGCTTGGCACAAGTGAGCCAAGCCCTGTGCTGCCTCAGCTTAGGAGGAACTGTGAGGCAGTGAAGGATCTCCCTCTCTCTCATGCACACACACACACACAAGCTGTAGAGTTAATCTAAGCTTGGGGACTTGGAAGCTGAGGCATGAGGACTGCAAGTTCAATACCAGCCTGGACTACCTATCTCAAACACATAGAAAACAAAACAAAACAAGCTAAAGGACTGGACAGGTCCAAGGAGCTCAGCTTTGTCTCTTCTTTCTCCCCTTCTTCCCACAAGTTTAGAATGAATGTCTGACCATTCACTGCTACCTGGAACCAAGTTATATAGGGTTTTTTGTTTGTTTGTTTGTTTTGTGGAAACAGTGACATTGCAAAGCCACTCTCTCTCAAAATGAGCAACATTGGTCGGGGCCTTCCCACCAACACAGCTTTAGACTCTACTGCTTGTTCCCCTCACTTCTGATGTGGTGCTGACTTCCTCCATCTCAGCTTCCCAATCCAGAACCCTGGGAGCTTCATGGAGTCATAGTCTACAGGATGACACACCAGGAGTCTGACTGCTGGAGAGTTCCCCTGGCTGTTCTGCATACTTGTGTTGGAGACCAACTGTGAGAGAGCAAAACGGAGAGGAAACTGCCAGCCAACTCTCTCCAAGAGTTCACAACCTATTTCTGAACCAAATAATGTCACTGAGAGGAAGGCGAAAACTCAAAGACTTTGTCATTTAGACGATAGGCAGCAAACATGAGGAAAGTTCAATACCACACACACAAACATGCACACACAGACATAGACACATACACACATAGAGATACCCTCACACAGACATAAACATGTATATACCACACACACACACACACACACACACACACACACATTCTATTTTATGGAGGTAAGTAAAGGCTATTTTTCAAGATGGTAAAGACTTTCAAAACACATTTTAAGCCATGTTTTAGTCTTTAAATGGAAACATATTCTGTGTCTTTGAGCAATTATCCATTTGTCTCATGAAAGTCTTCTAATAAGGGCATCCCACTGGGAGCTGCCAAGAGACATTGCAAGACAGGTATGAGTGTTGGCTCTGGTGCCCGAGAACCGAAACTAACTCCTGTTCTGTGACCTACTGGCTGGACACCTCTAGGCAAACTCTTCTCCCTAAGGTTCTGTGCCTACCGTGTATGTATAAAGTGACAGTGAGACTCTTTCTTCCTTGGTAGAAATGTTGCGAGTTAAAACACGGTAACTGCAAAAGCCTAAGCTTGGTGGCAGCATCTAATAAAAACTGGCTGCAGAATTTGTCAGGTGCCAGGCACTGCTGTTGCCTTTCACGTTACATGATGAGGTCAGCTATTTTGTTAATGAGGGAAACAGCGGCACACAGAATTTTACTATCAAGACAAACTAAGATGTGGTTAAGGGGTGAGGCTATATTTTGCTTCCACCCTCTGTTGCGCTGCCTCCGTCTCCACTCAAAGTCTGCCAGCTACTCCTGTGAGTCCCTCTATTCAGGAAATAATCTATAGCCATTAATAAATACTCAACGCCGAAATCTAGGAACCTCTGAAAACTGGTTTTTCTCCTACATGGAACAAAAACTCATTTGGTACCCTGAAGAGATGCAGGGCTGTTCACAGACTTTACTTATTCTTTGGAGGATTGTCATGCCTAGATTGCACTGGAGGAGTAATTCACAGTCTACTGCCCCCTGAGGGTATTCTGAAAAAACAACACAGAACAAAAATTTAAATGGAATTTCTGATACTGTGAGTTGTAGTTTCAGGAACTGTGGATCTGTTTTATTGTTACTGCAGGTTAATCTTTACATTTCAAAAGTCTCTCTTAGACAGTCTCAAGGAAGGGAATGCCCCAAACCATACTACAAACCCCTCTTGTAATATGATCCACTCAGTGCAGGCGAGGAGGGCTGGCAGCCTGTGCTGTCGTGATCTCACACAGAGCTACGCTCACCTCACTTCTGTTTTTAAATGGATTTATTAATGTCGTGCATATGGTTGGAGGCGGGGCATTGCGTGCTCCACTCCATGTGTGGAAGTCAGAGGACAACCTCGTGGAGTTGGTTTTCCCCTTCTACTTTTACATGGGCAGTGGGAGGTTGTGAAGCCTGAGAGGGAAGCAGGTACCTACCTACTGTAGGTACCTACTGTACCTACCGAACCACCTCAGCAGTCTGGTAGGGCAGAGCCGTGTTACCCAGCTGGATAAGCACACTAAAGTATACAGATGAGACATAGCTGTGAAAAGCCACAACTTCTCCCCGTCAGTTGGAAATGATGGTTGCCCACACTCGGAGAGAGACCCCTGAGTACCTGCTGGATGCCATAAGTCCAGCCCTGCCGGATTCGGTCCCGGGCCCACACGTTGTGAGCATTTTCAGCCAACTTGTCCACCATTGCTTCCTGAGAGGGGGTGAGTTTTATAAAGCTCAGATCCATTGGGGCAGGCTTGTAGCCACTTGTCAGCTGGTAACTGCAAAGCAAACAGAGAAACTTCAAATTACTCTTTCTGTTGAGATCCTGTGACAGAAGTGTCCTTCCCAGTTCATCTAGTCCCACTTGTTCTGTTTTAGACTGTGATGACCAGACCAATAGAGTAGTCAGCAAGCTTGGACCTCTTTTGCTTCAGCTGCTGCCTGGGTAGCTAGGAAAGCCATGGGGTCCTTATGTTTCTGTCTACATACAAACAAAATATAAACAGATTCCATTTACCTGTATCTGAAAGGCACAAAGGACCTACAGTTGTGTGCTCCTAATAGCTGAGGCTTTGGGGGCTCAAAACAAAAGCATTATTTAAAATAAACAATACCTAAGTGCTTTCTCTTCATGTAATTTTTTTTTAAAGAATTAGAGAGAGAATACACAAGTGACAACAGAGGCCAGAAGAGAACATCAGATCTCCTGGAGCTGGAGTTGCATGTGGTTGTGAGCTGCCTGAGGTGGGTGCTGAGAACCAAACCCAGGTCTTTTGTAAAAGCGCTATGTATTATTAACCATCTCTCCAACCCTAATACTAGTTTCCTTCAACTTTTGGTGAGTGAATGTGTGTGTGCATGTGAGTGTGTGTGTGTTATATGTTCCTGTGTGTGGAGGTCTATGGTGATGTCAAGCGTCTCTATCTATTTTCATATTGTTTTTTGAGACAAGGTCTCAACCAGAAGTCCCCTGATATAGCTATACTGTCTGGCCAGTGAGCGCCCAGGGATTCAACCATCTCTTCACCTCCCCACTGCTGGGATTACGTGAATGTACTAGCATGCCCAGCATACTCACTGGACACTGAAGGGCCTGCTGAGGGGCCTCTCCCTAACTAGCCATCATCAAGGCACCCAGATAGTCGAGTTTGAAGAGCAATCTATAAGTCATTGACTAAAGCTAACACCCATGCAAAGAGAAAAAGATGCCTCGGCAAAGCCAACAGGAGGCCTTCCTGCCATCTGTAATGAACCAAGGGGGCACTCTGATAGCTGGGAGGAGGGAGGGAATCTGAATAAAACATTACAGACAATTCTCTTCATGTGAAACTAGATAACTCTGACATTCTTAATCCTCTCCCTAGGTAGAATTTCTCCTCTATTTGCTTTGATCTGTGAATGATCTCAGTGAGAGCCGTGAGCTGTGCTTATGCCTGTTAATTTGAAGTTGGGTTATAATTAGATGATGCTCATTTTCTGATGTAGGCTGTAAGTGTCTGTGTGTGTGTGTGTGTGTATGTGTGTGTGTGTGTATGGCCTGTGTATATGTATATGTGTGGAGGACAGATGTCACTCCTCAGGTGCCATGCACCTTGTTTTTTGAGACAGAATCCTCCACTGGCCTAGAACTCACTAAGAAAAGTAGCTTGGATGACCAGGAAGCCCCAGGAAGTAACCTGCCTCAGTTGCCCCAGAGCTGTGCTTACAAGTGTGCACCACCATGCCCAGCTTTTAAAACGTGGGTTCCTGGAAATCAAACTCAACTCCTCATGCTTGCATGGCAAGCACCTTACCAACTGGTCCATAACCCCACACTGCAAACTACAGCTCATTTCACCTGAGTTTCTATCACCCCGTGCAAGGAAAGAAAAAAAGGAAGCATTAAAGTTTAACTAGCTAATAACCTTACCAAAACTAAAGTACCTAACCCTTCGCCCAAACCTCATGTGCTTCTTAACTTCAAGTCACCTCTTTCACAGTGAAAAGAAATGTAGGTGCCTTTGAAAGTCAAACATTCCGGGATGCATTTGAGGCTGCTGACATAGTGAGTACCACACAGGGAGCTAGTCATCACTAAATCACATCTCTGTGTGTAGTACATCCTAAGAAAGAAACTAGGAATCAATCCAGGATCTAGGGAGATGGCTCCATGAGCTAAGTGCTTGCTGTGCAAGTGTGAGAACCTGCGTGTAGATAAAACCAGCAATAAAACTGGACATGGTAAGACCCATGTCTGCAATCCTAGCATTCCTAAGTAAAGTGACAAGCAGAGGCAAAAACAGTGCCCCAAAGCACGGTGGATGACAAAAGAGATCCTGTCTCACACAAGGTGGGATATAAGGACCTGCACCTGAGACCTCTACATGCTACAGCGCATGCATGGCCAGAGTCATATATATGAACACACACAAGTAAAATCATCAAACCAAAATGTGTATTTCAAAGAAACATATAAATGTGCTTTGATTTTTTAAAATGCCATTTCATCATACTAACGCTATTTAATAAGGTACACAGTGACCAACCAATGGCTCATATGAAGTACTATCTTGAAAAAAAATAAAGAGCTGAGGCTTTTCAATAAAAGGAAACTGATGTTAATCTTGGGAACTAAACAGCTTGAAATAAAGCTTTAGGCTGATTCCTAAAAATTCACAGGAAATAAATGAATAATTCCTGTAACAATTCTTGAAGGGCAAAATCCAGTATCCTTTCAACAGCAGACCCATCTCTGCAATATGTCTTACCTTATAGAACTTTCTGAAAGAAATCCTAACAGAACCACCTATTACAACCATATTGCCTTTCATAGATTTGTTAGTACACCTACTTCAACATGCCTACTCTTAGTGCCAATAGTTCTACAAAATTAGATCATTAGGTATATATACATATATTTCTTTTATATATAATATATAATTAAGCATATCTGTAACCCAATACATTCACCTGAACAAACAAACAAACAAAAACCAACAACATTCCCTTGCAATTATTATGTTACAGATTTATTTTGCCAAGTATATAATCTAATAAAATAAAATTGGAAATTATAGTCTGGGTGTTGGTTTTCTTTAAAGTACATTTTTTAATGCTCTGTGAAAAAGAGAACAAAAGTAATCCAAACATATTCTGCTGAACTGCCTGTTCCACGTGCATCAAATCCTTGAAGATGTAAACCACAACATTCATATCACTTGGATGAGCAGATGAGGTTCCTGTTAAGGGGCAGACCAGTTTAGTAGTCCATTCCCACAGGACCCACAGACTTCCTAACGGGGTACTGTAAATGAGCCTAAAAGAGACCAACTAATGTGTTGTAGCCAAAGCACTCAAGGAACTCCGTTTTTCCCAACCACTCTCACCCTCCTTAGTATGGATCAAGTTAAATGAAGCTGGGAAATCACTGTGAAAGATTCTGTGATAAACATGAGAAGATGAAGTCTGGATTACATTACATTAGCTTTAAATTTGCGCAGCAAATCAGCCCTTCCAGGGCCTTGGAACAAATGGGGACACTTCAGATGACCACACAGCGGAGAGAGGAACAGCATGTCTTGCTGGAAGCATATCTAGAAATGAACACTTGGCTGACCTTTTCATGGAGAGGGTAGGGAGAATACTCAAACAACACTCTCCAAGAGACAACTAGAGCAGAATTAATTTGAAACAGAAATTAGAATTGGGAAGGCGTATGTTTCTTCTACTATTTCACACATTTTTGTTTGTTTTAAAATAACAGACGTGGTGCGTTGCCCCACCTCAGTTCCTTTTGGGGAATTTTCCTTTACTCCTCAGCTTTCTTGAATCAAGACAAAAGATCATTTCAAGAGAGAAAGAGCGATCACTAAGTAAGCTCAGCAGACAGCATCTTTTCAAAGAGAGGCAGAGAACACTGAGTAGTGTATGGAGATGGGTTGAAGATGAAGCTCTAGAGGAAAATCCCCAGTACCTTGGGATGCGGGTGTCTAGCCACTGAGGATCTATTTTCATTAGATGCACAGAAAGCAGGTAAGAGATGTCACTTCAAAATACAAACACAGAGGGCCGAGGAAATGACTCAGTGGGCAAAAGTACTTGCCACACAAGCCTGATGACCCAGGTTTGGGATCCTCCCCAGAACAGGCAGAGTGGTGCAAACATCTGTAATTCCAGGGCTCCCTACTGGGAAATGAGACATAAAGAGTCCCCAAGAGCTCATGGACCACTTGTTTATAAGCATCTGGACACCTTAGATTGATGCTCATTTCTCTTCCATTCTATTCACGGAGTGAGGCAGGGTCTCTCAATAAAAAGAATTGCTCACCACCAATATGACAAGTCCTGCTTAACCAGCTTGCTTAAGGATCCTATCTCCACCTTCTTAGGCTGAAATAACAGGAAGTCATCATGCCCACTTGGTATTTATGTGGATCCCTAGTAATCTACACTCCTGACTCCACATTTGAAGGCATGTGCTTAGCTACTGAGCCACTTCCTCAGTCTTTTTACTATTTCATTGTATAGCACAGGCCTGTCTGTCTCCTTCAAGGTTTATTCCAGTGTGCTGAAGATACATGTCGGTTATCAGGCACAGGTGAGTCATTCAACTTACTTCTTGGGCAGCTTCATTTTTTTCACCTTCTCTTCAGCATGTTCGTCTGCTATACCCACGTGACATCCCAATGCCAGCAAAGTCCTGGAAAACAACAGAGATGAGCCTGAAAAACCACTTCCCCGCATCTGAAAGCACCAGCGCAAGGACACGTGGGAGTGAGATCTCACCGTCCACCTTGCAAGAGAAACACAAGGCTCTGCTTCAAAAGGTAAAGGAAACGCGTACTCACAGCTCATTCAGTTCCAGGAAAGGGAAAAGACAACAAACACTAAAAAGGCACAAACCCTTAGCATTAAAGGATGGACCCTCCCTCAAGCCTTTTCTACACAGCTCTGTTTCTTTCTCTAAACACCTAGTATTTCCAGTTCATCTACATTGTGCTGGAATAGAGGTCTCTGCATTTGGACAGACACTGCGTGGGTGTGCACGTGATTGCTACCACTGTTTTGCTCTTCTTTTTACCACAGTGAGCACATGCAGGAGCTGTTCCCCTGTAACTTGCTATTTTTATCTTCTACTACAACCTTCATGGCATCGCTGTCACATATAAAGCTGATTACTTTAAAATCCACAGAGGGATTTATATATCATACTTTAAATTTTTTAGATTTATTTTATGTGTACAAATGATTTCTCTAAACGTATGTATGGGTGCTGTGTGTGTGTCTGGTGGCTATGAAGGTCAGAAAAAGGACATCAGAGTCCCAGGAACTGGAGTTACAGATGATTGTGAGCTATCATGCAGATGATTAGAGGTGAACCTGGATTTTCTGCAAGAGCACTAATTGCTCTTAACTGCTAAACTCTCTCTCCAGGCCTCTTTATTGTTTTTTAAATGTTTTTTTATTTGTTTATGTATTTTTATTTATGTGGAGGGAAACATATACAAGTGGAGGTCAGAAAACAACTTGTGAAAGTCAGTTTTCTCTTTCCACTGTGTAGGTCCTGGGGACCATTGTGCTTGACAGCAAGTGCTTTTAACTGCTGAGCCATTTCATCACTGAAGTGGGTTATTTGTCGTTATTATTGGAACTGTCAAAGTGTTTTAAATCCATTTTTTTTCAAGAGTCTTTCAAGGCTATTTTCATTCCTTAACTGTTTTTAAACAATAGTATAATGAATAACTGAATACATGGAACCCCATAAGTGCCTGAGTATCCATCTGCCTACCTAGACATCCACATACATGATGTCTGTCTGTATATTTTATCTAGCCATCTATATATAACTGCATAGATGAATGGGTGAATGGGGAAATGTTATTAATAAAATAAAGAAATTTCCAATCAAAACAAGGCTAACACACAACAGAAGAAAATTGTCTTATGGAATGAATCCAAGTTGTATTTACTCAAGAACAGGGTCCTGGGGAAGAAAGCGCATTAACCATTGTCCTCTGTTCAGCCATCCATTCAGTAAGAACTTGTTAAATGCCTAAATGCCAAATCCTGTACAATGATAGTAGCAACTTCTGATCTGGGTCTTGGGATCAATGAGACATGAAGAGGGCTATGAAACTATCAACTGAGAATGCCAAAGCCAGCTTTGAAGTGATTAAAGGATGACAATAATGTTTGGATTTATTTTAAATTTAGGTAATAAACTTGTGAATGCATGCCCACCTAGAAATATGATTATAGCATAATTCCTAAGCTGATGTGTGTGTGTGTGTGTTCTGTATGAATTTTGACAGTTCTTATGCTCCTATCAAGGAAAATTGGTGCCCCAACATTACACTTTGCAAAGGTAGGGACTGTGAGTCTATGCTGATAAAGTTACATAGACAATGATACCATAGGGTAAGCCTAAATCATTGAAAATTCAGTTGATATATATAATCTTTTTATGAGCTGTTTGTTTTACTGTTCTATTTTGTTTTAATTATGCAGATATGTGTGGATTTTCCATATGAGGACAGTGCCCAGAGATGAACTTACAGGAGGTTATAGATCTCTGTGAGAAAAGTAGGCACTCTTAATCACCCGCCTCTCCAGCCCTTTCCTATGGGCTCTAAAGGGAGCCATAGGGTTCTATAAACTGTAGTGTAACCCTCTCAGTACAGATTCATGCAGCCTTTTAACCTTCTTCCCAACAAACACTTCCTAGAAAAAGTGTGACTTCATCTCACACAGAGAGTGACCACCACAGGCCAGGCCTGAACAAAGGCACAGGGCAGTGGAGATCCACCGGGTTACCACTGTGAAGAAGGCATGCTGCAAGGTACAGAACTCCTGAAGCCA
The DNA here is from genome assembly GCA_028658305.1 of Pachyuromys duprasi. Classification (NCBI taxonomy): domain Eukaryota; kingdom Metazoa; phylum Chordata; class Mammalia; order Rodentia; family Muridae; genus Pachyuromys; species Pachyuromys duprasi. The sequence goes on from CM053760.1 coordinate 38,235,847, forward strand.
TCAGAGTGCGAGAGTGAGAAGGTACTCACAAGTCATTTCAGGAAAATGAGATAACATTCTAACTATGGCAAGTTACACTTTTTATAAATAGTTTTGAGATCTATTTTAATAAGAATAACTAATACCTCAAAAGCATGGCTCTGTTGGCAGGAAGGGTCAAGGAAGGAGGGAAATCTGCCAGGCAGACAACACAGATGTCTACAGGAGCCAGGGATATTTGGGGTGGGAGGGCAGAGCTGACTGGAGAAGACATTTGTAGGTTACAGGGAAAAAGAAATCCCAGCACAGGCTTGGCATCTACTCCAAGCTCAGCAAATGTCTCTTGTTCATGGTGACTTGTTAGTTCTATGCATTAACTCCAGTGAGTCACAGTATGCGGGCATTTGGTCAAACATTCTAGATCATTCTATGAAGGTGTATTTTGTTTTGCTTTTTCTGGTTTTTTTTTTTTTTGATTGAGAGTAACATTTAAATAGATTGACTTTGGGACATGTGAAAGCCCAAGAGAAGAGACTGACCTTCCTGAAGCCAAGTGCTATGTTTCAGAGAGAACCCATTCCGAGAACTGCTGATGGGTTCTGTGGGCTAGCCCATTACAACTCCATACATCACCCTACCCAAAGTGTGTCTCTCTGCCCATGTCTTTCTATCTCTGCATATGAATATGTCTGTGCCTCTGTGTGTGTATCTGTCTGTCTGTCTGTTTCTCTGTATATAAACATATCTGTTTGTCTGTGTCTCTGTCCACCTGCCTCTTTGTGTGTGTGTGTGTGTCAGGAGTATTTGACTGGTCTATCTGTCTGTCTTATCCGTCTCTTTGCATATGCACGTCTATCTTTTTCTGTCTTCCGCGCCACTCCCTCTCCATGTACATATGTGTATATAACTGTGTCTGTCTTGAACAAGTTTCTCTCCCTCCTGTCTGTGTGCACGTGCGCATGTGCTCTCATTCCCACATGTATTCCAAGAACTTGGTATGCCTGACAGTGAAAATGTGTGGGAACAGCAAGCTTTCTCCCCTCTAATCTGACTTTTAAAGAAGCAGGTGAAATCAGCGAACCCTAAAACCACATACATGCACACTAGTTAGCTGAGAGAAGCAATAAGGAAATGTTCAGAATAAACTCATGAGCAGAATCGTTAGCATTCCCTTCAGGGCAAAACACTACATAAAGTGTCTACCAATTGATCACACCAACCACCAGGAGCTGTTAGAAGGGAGATTAGATTATACACAGCAGTCAAAGGTTTAGCACACTCCATGCAAATTTGTACATTTCTATACTCAGCTGGCCTAGCTGTCAATTGTTAGAGTGACAAAGAATGCACTGTAAATTTAGCTAAACTGCTTTGTAAAACAGGGGGAAAAACAAGCCACTATGAATTATGGAACAAAATGTATGAATGTTATGCCATGACTACAAAGGAAGGACAGAGCTGCAGAGTGTCAAAGCTGGTCATAGTGACACAGAACACATTCCTTAGCCCAACCCGATCACTGGCTGCCTTCAGTAGGTTCTTTATTGGCCTATCATGACCTTCTAGGAGGGACCAGCAGAAGCTAAGCTCACTCCTAAAATGTTTATTTCCATGAAATTAAGCTGCCTCTGTGATACGCAGCATGCCCCGAGCCCTAGCCCAGCATCAGAAGTGTCATTCAGGTTTTATCTTCTGAGTCTGTGGTAGAGTAGCAGCTTCAGTGTGAATTACTCCTTGCTCTTAACAAACAAGAAACAAAGAAAGGGAACAAATACAGAAGCACACTTAATATAAGGAACTAATTTGACCAAAACCATTTTTATAAAACGCTAAAGATGGATATGGTGGTGACAGGGAGTTGTAGGGGCTGGAGATATGGCTCAGTAGTTAAGAACACTTGCTGCTCTTCTAGAGGACACAAATTTAGTTTGCAAGGCCATGTCAGGCATTTTACTACTACCTGTAACTCCAGTTCCAAGGGATCTGACACCTCTTCTAGCCTCCACAGGTATGCGCTCATGAACACACAGATACACACATACACTCACACACACACACTACAGATAATAAATGTTACAGAATTTTCAAAAAATATTTTAAAATAAAATCTGAAAACATATTCCTTTATGTATTCTGCCCAGCCACCTATTTATTCACAGGAGAGATGGCTGAGTCGGGTGCTTGCTTTGCAAGCATGAGAACTTCAACTGGATACTTGGAATGCACGTTTGAAGAGGCCTGTGTGGCGGTGCATGTCTGTAAACCCAGCACTCATTAGAAAGAGAGGGGCAAGGCACCCCAGGGCTTGCTAGCCAGCCATCTATTTAAACTGCTGAGCTCCAGGTTTAGATGGAGGCCCTGTCTTAGGAAATAAGGTAGCAAGCACTTCAGGAAGACATGGGTGTCAAACTCCAGCTTGTGAATGTATGCGTGTGAGTATGTGCACACATTCAGTCACACACACTCAGGCGCACACACACACACACACACACACACAAACACAGATGTACATCCCATAATATCTGGCTCCCTTTAGAGATGGCATAAATTAGCTGACAGTAGTTATTCTCAAACTTTCCTGCACTAGTAAACTGTCTCCCATGTTGCCCCCAAAAGGGAGTGCTGGTGTTAAATAACTTAGGAAACACCATAACTTGATCTTACCCACATTTAGAGATTGACGGTCCCCAGTTATATGCAGAGCCCATCATCAAAAATGAAAATCTAGTTAACTCTTATAAGTAACTCTTCCAAATATATTAAGTCAGTGCTCTTTAAGATAACTGTGGTGAAGGGTTAATTTTCTCTTCACTTCTATTTTGTCAGTCAGATCCTCTGATAAATACTTATAATGAAACCATTATATAAAATTAAAACACTTAAATCAAGGTATATAATATAGGTGGCCTATATTTTAATGTTATCACATTTATGGAAATTTCTCTTTTCTAATATTTATCTAATATTTCTAAGCACTTAATTTTCATATCTAAAATCAGCACAGACCAGTAAAAGTTTTTGACTAGCCCAAAACCTGGTACACACTCCAAGCAGTGCTGTTGGATTCTAGAACTCTTGTATTCTTTAATTCTCTTAAGCAATCTTAGGCTTCCCTTTGGGAAATACTGATCTACAGCAAGGATTTATAAAACAAGAGGGGCCCACCACATTTTGCAGAAGCTTCAGTAGAAGCTGTGGAGGTAGGGTAGGACCAGATCTGACCCAGGTTAGGACACACAGGCCTGTGTGGATTTCCATAGTTCCTAGCTGCCAAGGCCATGGACCTGGGGAAGAATGCCAAGTGGTTCTGAAGTTAGGCCCATGGGCATAAGGAATTCTCTGGCTTCCCACTCATGCTGCAGACCCAGGCAGGATGCCACAGCTGACCAGCAGAGTGCTTGGCTCTCTGAGAAAGGCTAGGAATAGAGCTTCTGACGATACATGTCCATCCCACAGAGGAAGAGAACACTCCTACCCTACTAAGACTTGTCCTTTTAGGAACACTGAAAATAGATGATGATGAAGACAGACAGACAGATATATAGATAGATAGGTAGATAGATGATAGATAGAGGTTAAACAGATATGTTAGAAAAAGATAAATAGATAGATGGATAGATAGATAGATAGATAGATAGATAGATAGATAGATAGATAGATAGATAGGTAGATAGATAGATAGATAGATAGATAGGAAAGATTCAACCATCAAACACCTCCAGAGACATGTACCAGCAAAGAAACAAAACCAACTCAAAGTCAAAGTTTTCAACAAATATTGATCCAATCTACCTACACCTCATGGAACTTTCTAATGACAGAAATATCTTCCCAGCAGGGTTAAAGTGGATAGTGTCAATATCTGGCAACCTGAACTTTATGAAATATGAAGGCACTCACTTGAGGGTTTCTAGTGACATCTGCAAATTGTAGTTGCGTTCCTGTTCTGGCAGCTTGCAGAACTCCACCAGGCATGGGTGCTGTCTCTTGTTGTCATCTCTAACCTGAAACAGGATGGGAAATCAACATAGAGGAGCCTCCAATGGGAAACACATCTGTGTGTGGGAATATGGGGAGGTGGAACTCCCTGACGGCTGGCCCTGGGAGGCTTCCGGAATCTTCAAATGTCTACTGCAAAGGCTGGCATTGCCTGCACTCCCTGCCCTCTTCCTGTTGGCACAGCGTAGTTCTCAGCTCCTACAGGCTTCTGCCCTGCTGGCTCCTGAGACCCATGCTCACTGGGTCCCTTCCAGAATCTGTTCAAATCTCCTTTTGCTCAGGTTTACCCCATCTGCATTCTTAATGTTGTAGTCTGCCCACTGGCCCCACTGTCAATTTATTTACGTTGTACATGATACAATTAGAGATATTACATAATAATACAAAATAGTATTGTTTGGTAATAGATTAGATCATTTGGGAGGGAGGGGTTCACTTAGTAGCCCCGACCGACCGCAAACTCAGGACCCTCCTGTCATAGCCTTCTTCTTGCTGGGATTACAGGCCTGCAACCCCCATGCCCGGAAGACTAGATCTTTACTTGATTTATTGTCTATTGCATGTATTCTAGCCCTTGGATAATAGCCCTGCCCCCGATACATAGCAATAATGGAAATGAACTCAATGAGAAGATACGGCAGTGACTTTAGCTTTACTTAGTAGTACTTTTTCCATCTAAGATTAATTTGCTCAGGGACATGAAGAAGCATGAAGACACACATATAAACTCCGAGGTAGTTTGGCTACTCATCCCAGCCTTCCTAATCACCTTCTGAGATCACAAATGAACCCGTGACCTTAACGGATTGAAGAACAAAATACTTTCTTCACAGTAACTCTTGCCAGTGTTCCTTGGTGTCCACTGGGGTCTGTGTACAGGACTTTATCAAGCTTGCTATAACCTAGATCCAAAATAACTGATGGATGCTTAAGTACCTTCTCTAAGAGGCCAATGACTGTATGCAGAAACCATGAAATGCCGCCTAGGAAATTCATGTGATAAGTCTAAATGACTTCCAACATCTGAACTGTTGGAACTTAAAGTGTTGGGCCAATAGTTGTCATACAATCTTGCTTAGGAATAATAACAAGAAAAAGAAGCCTATCCATGTTGGTAATTGTTTTCTGAATTTTTTTAAACTTACATGTGACTGAATCCACGAATGTAAAATCCAACAGTAAGAGCCACGTGTGTTAGCAGTCACGTTACATTCTATATTACGAATGTAGAGATCTTGGCTTAGTAATTAAATTTTTGTAATCATTGTAAAGACCTAAATTACATAGGTATCCCTGTCCTGGCGGTACCTTGATGACTTCCATGAACTGTGAGGGAACAAATTACTCCATGGAAATAATAACCTATATGCCATTGAAAAGGTGTGCAAACTTGAGCATTTTTTTCCTTTAGAGCTAAATCAGAAATCATGACTTCATTTCTTTCTTTCTCTAGACGGCAGAAATGAATAAGAATTACAAATGAAGCAGAGTTACAAAATTGAATTGAAGACTCCAGTTTTTGAGTCCTAAATTTTAAACATGAAAGCAAAAAAAAAAAAAATGAGCCTGGACATAACCCCCTGTTTATGTAATCTCTCTCAACTTCTCTAACCTATGCCAGGGAAAAGCCAGTACCCCCATGCTTTCAAGGCAAACAGATTGAATCAGAACCACACCTTATCCCTTCCCTCTCTTACCATATCCTATTGTGAACTTTAAAATCACCCCTGCAATGTCTCACCACTTGTACTTCTAGGTACCTGAGGATTAGAAACCCAGCTCTTCTCCAATACCTGCTTTACTCTCTCTGCCTCAACCACATTCTCCTCATGTCTTTTATATTCTCAGGGTTCTCTGGGCCCCAGTGTGTGGACAAAAGCTTGCCACCTCTCACTACTTTAGTCCCCAATAAAATCAACTCACACTGTGACCAAAGCTCCTGTCACACACACCTTCTGTTCTCATGGCCAGACTTATCTTTCTTCCTCTGTACCAAGACCCCTTGGGTCTCTATCTTATGACCTCACAGGGCCACTGGCAGGTCACCAAAAATATCCCATATCTTCTTCTTTCTTCTTTTATGCATGCTGAATCTCTGTCTATACCACAACCCTGATCTCTGGATGCCTCTAATATTTGTGCTCACCTGAAAGCTTTCTTTGATTTCTTAAAAAATAATAATAATAATAACCCTACATATTCCATTTTTACCCTGAGGTTGTTTGTATGCCTATCACTCAACTAAACACAAAATTCCTAAAAGCCAAACAGAATCATACCTAGTGGTTCACGCCTGTCATCTCAGCTACTCGGGAGGCTAAGGCACGGAGATTTCAAGTTCAAGGTCAGCCTGGTCTACAGAGTGAATTCAAGTTGAGCCTGGTCAACTTAGTGAGACCCAGAAAGTAAAAAGAGGATGAGGGTATGATGGGGGCGGGGCATGCCCCTTAGGGGGAGAACACATTGTTCCCTTCAATACCTGAAGACTCTGAGAACTTTGCACGTAGCACAAAGAGCCCATGGAACTAGATTTGACCAAAGTGTAATGAGAATTATTTCATTCTGTTGTTAACTGAAACACACAACTGAGAACTCTGGAAAATGTACATCTGGGGTCATCTTATGACCCTGTAATGAACCATCATATCTAAGCACAGGCACAGTAAATGGCTGCTACTCTATGGGAATTTTTTTTTTTTGTCTTTTGCACAAGCTGCTTTTTAATCTTCTAAGTCTATAACCACTCATCTCACTTTGGGGGAATTTTGTCTATGGTTGCTTTGCATATCACAGAGAGGTTATCAGCTAACACGCTGATAGCCTCCCTCCCTGGTGACTTTAGCCAGGGGTTCCGTCTTATAATCAGCACATATCTACCTCCCTGGATTTTAAGTGTCAGTGAAGCCAAGCAAGCTGGGTGCCTCACATTCATAAGCTCAGCAAACGGGAGGTTGAAGCAGGAAGATGGGCATGGGATTCAGTGCCAGCTTAGGCCAGAAAGTGAATTCCTATAATCTCACAAAAACAAAGAACATGCAAAGAACAAAAAAGCTAAAGAATGATACCCAAAGGAAGGTATCCAGTCTTTGCCAGCTGGGGTTATGTCTGAGCATTATTGAGTGGAGGAGGGGATCTTTATTTGGGACTGAGATCCAGAGGTTATACAGTGAAAACCTGAGTCTCATGCTTTGCCAACCAAGCTAGCCTGGCATGATGCAGGACTGTCTCAGACTGTCCCCAAATATACAGCCTTTTGCTCTTGTCCTTGCTTGACCCTCAGAGGTAGAAAGGAAGTCCACTGCTGAAGACACCATGCACTTCAGAAACAAGGCCCAGAGACCTGGGCTGGAACTGGCCTGAATGTCTCCTCCTCCAGGACTACCTTTCATGCTACCAGAAGGCATCACACAAGCTCTCAAAATAGGGAGGTCACCAACAAACCTACTCAGCTATCACACCTATGAACTAAATCAACAACCAGCATGGCATGATAATCCTAAGGGTATAGTAGTGGCACTAATACACTGGTAGTAACCAGAAGCTCTATGATTAGATTTAAGATCTGTCCAATAGAAGCAAAATCATGCCTGGTACTAGAAACTTAGCTAACTACTCAGTGCTGGTAAAGTCATAGATACTAAAAGAGAACCTACAACCACTAATATACTATACCAGCACAATCCCTAACAGCAATCTAAAGATTTGTCCTTGTACTCAGAGATAAGTGTAGTCTTTACCAAACAAAATGCAGCATTGTAGAGCCCAGCCCCAATGGATACATCTACAAAACATGCTTGAATCTAAACCTCAGGGAACATTACAGAATAAGAGGAAGAAAGGTTGTAAGAACAAGAAGATCCGGGGGTTTTATATGATATGAGTCTGTATCTCCTAGTAGTCTCAGAAGCTACACCCATAAAATCTACAATCATGACTGGTCAAACATGAGTTGAACAAGGCAAACACCAATAGACATGCCAAAGTGGATAGGGAAAAGCCCATGAGGATGCAACATTACTCAAAGGCAACCAAGGAACACTGAGATCAGGACAAATAGCCTTACTTAATACCAAGTGGTCAGCCTTGAAAATAAATGCTAAAGTAACATTATACAGACTGCATAGGTTATACTTAGGAATATATATGTATTAGTCTAATCTCAAAAAGTAAAAAAAGAAAAAGGAATCGAAAAGCTATCTAAAGTTGAAGGCAGAAAATGTGCTCTCCAGTTAATGAGGTGTTTCTTATTAACTATGCAATGCCTGGCAAGACAACTCTATCGAAATTTTCTGCATGGTTTCCATCAGGGAAACTAAAATAATGATCAGAATCCAGTGCTCTGTAACAACAGTCCAAGCTGAGAGACTTCACATGAGAGTTCATGTCAAAGGTCAAAATACTAAATACAGAAGAACAGTTAGCATGACTACCAACACTAATCCTATGCTCCATTTGGAGATCAATGGGCCATGTGTGCCATGTATGACTTGTATTAATTTCCATATTGAGTGAATATTGAGAAAGCACGTCAGTCTTGGGGATACTTAGTATTACAGCAGTCCTAAAAGCACAGTATCACCAAGATCCTGTTAACATACCTTTATCACAAACTGAAATGTCACAGAGAGGCATATGCTGAGGTTAAGCAAAGCTTTACTGACACGTTATAAACAAAACCCTCAGTAAATAAGTATTTGGAAGCATATGCAACTATTATTGGCCATATTATCCTCAAATCATGGGGCCAACTGTGAGCATCTACCCACAGGCCTCTGCTACCACACATTCTGGGATACAAAGAGAACATTAGAGACAAAACAAAGTGACTTACTTATTTTGACTTTTGTTTTTGCTGTTTTCTAGCTGGGAAATAAAGGCTCATTATTTATACTTAACTTGATTTTCAAAGCAAAACTTTCAGTCCATACACTAGTAACTTTTGAGTCAGAGAGTCTGCCAATAGTGCCATTCCCTTTGGCTTTTAAAAAGACATGCAGGACTTAAGAAGCCTCAAAAAAAAATCAATTCTATTGATTCATGTCACACCACAGCAGGTTGAATGAGAAAATGTTATCTTTCCAAGTGATATATGAACAGAATCTGAGAATAAATTTCAAAATCATATACCGGACCATACTGCCAGCCAAGTTCAATTTTATTCATAACCCAGAGCTCGTGGATATTCTCTGCCAGTCTTTCTCTGATCCTCTCCAGGTGAGGAGGCAATACAATCTGGAAAGAAGGAAGAGAAAATACTCATCAGAAACAAAATGTGGGTAGGTATCATGCCTACAAGCCTTACCAAGAGCCAAAAGAAATGCCTCATAGACCATTAAGATACAATAAGAAATCAGTTTCTAAATCAACCATTTCACAGTATCTATTAGACAAATGTTGGTGTGTGTTTGTATTTGTGTGTGTGTATTTATGTGTATGTGTGTGTATGCATTTGTGTGTTTATGTATCTGTGTTTGTGTGTATGTATTTATGTGTGTGTCCATTTAGGATTGCAAGTAAATGAATGGACAAAAAGAACAGAGTGAAGTATAATAAGGTAGAAAAGACCAGTCATTGGATACTGATACATTGATTTATTTAGTGATTTACTCAGAGCATTGCTAGTACTGCCAGCAAATCATTGGCCAAGCATGATCTCACTTGCTATCTGGAACAGAGTGACCTGGAGAAATAGCTAAAACAATGGATCGTTGCCATTAACAACCTGCTGTCTGCCACACAGGCTTCTGTAAAATCTTGCACCTTGCGATTTTAGAGCATAAGATGAAAATACAAGCTAGACCCAGCCTCGAAGCCTTTCATGAGCTGTCCTGGCTTCATTCCACTGATGACCTCTCCTCTCTTACACTCTTACTGGTGTCAGGGTGCTTATTCCAGAAAGATTATGCCAGGCATGCCTGTGGAGACAGCTGAGAGGTGCTGAGGGGATATGGACCAATACCAAAGTGCACATCAGTCAGGAAGAGGAAGCATCCCAGCATTCTTAAGGAAACCTGGACAGTGTACACCAGCCCAAGTGCAGGGCAAGTCAGGAGGATGCAGATAACTCACTGGCTCCATTATCCTGAGCATCTATCTGATGGCAGCGACTACCACGACCTTTACTGTGCCCCTTTCAGTGTTTTCTCCAACATATGCTCAAGGAGCAGGGCAGGCCAAACTTTACACTTTCCTATTAGAAGGAGAAAGTGTTTAAGGGTTTCTTGATAAAGACCAAGGTAGCTGACCAAATGAGGAAATGATGACTAAATGAAGTTCCTGAGACCTGGTGCTAAGTCAACTTTATAGATTTTAGAAATGCCTTCCTTGTTCCAAACTAACAAACTACCTGAACGAACCAAGGTCACAGCCCTTACTTGTTTATTTGTGGTATAATGGATAATCCCTTAGGTCAAGCATTCCATGCATCCCAACTGGCAAGGTGGCTATTGTTCCCAAAGTAAGGTTTGTTCACCTCAATCTCAACCCCAAATAAAAGTCATTTAAATATCTTCCACACTATAACTGTACTTATATGGAAGAATATTTAAAACTCTGCACCTGCATTAAGAAACAAACACATCTGCTCCAAAATTAGAATGTCATGTGGTATTGGTTCATGTGTAATACATTACTTCAGATATTAAGTCACCTTACCTCATTACATCTTAAAGTCACTTATATAATTTTGCAACTGACTCTGTCTTGTTGCTATATTTAGTTTTTAAAAGTATAATGTGCATTTAGAAATTAAGTGATATAAATTATTTTTAATTTCTTTCCTATTTATTTTTCTCTCTTTCACCTGTGTGTGCATGTGTGTATTCAGGCAGGCATGCAGAGGTAGAGAACAATTTGAAGGAAACAGTTCTTTCCTTTAGTATGTGGATACCAGGGACTGAAATCAGGTAGTCTACAGTGGCTGCTGAGTCACTTCTCCAGCCCCAATATTAATGGCTGTAATAAAACTTTCAAAACAACCCAGAACACAGACTGAAAAAAGAAAAGAAAAGAAAGAGAGAAGTAGAAAGAAGGAAGGAAGGAAGGAAGGAACGAAGGAACGAAGGAACGAAGGAAAGAAAGAAAACAACTTCACATTGTGATACATTGGAGCATTATGAAAGCAGATTAGTAGGTTGAGACACTACGTTATTAGAAGCCAAAACACAGAATAGAAAATAGATGGATGGAGAGCAGAAAGGGGAGTACTATTTCATGAGTTTATTTTACTAGTTGAGTGGCTGAAGAGTTGACTGTTGTGGGCTGCAATTCAAGCTTAAGAGCCACTGCATATGAACAGCTATCAGTGTCCCTTTCTGTACCTGGCTGGTGTCCACAGGAACGGGTGTGAAGGCAGCTTGGGTCAGGGACACTGTGGGCCCCAGCAGGTCTCGTGTATATGTCCGTTCCTGCTTATATTCTCGACTGTGTTCCACTTTCAATTTCTCTTTGGGCAGAACAGCTTCATAGCAAGCTGCATAGCCAGGTGGAGGGAGGAACTTGAATTCTCCATGTCTCCCTCCGAGCAAAAAGCGAACCCTAAAAAGGAAGCAAGTTTGAGCCAACCAAATCTTTGATATACATAAAAGCTTTCTAACTGAAAACGTTAGGGGGAATTTATTAATACAAAACTAACTTTATCACGAGCCACACACTTCCCAAGAATGGCTTAAATGAAAAATGCATCTGAACACATGATCCCCAGCAGGTGGTGCTGTTTTTGGGGGGAAGGCTTAGAACCCTTAAGAGGTATAGCCCTGGTGGAGGAAATGCATTACTAGGGGTGGGTTTTCAGGGCTGATAACCTCACCCCTCTTCCTGCTCTGGCTCTTCTTCCTGTAGAAAACGGAAATGTGACAGACCATCCAGCTTCTACTCCCGCTGCCATGTCATACTTTCCCTGCCATTATGAATTCTCACCCTTTGGAACTATAAGCCAAAATAAATACATCATCGCTTCTGGTCATGGTATTTCATCACAACAATAGGAAAGTAACTAATACAATATCATAATAGTCTTATCACCTGGGAATATAAGAGCCTTTCCCCCTATAAGAGCATCATAAAGACCACAGAAGAAAACTCAGCTCAAATATATTCACAGGTCAGTGATGACCTACCACTTGATGAACTAGAAAGAAAAGTTTCATGATGTAAAGTGCATTATCACATTTCCATGGAAGAAGAACACGTTTTCAACACCTCAATGTCCCAAGGTACCCAAGGACTAATCAGACACAGTGAGGATGAAACCTAACTGTATGTGTATTTAACATGACAGGATCCAGAGGAATTACTAGAAAACAAACAAACAAACAAACAAACAAAAACAGTCACTGGCTTGAATCTAATTTCCTAAGACATTCCTTAAAGAAATCTCTTTGCTCGAGAAAGCAGGTGGCCATAGTTCCAATATTTTGTCAATTTTAACAGCAAAGTACTCACTAAGATTTCGTGCACGATGCGCTGGATTAAATATAAGGTGAGTTTTATTGAAGGAGCTTTGAAACAGTGGCATGACAGTACTGGTATAGGTGTTCAGCTTACAAAACAACAATTAACATTTTTAATTCCTTGTAATTAATTTTTGAATTGTTTCATTTCTATGCCTCCAAAAGAAAGTAGGATAAAAAATGCAAAACTTTTAAATAATCCACAAACTTAGAGAAAGAAACATAATTTGTATAAATAAACCAGAAATCCCCATATATGCATGGATAGCTAATGTCTCTGGATCACTGTCCTTTGGTATGGTGCCTTATAATAGAAATATTCTTGGGAAATCATTGAAACTAAAAGAACAACCAAAGTAAAAAAGACAGTTGGTAAGAACAAGAGAGTTTCTCCCATTATGGAGACACACAAGTATACTAACAGGTGACAACATGGACAGTTACTATGACAGGCCATCGTGGTTTAAAGTATTCTTTGTAGTAATTTCAACCATCCCCCTTTGTAAAACACCATAGTTAAGTTCAGAAATGGATGTGAAAATTTAGGACACTGAAAGCAGGAAGAGCCCTAAAGTGTTCCACAGGGCAATGAACAGGTTGGCAAAGCATGGGGTTCAAGGGTGGACCTCACCTCTTCCTTCAAGGAACAGGCAATACATGAGGAAATAGACATCTCAGAGGGAAGTACTAAGTTTAGCGAAGCAGGGGAGAGTCCTCTGTGGAACGTATGAGAAATGAGAATGGAAACAAACCAAGCAGCAGAGAGATACTAACTTTATTCCTGCAGAGAAACTAACAACTGGAAAGAACAGGCCGTCGATATTGAAGTTCTCAAACATGCCTTGCACAGGTTGTCCATTAATGCGGAATGAGATGCTAGGTGCACTTAGATCTAAACAGCAACTGATGACATCGTCAGTTCTCAGTAGGTGCTGGTTGGGTGAGCTCACAGTTCGAGCTATACAACCTGTTAGGGAAAATGGTAAGTAAAGTGAGGTTTAACCCAGAGAATCATCCTCTGAGCCAGAGTGAGAATGATGGGCCAAAATACAAGGGAAGAACACACCATGGAGGTTAATGTTCACTGTCAACTGTGCAGGACTCAGAACCACCAAAGTGACTAGCTTCTGGGATTATCTAGACCTTAAAGGTGGATGGTATTATACCATGGGCTGCACTCTCAAACTACATAAAAAGTAGAAAGATTCCTGACACTATAATGGTACTTGTTACTTCCTGGCTGTGCACACAGCTACTTCCTGTTCCTGCCATCATGTTTTCCCCACTATGATGGACTGTACTGCCAGGAACAGTAAACCAAATGAGTGCTTCCTCACTGAATTTTTTTTTTTTTGGAAAAGGATCTTTTCGATGTTACAAGATGTAACTAATATACTGACTATGAGTTTCCAAAATAAATATCATATACTAAATTCTTAGTCAAAAAGAAAGCATTTTTTTTTTCAGGCACTAGAGAGCTTGGCTGGAAAATGGGCCTTGTCATGTCTAGAAATTTCTGCGTGTATATGGATGCTATTTCATGCAGAAATAATTTCAGAAAAACATTATAATGATGCCAGAGGATATCTAGAAAAGCAGATGAGTGACGTCCTTTCTCTTACATGCCCCCTCTATTTCATAAACCCACAGTAAATTCAAGATAGTGAAAGAAGAGACTGTTGCTGTTCTTGTAGCATATTGCTGGTTGTGAGAGAATCAAAGGCCACTTTGCTTTCATTTTATAATGAAACTTATTTTACACATGGCTTTGTTTGGCTTCTTAGGTACAGCAGGATACAGAGGCATGAAGTGAGTTGACAAATGTCATACTTTCTGCTGGATAACCAATGATAACAGTCCACTCTTGATGACATCACAAGTCCTCAGCTAATTAGTCCCCAGGGGCATCCACTACAGACAGCATACTACAACAAAAGGAAGGCATTGGTCTCCTCAAAACACAGGCTGACAGGCACAAACATATACACAATTAGAGCAAGGATAAAGACAGACTTCATGGTTCATGATTTGCTTTAAATTTTTATTATGTTTACTCAATATGTTTATGGACATTATAGTGATTTGAATAAAAAATGACCTCCACCGGCTCATATATTTTAATATTCAGTCATCAGGGAATGGCACTATTTTAAAAGGATTAGGAGGTGTGGCTTTGCTGGAGGAAATGTGTCACTAGGGGTGACCTTTGAGATGTCAAATGCCTACCCCAAGCCCAGGGTCTCTCTCTGACTGCAGATTAGAATGTAGATCTCAGTGGCTTCTCTGGCACATGCCTGCTGTGCCTGCTGAAGTGCCACAAGGATTAGTGACTAACCCTCTGAGACTGTAAGCAAGCCCCCAGTTAAATGCTTTATGTTAGGAGACGTGTCTTGGACTTGGTGGCTCTTCACAGTGACAGAACAGTGAGTTAGACTAAAGCATATACACGTGCATATGCACTCAGGTACACATATGTGCCATAGTGTGCTAGAGGTTAGAGGACAACTTGTGCATGACTAGTCTCTCCTTCCATCATGTGTGTCCAGGGGATCAAACTCAGGTCTTCAGGACAACAGCAAGCTCCTTTACCAACTTAGCCATCTCTCCATCCTCCAGGCTTTACATAAACACACACATATATGCACATACACACATACACACACATACAGAGACACCTTTTTTATGTCTATCATACCAAGAGTTCTAAGCAAGAGTACATTTCAAACACCAGTGGTAGATAGTTTCTGCTTGAGAAAATGTAGACACTGTTTGGATCTTAGCAACATGCAACTCTTTCAGCATCAGAATCATTATTAGGAACATCTTCTACAACACCCTGAATATTATAAAAGCAGCCTTGAAAATAAGAAGAGACAAAAAACATGACAGCAAAGCAGCTCCTGAGAAAAATGTTGATTTCCTTGTTAGTGTCAAGATCCACAGTTAATAAGAACATTTCTATTTTTGCCATGCTACTAAAATTACACTCTGACTACAATACAGTATATTGCTCAGTTTGATTGATATTGCTGTGGGGAAGCTAGTAAAAAGCTAAGGGTCACCCATGTCCTCTAGAAAGCCTACAGCAGCCAGAGAAGACAGAGAGTGTGCGAGGAACTGCAGGGCATGGTTTGGGTAGCACACAGCGTGGAAGCTGCACGGTCACATCTCCAGCTAGAGGGCTTCTCCTTGCATGCTCACTCCATTGTACCGTTCTCGCTTCTGCTTTGGTCCACGGGGAGGAACAACAGGTAGACACACAACTGTGGGTGATTAACCCACACTGATCTTTCCTGTATTGCTCCCAGCCCTCCTCCAAACATCTTTCTTTCCGTTCTCTCTGTCCTCATCTAGGATGCTTCAAAAAACAATGGTGTACAAAGTTGAGTGTAAGAGAACAAATGAAGACGTCACTCAAAACTTGACTTGGAGCCAAATCCCTGTTCTGAGAAATAAGGGTCTCTAATTACACCATGTTCGGTGGTAAAACATGTGTTCTGTCCTAGAAACTGCCGGCTTGATGCTTTAAACCCTACCACAACCATTAAAAAGAAGAAGAAGAGAGCAACTCCTCAGAAGTTGTCTCAATTAGCATGAATGGGATGTAGAACTTAGGCAAATTCCACCTACTTTACATTGGTCCCCAAATCAGTAAAGCATGCCATAAGGTCCTAAGTGGAATAAACACAGTTTTTAACTACAGCTATATGACTCATTGTTTCTTGACACCTTAAATGGACAAGGGGCAGGGAAATGGCTCAGTGTTGACAAAGGCTTACAGCACAGAAATGAGGACACAAGTTCAGATACCCAGAACCCATGAAAAAGACAGACATAGTAGCATGCATTCCGGCACCCCTATGATGAAACATGAGAATCTTCGGAGTCTGTGGGCTGTACACAGTAAGTAATGAGATCCTGTTGGATGGAAAGCTGATACCAGAGGTGGTCCCCTGACCTCTATGCATGTGTGCGTGCACACACACACATACATACATACACACACACCTCACACCAAGAAAATATTTTAAAGTTTAAAAATAAGTCCTCTTGACCACAGAGTTTCAGAATAATTTTCTCATGGAATTCTGTGACCCGCCATCTTTGCTTTGGCACATTTATACATTCGTTATGCTGTATCCTTACTTGTCACCTTAGCACTTTATCATAAAGGCCTAAAGCACAGGTTTCCACTGCAGCAGCATGAAGCTCCTCTAATATGACAAAGGGAAAAGCTGCAAGGTGAGTGTAAGGTGAGAAGTAGTGGAATGCCCAATGAAGCAATTCCAGGCTGTGTCACCTGAGGAAAACTTTGCCCCCAACCACTGCCTAAAAGACAAACACCTTATCATCACTCATTCATTCAGCCGGTGTCCTATTTCCTGTGAAGCAATTCTCAGAAGTGAGCATAATGGAGTTCAGGGCATTATAGACCAAACACACCATAAAACAGAACTTAGCCCTGTGTTTGGCTAAGCATTCTTTTTCTGTCCTTGGGTCCACAGAAAATTACTCTGGAAACAAGGAAGGCGGTACAGTACGCTCTGATCTGATTGGCGCGTACACATGGAGGAAGGCAATATAAGCTCTTCTGAGACTCCTGGCCACAAGCTCCAAGAATTAAATGAGGTATCTAAAACATGGCTCCCTCATGACATCTGAACTACAGGCCCTGGATTAAGGAGGTCCAGGAACTATTATTATATAGATGTAACTCTACAGAGTGCTCTGTGTTCATTAATCTCATTACCATCAACTCTTGGATTCAGTTCGCTTAAGTATTTAAACCCCCTTTCCCAGATTGTGTTAGGCCTCTACACTACTAAACATCACTCACAACCAAGAGAACAAGTTCAGCTTCTATATCTTGAGGTAATTTTCTACGTCTTCTACACGATAACTGTAAGATATATCAAGGTCACCCCATAACTACGTCATAAAAACAGCCTCGTGAACTGAACACACCTGCAATATCCAGGTGAACCCCGGCATCTGAAAACAATAACACTATGCAAAATTAACACAATATTATTATGCAAGAACTAAACTTTGAAGTAAACTAACTTATATTTATGTGTGATCTGGAGAAATACAAAACTTTAACATATAGCATTTGCAATAGTAAATCAAAATCATTACTGAGAATTAGCAGCTTATCTTGACTACTCATGTAGTTTTAAGTCTTCCACACCTATCAAGCCAAGGACTACCATGCTATGAATGGACTGGCACATAGAGCTACCTTTTCACTGGCTCCTGACGTTACACTATCTCACAGGAATGCAAACTAGTCACTGTATTGCATGATTTCTACGATGAACATTAAATCTTTGCACATACCAACTAAAGTGATTCAGAAGCAGTCTGTTCATGCACTAGAATGTTGTTTTAAAATGCATATTCATGAGCTTCACAGCCCTTTGGAAATGTCCTATTGCTGCAGTTCTTTTCTTTTCTCTGTAGTGAAAACCTGCTTTTCCTTACACTCTTGCATTCATTGTCTCGGTGTTGAGGTCCTGAACAACTCGTGACATGCACAGCAGGGTCCCAGACCTCCATCTGGAAGTTGTTTAAGGAAAAGCGACAGTGCCTACCTGACCAGAGGTGAAGGCCATCGAACCCATAGGAGAAGAGGTCATCACCAACGCCATTGCCACCCCACTCTTCACCCCCACCGGGGTATGGTGAATACCCTTCAGTGGAAGCCCAGCCCACACGCAGGTGAGTGGCTTCTGCTGTCACAAAGGGTTCCGTGTGGTCCACCATGAGCTCGTAGTACCACTTCTTATACTGGGCAGATCCTTCGCTGACACCCAGGAAGATATTAGGCCTCATGCTTTTAGGCAGAGAAACACAAAGAAAAGTTCCATTGGTTTCCTTCCTCGTTATCTTAACTATTATTCCTGACTCTCTATAATGTACATCTATGGTGGTCAATGTTGTCAACTTGACAGGATCTGGGATCATTTAAGGAGATATGGTCATGTGGTCCATAAGGAGATAAGGACATATGGTCATGTCTGTGATTATGTTTTTAGATTCAGGTCACTGAGGTGGGCAGTGCCATGCCACATGCCTGTGTCCTGGACTAAATGACGATGAGAAAACAAGCTAAGCACCAAGGTTCATTTCTTTGCTGCCTGAGAGCAACTGCAAAGTGCCCACCCATCTCCCACACCTGTTGCCTGCCTTCCCCCACCGGTCCCCGAAAACTGCAAGCCAGAATCAACACCCCCTCCCTACACTTCATTTGCCATGTATTTTGTCACGGCCAGTAACTGATCCAACATCCTAAATCTACATTTTAAAAAATATTACAAACTTATAAAACCACCACTGAGACCCAGGCACACCGTGCACCAGTTCCCCTTGAGCTTGTAGCTCCTGCTGTTGGATCTTCTCAGCCAAGTCATCCAGGGTCTAATACGATGTCCTTCTTAACTGATATTTCGAAATTTTCATATCATTCATTGGTCAGATATAGACCACAAAATGAGATACTTGACACAACAGGACCCCGTAATAAATGGATCTGTGATTAATCCACGACATGTGACTCTTTCTAGCACATGTGCTGTTTCACACATGTGGTCAATGGTAACACAGGACAAAGGAGTACCGTTGCTATCTACTCCTTACTTGCTGTGAACCAAAGACTTTTTGGCAAATTTCAATTAAGACCATTTGTAGACGACCCTGGTTCAATTCCCAGAACCCACATGGTGGCTCACAACTGCCTATAATTCCAGCTGCAGGCATGCACGTGGTATACACATTCATACCACACACTCAAACTCATAAACTGAAAATAAATAAATCTAATAAAGTAGCTGGAAGCTTCTGCAAAACCTTTATTTACTCTACCACACAGAACATTTTGTTGGTTTTTGTTTGGCTGGTTGGTTGGTTTTTTGTTATTATTTTGTTTTGTTTTCTTTGTTTTTTGTTTGGTTTACTGATTTCTTTATCTAGAGGAATAAGAAAGACAGAATGGCATAGTGTTTACTAGCTTAGCTTCTGCAGACAGACCCAAGAGCTACCCCCATCCCACCATCTATAAAAGTTAGCCAAGGGCTGTACCAAAAAAAAAAAAAGCTCACAAAATACAGACAGCATGAGCCACAGGCAAATCACAGCACATAGAAGCTTGTAAGTGACATTCATGGCTGTCAGAGTCCCTAAAAGGCAGAGCCAGTGGAATACGCCACTTCATTGGCTATTTGGTTTGAAATATATTAGACTCAGAACACTGTATTTTCTTATCACCTGTAGCAGGCACATTCGAAGAGTAGTTCGACTTCTAACAATGAGGCTATAGCCTGCTTTTGAAGACGCCAGCAATCTGTCTACACAGGAAAGTCAACAAACCCTCACGCACACACATGTTTTCATTAAGTCTGTATTTTTCTCATTCTATTGCTTTTATTAACCCATCTGCTTGGTAACAACACCTTATGTAAAACAAACAGACATCCTGCTGACTTCCTAGAGAGTTCCTCGGTGTGGTATGACAAAACATCTGTGGTAGTTTACCTGCTGACGTGATTCACAAGACGCGTCTGCAGTAAGAGATCTCTTCCTGGCAGGAGATTGTCACAGATGAGATGCTGGTTAGAGCGGACAGCCACTCCATGGCAAACACAGAGAGAGCACAACACGTCCAGGACCTAGGGAGAAAGAGCACTTGGAGCTAACTCTGACTCCTGCCTCAACAGCACTTTCTACAAGGCAAACACAACCCCAACTATGATAGATCCATCATTTTTCACTTACCTTTCTCTATCTAGCTTTCTTTCTCTCTCTCACACACCCACTGACTCTTTCTCTAACTCCCTGTGTGTGTGTGTGTGTGTGTGTGTGTAGGTTTGGTGTATATGCATGTGTGTATGCATATTCAAATGTTTGTGGACATGCATGTGTGCTTGTGCATGAGGAAGACAGTTTGATGTTAGACATCTTCCTGAAGCATTCTCTCCTCCTAATATATTGAGGCAGGGTCTCTCACTCGCACCCACAGTTTACCAATTTGACTAATCTAGCTATCCAGCTTGCCATAGGGGGCTCTCCAATCTCTGCCTCCCAAGCATTGGAATTACAGGAAGCTGTCACCGTTTCCCAGCATCCCAGCAGATGAGGGAGATCTGAACTCCGGTTGTCATGCTTCCACAAGCACTTTATCATGCCTCACCCACAGCCTCAGCCTGATCATTTTAACATGACAGTGTGTCCCAGGGACTCTCCAGCTTTCTTTCACATACGAGAAAGAATTGTTTGCATTCCCACGGTTGTGATGAGCATATGCTAAACAATCTTACTCCATGGAAACTAGGGATGAAACCACTAATGAAAATATCAATGTATCCTGAAGTTATCTTATGTTAGCATATATTTTGATTTACTAATTTATTTTTAGCTGATACATGGGTACAAAAAACTATACAGGTATGTAAGCTATTAGGTTCTGCTTGGATGCATGGACAAGTCGGATGATGTTCAAATCATGATAAATCTACCTCCTCAAACATTTATTATTTATTTTATTAGTAATGTGTTTTCTAATTACAAAATAGAAAACTGGTCACATGCTCAAATTATCCGTTCTATAAGAAAAAAATATTATATTTTCTTTTATTTTAAATTATTATATAACATGTTATATATTTGGTCCTCTCAGAACTTTACTCCTTTTTTTCCTTGTTGCACATTTATTCCATTTTTCTCCCCAGTTTGCATTTTGAGTAGGCAATCATATGCAAATGGCTCAAAATTCCTATTATTTTATTATGATGAAGATACTTTAAATCCCTTCTTCTAGCCTTTTGAAATGTAGAGCCCACTCTTCACCATTTAATGATTCTAGAATTTACTCCTGGGAAGCAAACCGCTTCCTTACCTTGTGGTTTCTCCCGTGCTTGTCCAAGAGTGAGATGATGGATTTGATGTGTCCCTCTTTGATGATGTTCAGAGCTTCTGGACTCTCCACCAGCACACAGTGGAGCACCTCCAGGATTCCTACCGACAAGAGAAAGGCCAAAGGAGGCCAATGCTTTGGGAACCGGTTCCCTCCTCCCCCACACCCTTCCCACCAGCCCCGCCCCCTTGTTCCTTCCTCCCCCACACCCTCCCCATCAGTGCCCACCCAGTCTGCTTGACATGCAATTACTCTGTGCTCAATGTGTTTGCCACGGGATACTGTGGGAAGCAATAGGTGGAGGGAGGTGTGGAACTCAGCTGAGGAAGGTGCTTGTACCTCAGGAGTATAATGGAGGGCAGTGTGTCAGGCTTGCGGGACTCAGCAAATGTGTTCCCCTACAGATATTCATTGGGGTGATGGGGGTAGGCACAGAACAGAAGTACAGGTCTGAGCGACAGGCATGCCAGGTTGGGCCAGTATTCGAGAGAAGCATGGTTGGTCATGTTTAGGTCAGATACCAAAGCTTTCAGGCATTAAAAACATGATCCTATGCCAGCAAGAGAGATCAGTGTGCAAAGCTCAACAACCTGAGATGGGTCCCAAGGGGGAAAAAATCATTTAAAAAACAAAAAGGAATAAACAAACTAGTACAGGAATGAAAAATATAAACTACAGCCATCACAAAAGTAGAATATATATTTTTTGTGTGTTCTGGATTTCCTTGTGAGAATGTTTAGTGTATTCTATGGCTCAGGCTGATAGAAGTGCTTGCCGCCAACCCTGACAATCTGAGCGCGTAGCCCCAGGACACACACGGCAGAAGGCTCAAGACATCCTCTGACCTCCGCAAGTGAGCTGTGGCACACTCAGACACACACATACACATGTGTACACACACGGACACAAACAAATAGAGTCCAACAATTAGTAATAAAGAAACAAACTAGCCATCCATTATCGTTCATCTTCTGTCAATAATAACGGTACCTGTTGCCTGTAACCATGACATTCAGTGCACTGGCTCGCTCTCTCTACAAACTGCACAGAACTGGAAAGACGCTTCTAAAGCCCCGTAGAACGGTTTGTTTGTTTCCTTTTGCTTTAAAGACTTTTTAAACTTTTTAAAAATTTATTCATTATATATCCCCATTGAAGCCCCCCACCCCCAACTCCTCTCAGTCCCACCCTCCCTCCATCTTCTCCCATCCCCTTCCCCTAGTCCACTGAAAGGGGGAGTTCTCCTCCTCTGTCATCTGCCCCTAGCTTATCAAGTCTCATCAGGACTGCCTGGATCCTCTCCCTCTGTGGGCTGTCAAAACCGCATCACCAGGCACAAGTGATCAAAGAGCAAGTAACCAAGTTCATGACAGATACAGTCCCTCCTCCCCTTACCCAGGAACCTACATGGAGTCTGAGGTGCCAATCGGCTACATCTGAGCAGGGGATCTCGGTCCTCTCCATGAATGGTCCTCAATTGGTGCATCAGTCTCTGCAGGACCCCCTTGTGGGGCTCCTGTCCATACTGTGTTATTCCATCCCTGTCCCCTTCTTCCATAAGACTCCCTGTGCTCTGCTCAAAGTTTGGCTGTGAGTTTCAGCATCTGCTTTGATCCTGTTGGGTGGAGCCTTTCAGAGGACCCTCTATTGTAGTCTCCCATCATGTTCACTCCTATCTACTGCTTCTGGTGTCTATCCTGTTTACCATTCTGAATGAGATTTAACCATCTTCCCTAGGGTCCTCCTTGTTGTTTAGCTTCTTTAGGTCTGTAGATTGTAGTATGGCTATCCTATATTATACAGCTAATATCCGCTTATAAGTGAGTGTATACCATGCATGTCTTTCTGTTTCTGGGTTACCTCGCTCAGGATGATCTTTTCTAGTTCCATCCATTTGCCTGCAAATTTCATGATTTCCTTGTTTTTAGTAGCTGAGTAGTATTCCAAGCTCTCATGTGTCAAGCGGAATTCACATCCTTTAAAAAAGATGCTTACAACGTCAGGCTTATAGGAGAGTATGCAGAAATCACTCCGTCAGGTTCTCAGGACCTACACCTGACCCAAATCCTTGTCCTCTGTAAGTGAGGGCAGTGGATGCTGACCTTTCACTGTGAGTTAATATATCCATATACACTAAATTTATATAGTACCTCAAACTCTGGGGCTAATTTAGCAGTTGTCTGACAGCCTGATGATAATGAAAAAAAAATCAAAGAGAACAAAAATTCAAAAAGCCAATACTGGAGCACGAGATGTTGACATCAATGCAGTGAATCTTCCCAGTGCTGTCACCATCATCTAAGCTAGCGCAGTAAAATAAACTCCTCATCCTGAGCCCATATGGTATACGATACCAGTGACGGGAAGGTGCTGTTAGCAGATTTCCCACAATGTCCTGATGTTTGTTTTTGTTTTTTTATTTCTCTCCATTATTTATTACTACAGAGCACATGAGTGCCCACTTTTATTAATAGAGTTTTATTGTGCTGTTCTAATGCATTCATTCACTGACTGCGACAGCTTCCCACTACAAATCAGAACTGAGGGGCTGCACTTGAGACCTCAGGGTGCACAGGCTCTGAAATATTTATCTGGATGCTAGAACCTGAGGTCAGGAGGGCTGGTTCCTTCCCAGAGAAGGAAGGCTAAAGATGCATGTTCGTCCCTCCCACCCAAGAAAGGATGAGCTGTCAGTGAAAAAGGAGACCCATACACCAAACCTAAAGGGCCCTTTCCTGGTCCCTCCAGGCTTGAAAACAGTAGCATATTTCTGGGGCTTGTGGTACTTTGAATAAGCAGCCCAGACTGAGGCATTAGCCTTTTACAGAAAGTTGGTCAGCCTTTGTCATACTCAGAAAAAGAAAACACCAAGAAATGGAAGACTAAGAACAGGTTCTCTTAGCAAATAATGACTCTCAAAGGCTCATAGCCTGCTCAAAACTGAATGCATCAGAAAAGGAATATACAACAAAACAGCTTACACTACAAAGCAGAAGAATGGTAATGTGAGAATAAACCACGGACAGCAAGCTGGACACAAAGACAGAGAATTGTTAGAAGCCCATGAGTCAGCTACACTTGTACACACAGTGGTGAACAGCAAGAAAGACTGTCTCGAACAAAGGTAGAAAGCAAGGAACACTACCTGAGGAAACAAGCCTCCAATCTCCACATGAATGCCATGGCATATGTACACCTGCACTCTCACACACAAACACATGCACATATACACACACTTACACATACAATATACATATCCAAAGATTAAAGTAAGAAATGATTTGCATTTTAGTATAAGATAAATGACTAATGTATTTTCAAGTCTTCTGACAAATGGAAAAGGAAAAAAGAAAGAAATGGCATGGAATATTTTTTTCTTTTTGTAAACAAGGTCTAAGTCATAAAGCAAATGGAAGTTACCCTAAGTTGGGTTTCCATGTCTTGCACAAAGGGAGAAAGAAAAACCATGTATATATCACATTAGCATTCAAAGGCTTAAAGCTTAAAATCATGATAGCAAGAGCAGTGTCTTCGAGCCTAACTGAAAAAGTACAAAATTATGTATATTTTTGAATTTTTCAGAATGCTTTTGATGCCAAAGAGAAAAATAAACTCATTATTTCTCAAGCTCCTGTGATGCTGAAGAGGGGAAAAGTTGACAAAGGTAAGGTCTGAAAATAGAACACAGATCTATGAAAACGGGAGCCGGCGCGGAATACTCCTACGCATACATAAAGTAGCAGAACACACTCTGGGAGAAGCTTCGGCAAAATAAACGAGCCAAGAAGAGAGACTGAGGTTTGGGATTGGAAGGTGAGTGTGAATCCAAAGTTTCCTCGGGTAAACTGAGAAAAATCACAAACAGAGAGTAGAGCAACGGTGATGTACACTTGAGCCCAATTAGGCTCCTAGTGGCTGCTCCCTTCAGTTCGAGGAGTGAGGATTTGTGAAGGACAGAGAAGCTATAGTTGCCAAAGGACAGTGATGAAAAGGGAGTGCCAGACAGTGCTAGACAGTTCATGATTTAATAACCAGATAAGCCTATAAGAAATTTTATAATATTCAAAAAATTTTGGATACAATGTTATATCTAAAAAAGCTAATAGAGGTTGGAGATATGGTTGAGTACATTGGTAGAGTGCTTGGCTAGCCTGCATGAAGCCCTGGGTTTGATACCCAGCACTTAAAACCAGATATGGTGGCACACACAGGAATTGGAGATGACAGGATCAGAAGGTCAAGGTCATCATCTACTACACAGTGAGTTAAAGACTTGCTTAACTCACATGACACTCTGTCTCAAAGAACAAAAGCTAACAAAATGCTCAGAGTAACCTGAATCATAAACATTACAAGACATCCCTATGCTGTTTTGACTTTATTTTTTTCATTCTTCAGTTTGTTACTGATGTACCAATCTCTGTAAGTACTTGGGCTAGCCTCTGTAAGCTCTTGGGTCTGAGAAAAGTGAGGAACAGAGATGACATCAGCTCTAGTGCTAACACAGGCTCAATCCTCCTCTGCTTTCCCTTGACCTCGCACAAGTGGCCTGCAAGCACTTGGCCTTGCCTTCTCCATCTTTGAATGGAAATCTGATGGTAGGGTCGCAGGAATTCAGAAAAGCAGCACATTCAGGATAATCTTCCCTTTCCAGGGATACTAGGACCAGATTGTTTTAGATCCAGGAAGTTCTTCATTGTTGTTTTAGATTGGCATTGCCATATACATAAAGATATATTTTACAAAGAGTCCAAGTCTGAACACAAAAATCCTATATGCGTCTGCTCTATAAAAAAAATCCTATATGCTTTACATACATACCTTACATATATAGTCCAAAAGTAATTTGATTTACTTTAATGTATATTATACTTGTTTGTTTATTTATTTATTTGCTGTGTACACAAATGAGCATGTGCATCATAACATGTGTTGTAAAGGTCAGTAGACGACTTTGGGAGTTGATTCCTATTATGTGAGTCAGAAATAAAACTCAGGTTGTCAGGCTTAATGCTAAGTACCTCTATCTGGCAAGTCATGTTGCCAGCCTAAAGGCTATTTTATACAATGTACTAAATAACTTTCTACATGGAATGCTGATAGTATGTCACAGATGAATGGGTACAAGGCTTTCTTCTACTAGACATTGAGTAAATTATGCAAAACACTGCATTCTGGCTGTGAACCAATACATAAAGTCACCCATCCAACTTTCTACTTGCAGTGTCTTGTGGTGACAAAAATAGTGCCCAGGGGGACCACTTACCCTCAGTTATTCATTGCTTCTCACTGCTCTCCAAGAGATGTGTGTAAAATACAGTCCCCACAGACTGTATTTTGCCTACGACAGATCAAGTCTTCACAGCTTCATACATTACCATATCCCACCCCCATTTCCTCTCTAGTTCACCACAGTCATTCCAGCATAGTCTCCTCAGTTCATATGTTTGACCATATGTACAGATGTAGGGCCATCTATAAGTACATGGGAAATTCAAAGGAAGGAAGAAAGAAGGAAGGAAGGAAGCAAGCAGGCAAGCAGCTGCTAGGGAAGTGACAATCATCCCTGTCAACTGTCTATAACTCCTTTGGTAAGCAATGGGACCCAGGCAGCACCTTCACCCTCTATCCCAAAATTTGGGCTGCGTTGATCTTGTGCTGGTCTTGTGCAGGAACCACAGCTACTGTGAATTCATGAGTGCACCGGCCATGTCCAGTGGTTCCTGCCACACTACCAGTTCTGGAGGTTATCGGTGCTGCAGTACACATAATTCTCAGGGCTCAGCCTTGCATCAATGTTTAAGTAGACAAGGAGGTCCTCAGGCCCTTCCTTAATTGGGCTTGGAGAAAAACTGACAGTCATAGAACAGAGAAGGTTTCCATGCCATATGCTCAGGTAAATTGTTACCTCAAGAATCAAGTGGGCTGCAGACAGCATATTTGCTATTGCTCACCCCAGTGTTCTTTGTAATATACTAAAGAAATCTATTTTCTCTCTAAAACTATCTAGAAAAGAGAAAGAACCACCATAAGATGATCATGAAGGAGACCACAAATGCAGAAGTAGAAACTGTGCAAGCGTAATAACTATACATAGGAAATCCCTGCCCGTTTGAGGACTTGCAGTCCTAACGAGTAACAAAGTACATGCTAGAAGCATAGCCTTATCAACCATTGAACAATCTGGTATATATCACCCATGACTGAGCCAACCAGGAAAGATCCCCATCTGTAAGCCAGAATCCTGCCAGCCTTGCTATTCCATCATCCTTAGCACTATGGCTAGAAGTGAACAATGATCTTCAAGTAACCATGGAAAATGATTATAAAACCACTCAGCTACATATTGTGTGTGAAGCAGGGCACCTTTTATTCCTGACTTTAAAGTAGCTAAAGAACTCTTTCATTGTAAGAACCATTTTCTAGAAATGTAATTTCCCATCGGTCTTCTTCATCTGCTCTAAGAAAAGCAGTCTGAACCGGATAAAGATGTCAGGAAACAGTACCTTTGAATATTTCTTTTACCTCTTTTTTTTTTGCACATTAAAAAAAGGTTCTGTTTCATTTGGAGTTTCTTTTAAGGGTTACCCCCACCCGCTATATATCATCTTGCTGATAAGATACAACAAAATACAAAAAGCCTTTCAAATGAATGCTCTCATTCTCTATCTCTTCCCTCCTAGTAGAAACTTACATATTTTGTGAAAAAAAAAAAAACACAGCTACTATGAGAAGACAGGAGCTCTACAAGGAGACCAACAAAGCCAACGAAATAGGGTACAGGGGCTCCTGCAGAGAATGATGCACCAACCAAGGACCATGCATCAAGAAGACCCAGGCCCCTTGCTCAGATGTAGCCAATAGGCAATTTAGTCTCCATGTGGGTCCCCCTCTGATGTGGCTGAGGAATGCTTAATTTTTGACAAGAATCAAATCTAAATTTAAATTTTGACAATAACCACTAAATTAGGACCTTTCTTAATTAACACTTTATTTCAAGCACTTGGAGTAAATAGCTTTACAAAATATATTTTATATTTTCATGCACTCATAAGGGATTGTAAAATGAAGCATGGTTTATGAGTCTTGACCACCCAAGACTATTGCATAAAAACACCACTTTTACAGATCAGGATAACTACAGATCAGGGTAAGGACACATGACTGACTATGGCATAGGCTATTAGGGCATAAAGAGGTATGGGCCCTTTGGTGATTTTCTTTTGAAAATGTTCAATACTCTTGTGATTGATTTACTGTTTTGTTTTGTGTTTTAGAGGGAAGGAAATAATCCCTCTATTATATCATGGTGAACTTTCTATGAAACATAAAGCTTTGAATCAAAAGCTAATATTGATTGGCTCAAAAGATAAACTATTTTCTGTGTGTACTCATGAGGACAGGAGTTTAGACCCTCAGAATCTATGTGAAAGCCAGAGGCAGTAATAGGCATCTGTAATACTCGGGCTCCCATGGGGGAGGGGCAAAGGTGTACACAGATCCCTGATGATCCCAGGTGATGAAGAAATAAGGTAGAAGGTGAAGACTGATGTCCAACTTTGTCCTCTGACCTTCACAGGCACACATATGTATTCAAGCACACACACATCATACACACACACATTTGCACACTACCAGATTTTTTTTAAAGCTAGAACCACTGTCTCCAAGGGAAGAGTCTTTTTCTCTTTCTCTGTGTCATAAGAGCTAAGGTGGTCTCCCTCAAGTAACTGTGATTTCTCCATCAGCAACAGTGGATCTTGAAAAAGAAACTAGCCTGTTCGATTCAGCGTATCACATCTAAAAATGTTATCAAGGAGGAAGGCTTCACAGGACACCAGAGGCTGAAATACTCTTATCCAAGTGGTAGAAATATTACCTCTAGAATATGAAGAGCTTTAAAGCTCCAGGAAATCGTTAAGTAGGATAACTTCAGGGTATTTAAAGTAGCCTGTGTCTAGGAAGTGAATATTGCATTTCAAAGCCCTGAGAACTCGGCTCTGCACTGGAGAGGAGCTGGCAGGCTTCTCAGGCTAGGGCTCTTCCATCACCGTACAGCTGTGCAGGTACAGAGTGCTCAAAGGGCAAGACTCAGCAGAAGCCCACCCGACCCCTGACCAATGGGCTGTCTTTCTTTAGCTGACTCATGTTCAAAAATAGCACTGCAAGAGCTGAGATCACCTACAGCAGCACTTCTCACCTGCGGGTCATGTCCCTTTTGAGGGTCGCATATCAGATATCACATATCAGGTATTTACATTACAATTCATAACAAGAACAAAATTATAGTTATGAAGTAGCAATGAAATGATTTTATAGTTGGGGGTCACCACAACATGAGGAACTCTATGAAAGGGTCGCAACATCAGGAAGGTTGAGAGCACTGGCTTAAAGAAGAGCCTGGCCATGGAAACACTTCACTTTGATCCACTGTACTTGCTCAGGGCAACCTGCTGTCTTGTTGAAAACTATGGCCTACTAGGCAGAACCGTACATTGTCATGATTTAAATGTGCACTGTCTCCCACAGACAGCGATATTTAAACTCTTAGATCTTAGTTGGTTCCCCATATGAAAACTAAGACAACTGAAGTAGGAACAGAGAAGACAGTTATATGAGAGTCTGGGGGCAGGGAGGTTGGGGAAGTCACTGGTCAAAGGTGAGAGATTTTCAGAGTTCCTGCATGGAACAGATGTCCTACTTCATAGACAACCTTTAGGTGTTTATGAAACCTCTTTAAATGCACTATGGTGCTATAGCATTTAGGAAGCTAACGTCCCACATTCACCCAAATGTCCTGCATCTCTGAATTCTTTTGATTACAAAGGAAAAAATAAGAATTCTAAAATCTAAAGATTTTGTGAATTGAGTGTGTCGGGAGTCATCAGTATGAGGAGGAAGAAGAATCCTAGCTCTTTAATGATTTTTTCATTAGACTTATTTTATAAATGTAAATGAACAAGGATTTGATAGTTCTCTGCTGTGAATCCCCTGGGAAAATGTCCTCCCACCCCCAACAAACACACTAGCCCTTCTGCAAGGCTGAGTAATTCACTGGGACCCAGTGAATGTGGAATGGTTGGAATGGTGCAGGTCCAGAGATTAATTATTATTTATCTTGTGCTATCTTTAGCATCCTAATAGCCATTCCTTGCGCTCTGCTGTGTCTGACTTAACATTCCTGTAACTAACAAATAAAACCTCACATAATGTAGTAACTTAACAAATCCCTTGTTTCCACCAACCCAAAGGCTGAGTGTCATTGGATAGCTCTGAGGCCTACCGCTGAGCTTTCCTTGTTCTGCTGTTAATTCATTTATTCCACTTTCCACTAAGTGTTTGGAAGGTGCTCTGATTCGCAGCTTTCTTTGTTCTGTTATGAAACAAACTTTGTGAAACTGCTTCTACATTGGAACATGGAATTTGGGGTAACCTAGATCTGTGTTCTCAGGCCATGGTCACTCATATTTGGCCCTAGAATGGATTCTTTTCCTCTTCCAGGAGTTTTGTTGTTGTATCAACACTCTTAGGGGACAACTAAGAACAGTAGTGACTCAATCAATAAATAAAAACATACCAGTTAAAAAGAAAACAGGTAACACTGAACACACAAACTTGCTTTGTCTTTAAAGAACAAGAAATGGAAGTAAACAGGAAAGAAAACCATCCACTTCAAGGTGAAAACTAGGAACATACCAGACGATGCTTCCAGTCTCTCCAGTCTGCTGATCAGCCAGTCGAGGGAGCCAGAAAACTGAGCACAGTTTTTACGATTTCCTCTAATTAGAGCCGCTGCAAAAGAAGAACTCACATTAAGGTGATTTTCAAGTTCAAGGACCAAGGTAAGGTCACAGGAGGCATAAAAGATGGGATGGAGAAAACAAAGCGCCTCCTCTCATTATCTAAACCATATGCAAATGCAACTGGGAACACATTCTCACACATGAGACTGAATATTTTGTAAATGCCATAGCAGCTCTGGGAGAGGACTGAAAACTTCTCATTAGAAGGCAAACAATTCCAGAAAGTAATGCTTTACACCGGGAAGTGATAATGAAGAGCAACAGAAATCGGCTCTCTGGAAGTTTCCCCACTTGGGTGCTAACACACATTGCTTTTAATTAGCCATCAGACTGAACTATTTGATCTCTCCAGAGGCCAGTTTTCACACCCATACTCTGAAGAAGTTAAGAACATATCGGATTTCCTGAGACAAAATGAAGGAACACACAGCTAGCAGCTAGGATTCTAACAGGTGTGCTGGGAGAGGTAACTAAATGAAGCATGGGGGAAAGGTGGTGGGGCTGACCAGTAATAAAGTAATAAGCCACTCTTGTCTGTGGACCTGTCTTTATTTAGAGATTCCCAATCATATAAAAGACAGAAATGGTTTAGAGAAACCTATTTAAACTTTGCCTAGCCTTGTGATTTCTCAACTTCTTTAACTGAAGATCCTTTCTCACATGAAATTCTGAAATGACATTTATTTCCACCCAGATTATATACTCAAATAAAAAAAATTCAATTTTTCCCATTAAAAACTCAGTGGATTCAGTTCTGTGACAGCAAGTCTAGTAATTTAAAAAAAAAAAAAAACAAGAGTTCTACACTTACACCTGTAAGACTGTTCAGAAAGAGTGTAAATGCTCACAGGTACAGGAGAGATTTTTGAACAGCATGATGTTTAAAGGCAGAAAATATGTCCCAGCAGGGAAAGTCATTATTCACTGTCTAGTCACGCTAGGAAGTAGATTGAAGGACTGGAGTCTGAGGCTCTTGCCTTGAACCTACTCTTAAGAATGGGAAGGTGAAAAGCCTGTGGTTAGACTGTACGCGCCACATTTCAAAGATGCCCTTCACATCTTCCAAAGTGAGGCAACAAATAAAGCTGATTCCTGCTCTGACAGAAAGATAGAAACATACAAAAGGACAAGAAATGTTCTCTCCCTCTGCCTAATGGAGGACTTCGGAGCCTCAGGACAGGATAAAGAAAGTACACACAGTGAACATGCTTGCCAACTCTCAAGACCCACATATGGTGGAAGGAATGACTGAGTCCTGCAAGTTGTCCTATGACCTCCACATGTGTACGCTGGCATGCCTATGCCTCTCATAGGCATACAATCACCAACAACATACAATGCACACGACATTGTAAAAAAAATCAATAAAATTAAGTTTTTCCTTTCTAAAAGAAAAACAATGGCATCCATATTCATCATGCTAGTCCTATGACGACCAGTCTCGTGTTCAAAGTGCAGTGCAGGTTTAATGTGAACAGAACATTACAGTATAGAACACAAGACAGCACTCTTTCCTAATAATAGAAAAACACAAGTCTAGCAACACACGTTAACCGCTGCCTCACTAGCCCTAATCTCTAAGGCTTTTCATCTTCCACACATGTTGTGTTCCCTAGGTTATTTAACAATTGTTGACATCAGAGTACTGGGCCCTGTGTGTGTCTCTCTGAATGGAAGGAAGAATAAAATGTGAACAGAATACACTGTCTTGTACGTCTTCCTATGCTGGACTTTAAGTAAGTTCTTTTAAATCTAATATTCTTCCTTATTAAACCTCTTCCCAGTACAGAAAGCTTACAAGAGAAGTGATTTCTCAGCTGCCAAATAGACTAGTGTAGACAACAAAAATGTTGTTGTGTTACAGTGCTTAAGTAATTATCTTATGTACAATAAAAGCATTCCAACTAAGCTCTTAAGAAGTAAATGCAAGCTCATGGAACTATTTTTTATCAATGTTGAATTATTAAGTCTCTTTAAATGTTTATCTATTCAGAATATGAAAGTAAGCATTATTAGTTTTGTATGTTTGTGTCTATGTCTATGTCTGTGGAAGTCAGGGCTATGTCATCCATGTAGGTATGGTACTTGTTGCTGGTGTCTAATTCACCACAATTCTCAATCCTTGGCCTCCTGAGTGCTAGGGTTGGAAGTATGTATCCACATATTCAGTCTCATTACTGGCTGAGAGTTTACAGACTCGTTTCTGGTTGGGTCTCTCAGCTTCATGTTTGCACTTCTAGGTGCGAGTGCTCATCATCCTGCTCCAGCAGCCATGTCTGCCACTTGCTGCCGTGTCTTGCTGCTGTGATGAACTCTTATTAACCCTCTGGAACTGTAAGCCAAAATAAACTCTTTCTTCTATAGGCTGTCCTGGTCATGGTGTTTTACCATAGCAACAGAAGGAACCTAATCTATACAAATACAAGCTATTCACTTATTTTATGTGAGACCTGATTTAAAATAGTGAAACTTACTGACATACTTTTTAACTTAAAAAAAAAGATAAAATGAATTTCATAGAAGCAACACTTTGGATTATGAGCTCTGTTTCAGAGCTATGGATATACATACCATTCTGTGTTCTCTTGTGGTAGTAGGTAATTAGTTCCAGTCCATCATGAGGGCCAGTGGCTGGTGCTCAACAATATATTATTGTTAACAGCATTTGGGAACACAAGTCTTTAATAAATTACATGAGGTGTTCTTCCCTTAAAATAAATTTCACACTAGAAGATTGCATCCATTTGTGGAATAACATCAGTGCTCTGAGCACTTTAGGCAGGCTGTATTAAGCAGCAACGTCTGGGAGGTTAACTGCAGCAGACACGTGTTCAGTTTACTGTATTTTCAGCTTATGACACTCTTGTGAAGACGTGGCTGTCATGTACTGAGGAGCACCTGCAGTATTGTGACATCCTGTCTTCATACTCCCATGTCTCTAAGCTTTGACTCAGGTTTTTCCAGAAGAATGACAGACTCAGAGATTTGCCAATGGATTGAAATGTCAATGTCAGCCCCGGAAGCTCTGTTACCCATCTACACTATTCAGCTTGCACTGAGGACTAGGAAGATGTTGGGAAGCAGCACCAAGCTAGAAGACCTCTCACTAGCCTCTCCCACTCACATTCTGCAAGTGCACAGCCAATGGGCTCTCCACACCATAGGCAGCAGGGACTGAGGGAAGCAGACTCTGAAAGGTTTAAAGAATGTTTAGATTACTAGGACGATACTTCAAGAGCCACTAAAAACTGGAGCTGAAGAATTTAAGAGACTTTCAGAGAAACTGGGACATTGTCCCTGAGGATGGGGAACTTGGAAACTCCAGTTGGGTGATCCTGCCCCAAAATGCTGGAAACAGACATGTGCTGTCCCAAGGACATGGGGAAGAAAGTGCCACTGTGTGACTGCCCTGTGTCTACTCATTGGGACCACTAAAGCAGCAGAATGGCTTTAATAAAAAGAGATTACGCTTGTGTCATTAAGTGCATGTAGCCAAGAAGGGGACAGCAAAGAGCCACTCAGATGAAGGTAGTTACTGCCTCATCACAGGAGCTGTAAGACAGACAGGCACTGCTGGGAAGTCCCAATATGCCCGAAAAAGAAAGTGGTTCTCAGCCATTGCCAGGCCCCAGGGATGTCAGCCTTGACCTCCTGCACTAGGGAAGAATGTATAGCCATATAAGCAAATACTAATAGTGCAGTCTCCATCACTATCCACAACAGATCAGGGGCAGCCTTCTAAATAAAAAGCTGCTTAGAAAGATGACTTCCAGGTCATGCAGGCTTACAAACACAGGACCAAGGCCAAATATATGCAGTGGCTTCCAGGATCTATTGGCATGCAACAGGTTATGTGATCTTCTTGCCCAGCTTCCCAGCCTTCTGAAAGTGTTAAGATAGTGGCCTCATGCCAGCAAGATGGCTCAGCAGGTAAAGGCAATTGTTGCCAAGCCAGACACTGTGTTTGATCTGAGACCAACTTCTTCAAGTTGTCCCCTGACTTCTACTGGCAAGCTGTAGTGTGCATACACACATGTACACACACATAAACATAAAAGATAGAAGATAGAAGATAGATAGATAGATAGATAGATAGATAGATAGATAGATAGATAGATAGATAGATAGATAGATAGATAGATAGTAAAGAGATAGGTAAGGAGATAGACAGATAGATGGATAGATGGATAGATGGATAGATAAATTAAAATAGCAGATCTGTACAAGTATATAATGATATTCAGAAAGGCAAAACAGCACTGTTGGTAATAAAATTAAAGTCCTATGAAACTATCTACGACTGTCATTGCTATTTCATGGAGATGAGACCATAACAAAATGGAAAAACAGGGAAAGAATAATGCCTTGATTTGAAATGCAATGCCTTTCCAGGACTTTGGGGAACAAGACAGGAAGTATCTGTTCAGACAAGCAACAGTGACTCCTATGCTGAGCACTTGGTAAGGCCAGCCACTTGGTTTTCATTGCTTGCAGCCTTTCCCAGTGTCCTGGCACCCAGGATGATCTCCTGCCAGCAACAGTAGGAAAGGGTCTGGAGGCACTGAAGTCTCTAGCTGCTGCATCCTCCCGTGAGAGCCACTATCCATCACTGTGACAAAATGTCAGAGAAAACAGTTTGTCAGGAGGTAAGATTAATTCTGTGTCATGGGTTCAATCTATAGTAGGCTGACTCCAATACTTTTTGTGCCTGTGGAAAAAATAGAAGCATAGTAGCAAATGGGCATGGCCCAGGAAAACTGCTCTCCTGGTGGAAGCCAGGAAGCAGAGAGAAAGAAGGAGGGACTAAGGGCAAGGTATGCCTGCCTAGGACACACCCCCATTGGCCCACTATCTCCAAGGGCCTCACCTCATAGCTTCTACTACCTTAAATGATGCCCTTCTAATGATTAATCTTATCAGCTTAGCTGGATCTGGAACTCACTATCAGGCTAAGGGCCAGGGGCAACTGTGAGGGATTTTCTTGATCAGGTTATCTGAAGTAAGAGAAAAAAAAAAGTCGCCATAAATATGGGTAGCACTTTCCAATGGCAGCCCAGTTAACTGGGAGTTTCTCTTCTCTGCTACCAGAATCAAAAATCTTCTGGCTTCCAACATACACTGAAGACCACCAGCTCTATAGGGACCCTTCAGCCCCAGACTGGGATTGCTGATGTATCCAGCCTCGCAGACTGAGCAGCTATTGGGTTTTGGGACTCTCCAGTGTGAGGCACCCATTGTTGGACTTCCCAACCCGTATCGTGTGAGCTAACCTAGTAATCACCTTTCAAGATACACTCATTCTGTTTGGTCTCTTCCTCTAATACACTACCAAATTATGGTGGTTATAACCCATTTGATGAATCTACTGATTCGGTCAGAGCCCCTGTAGTCCAGACATATTCCAAAAGCTCCACCTACAATGCTGCACTGGGAACGAAGCCTTCTCCTTCCCAACTCTTTAAGGGTTCAGAAACTGGTCACATTTCCTAAACAAGAAAGAGTGGCAGTCTTCTCTGTTTGTTTTATGCTTCGAATCTTCAGCAAATAAGTATTCATAGTTTGCCAAAGGGCCATTTCTCAGACATCTTCAGAAAGCCATGCTGGTTTGTCTGCATTCCACAGATTAATTATGGGGATGTCAGAAAAGATGTATGAAAGAAGGCCACAGTGACTCTTCTCCAATTCCAAGTACAGGTGTCCGTGACATCCTGATGTCTTCCCAATGGCAGCTCATAAATCCACCTGCATCAGTCTCTACCTAAGACCCAGCCCCGCTAAGTCTATGTCAAGCACCAAATTGTTACAGATTATCCCTCTCCCTTCCCTGTTTGCTCTCCATATGACAAGCGCCCCAAAGAAGAACAGCAACAGCAGGCATCTACAAGGAGCAGACCTACTTCCCAGCTATTTGGGTTTGTTTTTATTATGTGTTTGTTTTATTTTTTTCTTTCTGTCTATCTCTTCTCTTTATCTGTCAGTCTCTGTCTCCTTATCTATATCAGTCTCTGTTTCTCTCTCTCTCTCTCTCTCTCTCTCTCTCTCTCTCTCTCTCTCTCTCTCTCTCACTTATGTGTGTGTGTATGTATGTGTGTGTATGTGTGTACACACTTGGTGTAGGACCCAGGCCCTTATACAGGTCATACAAGCATGCCACCTAAAAGGTATGCCCTTGAATCCTGTTTACCTCTATGGAAGAATCAGTGAGAAAAGAGTTCATGACTCTTTGAAGTTGATATTTGAAGTAAATCTTTTGAGAACTGAGGAAAATGAGCTACATACAAGTGAAATAGAAATATATTATAGAACCCTAATGACTGTGTTAGAACTGAAACTCTTCTAAGCTGAAGTATAAATTCAGATGGGCTTAGTCTGGAGTCAATGGAAGCTGCAAGTCTCTGAAGATCAAACAGTAATCTATGTGTTCACTTCTTAAATTTTTCCTCGTCATGAAATCAGTGGTCACTAGAATAACAGTAAGAATGAAAATAAACCAAAGAAATGTTGTAAATTTAAAGTTTCTCATAATTCCACCCAGCTAAAACACCTCTAAACCATTTAAATTACTCTGTGTACAAGAGGAAGGACTCTCATTTTCCCTGGTACATAAATGTTTTGGGGTTTTAAAAAATTAAGTTGGAACCAATATATAGCATTTTTTCCTTTTACCACCACAAATCTAAGTTAAGTGGCATGTATTGCCACTTTTGTCAATTATAAAAGTTGTGCATGACAACAGATTATAAATAAATGTGTCACAGAAGTAGAAACAGAAGCTAAAAATCAAGAGTCCTCCTGTCAAGAGATGGCCATGCAGCACTTTTCCATATATTCTTACAGAATTTCTGCCTCCTCCACACAACTCTAATTTTATGTAGTTGGGATCTTTTTTTAAAATAAGATTTTATTTGTGTGTGTGTGTGTGTGTGTGTGTGTGTGCAGGTGACTTCAGAGATCAGAAGAAAGCATTGGATCTCCTGCAGCTGTAGTTACTGAGGGCTGCTAGCCCCCTGATGTGGGTGCTGGAAAAGGAATGTGGGTCCTCTGCAAGGGTAGTGCACTCTTCCACCCACTGAGGTAAATTCATAGTCCTACAGTTGGGATTATAATCTACACGTAAGTAAGCCCTTTTGTTCCTTCCCAGGTATCATACTACCGGGTCCCAAACAGAAATAGAGAAACAATTTGGTCTGCTTCACACAGTTTTCCAAGTGATAGATTTATTTCAATTTTCAGTGATTCCACAGAACTACACTACATAAGTATATCACAAGCTCTGTAGCCAACCCCCCAGAGATACAAAGATTGCTTTCAATTTTATGCTATTTACAAGTAATTCTACTGTGGATGCTCTCTTCACACTCACATAAATACTCCTATAGAACACATTTCTTAAAGTAGAGTGTTTGAGAGCAAAGGAACACCAGCATCTAAAGTTTTATATGTAATCAGAACAGGGTTGGCCAGGCTCTTAAAAGTCCATCATTTGGGTTCCAATTCAGAACATATTACCCAGCCTTTTCCCAAATGATAAGTATAATTCAAATTATTTTCTGTGCCATCGTAGTCAACACGAAGGATTCCTACTTATGTTTTAATTTGCATGGTAAAAATCTTGTATTATTTCATTCATTATTATGTTATATTTTATTTCTAGCTGTTGACTATTTATTATTAGCTATCATTTACTTTTATTTTGAATATGTAAGACTACACATTTTAAAAGAACCAATTAGGATTTGACTTTCATGGAAACTTTGGCATATTTCTCCAGGTTCCAGGGCTTTTTGATTTTTTAATTTTTAATTAAATTCTTTATTAATTACACTTTATTCACCTTATATACCCCTGTAGTTCCCTCCCTCCTCCCATCCCAATCCCTCCCTTCCTCCCCCCTCTGCACCTGTGTCCCTCCCCAAGACCACCAATAGGAGAGGTCCTCCTTTCCTTCCCTCTGATCCCAGTCCATCAGGTGTCATCAGGAGTGGCTGCATTATCTTCCTCTGTGGCCTGGTAAGGCTGCTCCCCCCTCAGGGGGAGGTGATCAAAGAGTAGGCCAATCCGTTCATGTCAGAGACAGTCCCTATTCCCATTACTATGGAATTCACTTGGACATTGAACTGCCATGGGCCACAACTGTGCAGGGGTCCTAGGCCATCTCCATGCATGGTGCTTGGTTGGACCATCAGTCTCAGGAAAGACCCCTGTGCTCAGATTCTGTTGCTCTCCTTGCGGAGTTCCTATCTTTTCCAGATCTTACTATTTCCCACTTATTTCATAAGATTCCCTACACTCTGACCAAGTGTTGGCCATAAGTCTCAGCATCTGCTTTGATAGTCTGTAGGGCAGAGCCCTTCCGAGGCCCTCTGTGGCAATCTCCTGACTTGTTCCCTGTTTTCTCTTTCTTCTGATGTCCATCCTCTTTGCCTTTCTGGATAGGGATTGAGCATTTTAGCAAGAGTCCTCCCTCTTGATTAGTTTCTTTAGGTGTACAGATTTTAGTAGGTTTATCCCACAGTATATGTCTATATGAGTGAGTATATATCGTGTGTGTCTTTCTGCTTCTGGGATAACTCACTAGGATGATCCTTTCCAGTTCCCACCATTTACCTGCAAATTTCGTGATATCTTCCTTGTTTTTTGGCTTTTTGATTTTTGTAAAGATATTATCTATCATACAAATCCTTTATTTTATGTCAGCAGTGGTTCTTAAACTTTCTAACACTGTGACCATCTAACACATTTCCTCACGTTGTGGTGACCCCCCCAGCCATAGAATTATTTTCATTGTCACTTCATAACTGTACTTTTGCTACTCTTATTAGTCATCATGTGAATATTTTTAGAAACAGACGTTTGTCAAAGGGATTGTGACCCACAGGCTAAGAACCTCTGCTTCATGTTCTCCTTACTAGACTCTGGTTAGTCACGTACTACTGTCATTTAGTGATAAGGGTTGAGATGGTGGAAGCAGCACAGTCGACGTGCTGGTGTTGTGATTTCTGTTGTCTGCCTTCCCCCATGCCACCCTAAGCTCCTTGAAAGCTTACATAGACGCTGTACCCAATGCCTGAATCAGAGCATCTCCCAAAGCAGGTATTTAACAAGTAGCTAACCAATTTGTGAAATCTGTGTAATGATCTGAATATGGGATGAAAAAGTCACATGGTACAATCCTAATCCTTAGGCGTGACAATACGAGATGGAGTCATTGGGTTGGAATCAGGTCATGGGAACAGAGAAATTATCAGCAAGATCTCCTTATGGAGATCCTGGAGAGATGTTCATGCCTTCTGTAGAATATAGACAGAAGATGCCTGTATTAAATTGTCTCTCAATGGCCCTTTGTGGACACATAATGTGCTGATGCCTTGAACTTGGACTTGTGCCTCCAAAATTATGGGAAAGTGCCATTGGTTGTACATGAGTCATCTATCTACCTTACACATTTTGTTACAGCAGCTCTGACTCCATGAGAACTGCTGTTGGCATGGATACATACCAGCCTCTAAGCCCTTGTTCCCCTGACAGGATCGTCTCTGCTGTACAAGGATGCCCATCCAGAGACCAGACAAGAAGCTGAGGTGCTTAGGAAGGCAGACAGAATGAAAAAGAAGCCCTTTTCCTGAAATTAGGCATTTTAATAAATATATATTCAGAACAATCTGGAAGAAATAGGTGTGGAAGTAGCTTAACAAAAGACTCAAGGACAGTAATATTAAAAGGTAAAAGTTGAGAAATATAAACACATTGGAAAAACACACTTTCAGACTTGATCTTTTGCTGCTTTAACAAATGAGCTTTTTGTTTGTTTGTTTTAGTTTTATTTATTTGTATGTATGTGAAGGGCTAGTTAACATGAGTGCAGTACCCACAGAGCCCAGAAAGTGTGTCAGAGTCTGGGAGCTGTAGTTACAGGCAGCTATGAGCTGTCTCCTGTGGGTACAGGGAATCCAACTATAGTCTTCTGCAAGAGATGTGCATGCATTTAACCAATAGGCATCTATTCATCCAGAAAATTAAATTTAAAAGTAAAATATATTCATGAGTCTGAAACAATGGATCTTAGTAACATAAGCTATTACACCAGCAAGACGTGAAATTTTAGGGAATTCTAATTATGTCAATATTAAGTAATAGCACCATCAAATACTTTCTTAATCTAATGAGATATAAATAATTAAGGAAGCATGGAGAGACATTTAAAAATATTCAAATCTGGCAAATATTAATTAACTATAGATATTCTGGAAGTATAATTCTTGATTGGAGAAAGTAGTGGAAAGAGGCAATATAGAGCAGTTATAAAGAGTGACTGAGGTCAGGGTTGGAAGGGAAGACGAAGACCAGACATGGAATGTCATGTTCTAGGAAACATGGAGACCAGTGTTAGAGTCAATGAAGATCCATGGGGAAGCCAGGGTGGTCTCCCGAGCTCTGAGATTAAGATGGGAAGACAGGAGGAGTCGGAGAGAGTAGCCAGAACTTTTATAGTATTTCGTCATCCTGGAGGTCTCAAGCTCAGTCATACTGGGTATCCTTGGTGAGTCAGTGCCCCACATTCCAACACCCTTAGACACTCAAGGTCCTCACATAATGTGATGTCATTTTTGCACACAGCCTGTGCACATCCTCCCACGCACTTTACATCATCCCTGTATCACATTCATCAGACTAAGGAACCCTTTATTGTTCAGGGAATAATGACAAGAAAAAAAAATCCAGCCATGTTTAGTTCAGATACAGTGTTTTTTTCTATTATTTTCAGTCCACAGCCATTCAAGAGTGTAGGTGCCACACCGGTGAATACGGAGGGCTTACTGTATTTGCCGTAAATCAGCTAGGCACAGGATGCTGTGGGTACAGATGTGTGAAGTGGAGGTGCTATATTCAGAGAGTGAGCAGAGTAAGAGAATTAAAAATCTTCAGTTCAGTAAGAAGTGCAAAGAAACTTTTCCCCCTCTTTTGGTGTAAAGATCAAACACCAGTACTTTCTAAGAATAATCTGACTATTATGCCCTACAAACTAATCTAGAACTTTCTTTGTCATATCCAGGATATGTACATAAAGTTTTTTTCTAAGGCATGTTTGAACTACAGCAGAAGACAAAGACAAAAGCAATACTGTGTTAACAGGGGAAGGAATGATTATAGAAAGTCAACAAAAGGAAAGGGATGCTGGGGACTGAGGAGAAGGCAAGAAGAAAAGTCCCATCCTACACTAATCATGTGATGCCAAAACCAAATACCAGGTTTTTAACAACCTAAATGGAATCATCACCACTTCACAGAATTCAAAATGATACGTGGCAGTCATTATCTGCCTGACATGGTAACTCATGGAATTAGCAGAATAATGCCAAAAGAAGGCATCTTTATTTCCTCCTTTTCCCCAGTAAGGATACTGAGATTCATCTGTATCCAAAGTCATGTCAGAGGAAGAGGCTGGGGTCTGGGAAGAGGGAGAGATATTGCCTCAGAAGCCGTTGGCTACAGAGGAGACAAGGCTTCTATTTCTCAGTGAAAGGGCCTAATGGAAAAAGGAGTAAGAAGCCCGTTGTTTTCAGATAAGGTGGATCAATGGCTATATCCACCCTGCTACCAAAAGCCAATAAAAATCTCTGCAATGTGTTTATTAAATAAGTTAAATTAACGTTGATTGAACGTGACTGCCTAGGATGAGACAGAAGATAAAATCACTCTGCTTAAATTCTTGGTTCATTTAACCATACAGATGGGTGAAGCACATGAGGGAGCATCTATGATGAACAGGAGGGTTTCCCCTGTAACCTGCACCCTCTAGCTGAGAGCCATGAAGTACAGTGGCTTAACTCAGGCTTCAGGCATTGGCTGGTGCTGGTAGGATCACACCTACCCACCCCTTTGCCAGACTGCATGCAGTTTGGGACTGTGTGCTGGCAGGTGTGTGTTTCAAAGGCATGAAGGAAGCAGTGTACTCTTTTTCTCAAGAAAAAAATTCCTTTACCTCCTTAACATCAAACTAGAAGTACACTGCAAAGTATATAACACATGGGCCTGACAAGTTCTAACTCAGATCCTCAAAGGAAACCTAGATTATGGGAAGTTGACCACACAGAAAGCAGACACAAACACACACACACACACACACACACAGAGAGAGAGAGAGAGAGAGAGAGAGAGAGAGAGAGAGAGAGAGAGAACAGAGAGATGGAGATAGAGACAGAGAGAGATAGAAGTTCTATGTCAGACTTACATTTACCTATAAGACTTTTGCCATCTCTCTCAACAGGGAAATCTAAGACATCACACTGTGTGGATGGATGTGCAAGTTGTTCCATCTTATGACACTCCTCTGAACAAATACCTATCTTGTCTGAACTCAATCCATGTTACACCATGTGAAGAAGTTACACTGAGCTCTTAGAGAG
Source organism: Pachyuromys duprasi (assembly GCA_028658305.1). Lineage (NCBI taxonomy): Eukaryota > Metazoa > Chordata > Mammalia > Rodentia > Muridae > Pachyuromys > Pachyuromys duprasi. Next base: position 38,279,396 of record CM053760.1, read on the forward strand.
ATACCAAACTAGGTCAAAACCACACCAAAATGAAGTGTTTTCCTTCTCTCTCTTCTCTCTCCCTCTTTTAAAAAAAGAAACTCAGTAGGATTAATCCCATATTTGAAAGAAAAATTACTCTCAAGAATTTTGGTGCCACAAAATTTTTATCCTGATAATAGCTTTGATCTTTGGTCCTGTTCAGAGAAATGTGAATGCCAGCGCCAAACTGCAAGTGCTTAATTTTAATGGCATATCAAAGTGCTCACCTCTCCCCCCAAAAAACATTAAAAATTCTAACAAGAACAATTATGAATAAATTGTCTTATGACTCTATAAATTTTAATGAAGTTTAATTATATTTTAAGGGATTTCCAAATATTTTGACTACCCATTCTTCTTCACATTAAAAGTACTTTATCATTATTCTTTATTCAGATATACGGTCCTCTTCCATCAGAATTCAGTCATCTAATTAATATCAATGTAAGAATAGGTATTGGGTATCTATTATATACCAGGCATTAAACCAGATCACATAGGCACACAACCCGGAAGCTGCTGGCCTTGCCTTTGAAAGTAACCCCAGTTACCACTCAGTAGGAATTGTGCTGAGTGATATACACATAACATGTTAGCTGCAGTGAAAGCAGCTTGCAATAGGGCAAAGCCAGACTGACCCAAGTTCTTGGCGAGAGACACGAAGAGACTACTGAAAAAGTTTAAGAAAGAAACATGTTTGTACAGAGTCAATGGGAATATGATACAAACTTCCTCCTGTTGCTCAAAATAAAATATATCTAGAAGTTGGTAAATCAGAACTTATGAACACTATAGAAGGATAGTAGACCAAGCTCTGACAAACCAGAGCTGAAAGAAGAGGGATTTCGTAATACTAACTTGGGAGCCAAGAAGGAAATAAGTAATATCGATTTTTATAGAAGGCCTGCAAAAGCTACCTCCCCCAACCAAGGCAGTGGCCTTCCTCACTCACAGAAGGAATTATGCACAAAGCATTGTTGGCTTTAGGTTATCTTCATTAAAAATTAAAAGTCCTGACTAGGAGGCACACTGCAAAACTGCTGTGGCTATCACCAGATCTTATCAAATTTGCCATAGAAACTCAGCCATGGCCCTTACCCAGCAACTCGTACAGAGAATTCAGGATGGATTTCCAAGACTCCCCTGCTTCTCTCCCCGCAACGTCTGCAAAGTGGGCTGCGCTGCTGTATACGTGCAGGCGGTCTATGCACTCCAGAACCAGGTTGATCATTCCCTGGAATAGGGGGTAAAAAAAAAAAAAAAAAGATTACCATCTGAAACTAACTCACCAGTTCAATCCCAGCACTCAGGAGGCTGAGGCAGGAAGATAGCTTCAAGTTCAAGGACAGCGCAAGCGCAAGCGCAAGCTTCTGTCTCAGAGGAAAGAAACTAATTGGGCTCAGGCCAAAAAGATTTTTAAAACGGGGGCGGGTGACGGCTTGTTGAGAGAGGCCTAGCTTAACACTGTCAGCTCACTGTAAAGAAGACTAAGATCATTTGTTCAAAGGACAAGAAGAAACACATTTGCCCAAGAAATTAAATGTTCTTCAGATAACTTAGGTTTTCAATCTTGGTTTGCATTCTCAGACAAAAGTGAAAGCAAGTTGTATAATTATGTTCTTCACACTGGCCTTTCAAGGTTTAACAGTGGTTGCCATGAACAGGTCGTGAGTGGTATTCTACTCTGAGTGCCTCATCCTTATATTCAATAAGCATCATTATAACTACTATATTAAAGACATATTAAATTAAGTGAAAGAAAACAACTAAAAAGAAAATTTTAAGCAAGTAAAAATTCACTCATAAAGTTCTGCAGAAAGCAGCCTACATTTGAAAAGGCACCTTCATTGCTATTGCTGGGTTGAGGCTCTCAAGATGAGGCAGGGCCATGAAAGGAAAAGCTATGAAATATTGAGTAGTCAAATTCACTCATTGGACAGAATTTTAGCAGCAGCCATGGGCCTTAGAACACTCCTGGGTTTCTTCTGGATGGTCTTATATAACGAAGGAAGGAAGGAAGGGAAGAAGGAAGGAAGGAAGGAAGGAAAGAAGGAAAGGAAATAGAAAAGGAGAGAGAACATTTTTTTAAATCATATGCATATACATGTCTGTCTTTGGATATGTGATGTGCACGAGTGTAGTACTTTCAGAGGACACAAGGGGGCACCTTAGCCCTCAGAGCTAGAGTTACAGGCAGTAAGCCTCCTGATACCGGTGCTGGGAAGCAAACTCAGCTTCTAGATGAGGGCAGTATGTCCCCTTAACCTCTGAGCTGTATCTCCACCCCAATTTAATTCTTTATTGAAAAAAAAGATCATCACTCTTATGTTAAGAACACTTAGAACTGAAATGCCTGCTGAGCCCCTACCTGGCTCTATCATCCCCAACACCCTTCTCCAAAAGGCTTGAAACCTGTCAGCTAATATTGACTCTAGACATTATGCAAACCGGTTGTTGTTTTACTCTGGCATAAAGTGTGGTACATGAAGTGTGTTTTTTGTTTGTTTGTTTGCAGTGGGATGTTTGGTTAAATAAATCACACACACTAAGGCACACATGGGACGAGAAGCAGCTCAGTGACACAGCGCTCGTTTGTGCGACAGACCTGGGTTTGTCTCCAGCACCACAAAAAAGTAATATATGCAAAATGAAAGGCTAGAGGTACTCTGTTTATGCAGGAACCCAAAGCTCATCTTCCCCCTTAGGAGTTATTGCTCTTATTGCTTCTACTCCAAGCCCAGGCCTGAGGTTCTTTTAAGTAGTTTCCTGTAGCCTACTATATAGTTTGCAAGGTCTGATAAGGTGTGTGTAGATGTGTGTTCTGTATTATGAAGCCAGGACTATTTTCTTTTTCTGTTTTTTAAATTAATGTATTTTTTATTAATTAGTTTATTCACTTTGTATCCCAACTGTAGCTCCCTCCCTCATCCCCTCCGAATCCCACCCTCCCTCTCTCTTCTCCTCCCATGCCCCTCCCCAAGTCCACTGATAGGGGAGGTCCTCCTCCCCTTCCATCTTACCTTAGCCTATCAGGTCTCATCAGGATTGGCTGCATTGTCTTCCTCTGTGGCCTGGTAAGGCTACTCTCCTCTCAGGGGAAGGTAATCAAAGAGCCAGCTACTGAGTTCATGTCAGAGACAGTCCCTGTTCCCCTTATTAGGGTACTCACTTGGAGACTGAGCTGCCATGGGCTACATCTGTGCAGGGGTTCTAGGCATCTCCCTGCGTGGTTCTAGGCTGTAGTATCAGTCTCAGAAAAAAACCCCTGGGCCCAGATTTCTTGGTTCTGTTGCTCTCCTTGTAGAGCTCCTGTCCCCTCCAGGTCTTTCTATCTCCCCATTCTTTCATAAGATTCCCTGCACTCTGCCCAAAGTTTGGCTATGAGTCTCAGCATCTGCTTTGATACCCTGATGGGTAGAGTCTTTCAGAGGCCCTCTGTGGTGGCTCCTGTCCGGTTCCCTGTTTTCTCCTTCTTCTGATGTTTGTCCTGTTTGCCTTTCTGAATGAGGATTGAGTATCTTACCCAGGGTCCTCTTTCTTGCTTAGATTCTTCAGGTGTACAGATTTTAGTATATTTAGCCTATATTATACTTCTAATATCCACTTATAAGTGAGTATATTCAGTGTATGTCTTTCTGCTTCTGGGATACCTCACTCAGGGTGACCTTTTCTAGTTCCACAATTTGCCTGCAAATTTCATGATTTCCTTGTTTTTAATTGCTGAGTAGTATTCCATTGTATAAATGTACCCCAATTTCTATATGCCAGGCCTATTTTCATGGAGCCAAAATAAAACAGTTGGATTAAAGAGTGTTCATTTGTTCAGCTTATTAGGGCTGTGTTTTTAAATCCGTGGCTTTGAATGTAGCTAACAAGCACTTTCAAATAAATTGGTGCAAATCTAAAACCATGAAAGTCAAGTCTGAGACAATTACAAAGCAGATATCATTAAACAACATGGCACTACCTCTGCTGGAGTCCACCCAGCAGGTTCTTACGGCAGTGATGAAAACGGCTCACTGGGAGCTTATGGTAAAATGAGTGTCCCTTGCCAGGGAAGTGACACAGAAGTAAATATAATGACCATGTTTCCTCCAAGTCTGACCCTCTGCTCAGTAACACCCTTGTTACTCTCTACTGGGATGTGTAAAGATGTGGAATGGACAGATAATGTTCTTCACTGCAAAGTCATTTTCCCAAGGGGGTGGCGGAAAAGGAACAGGCGTGATCTCACCTCTTCCTGGAAGAGGTTCTGCCTGTTCTTCAGTGCTCGCAGCCTGTTCTGCTTGTCCTCGTGTTCCAAGTGCTCATCTGGGGGGTGGAAGTAGCCGATGAGGTCCTGCAGACTCAGGCTCACAGACTCGATGGGCAAGTCAATGGTGGGCGGCTTCGCTTTCTTGCTGAGAGTATCCAGGCCCCTGAATCATAGCAAACACTTCTTTAATGACCTACAATTTCAGTTCAATGTATTTCAACTGGCAGGCAATTTGACATTGATACCCTCTCTGAAGAAGGCACAGTCAAAAGAATGTGTGAAGCATGCTTTCTACCAGCCAAAATGGCCATATTCATACTACAAATGTGTAACATGGTATCCAAGTATCTAAGACTGCAGCATCCAGAGTCATGCCTCTACAACACACCCTATTGTGCCAATGAAGAAATGGTCCAAAATACAAAGCCAACTGATAGCACTTCATAGTGCTAGGTACCTTAAGATGTGAGGCCACATCTTTCTTGCTGCGTCATGGTATACAGAGACTAACAATTGAAGCTTCTTCCTCCTGAATGTTTACAGCCTGAAACTTCTGGCCTGCAGAGAATTCCTATAAAGACTAGCTAACCCTCTCTCTGTGTGATACCTAATAAATAGAAGCTGGGGTTCTAGTTTTCAGTAGCAGATCCCATCTGATCTCAACTTTACTGTCTGCATGTCTGTGTCTGTCCTTTCTTTAGTCCCTTGATGCACAAGCCAGAGTTTCAGAACTCAAGCTTCATAGGTTGTGGTATCAACCAAAACAAACTGGTTCCTAGTTTCATCACCTCTACATGTTTTTCAGATTAATATAATCAATTGTTATTGCGTAGACTGGTACAACAATATAAGTCATACTAAATGGAAATCCAAATAATAAATGCAATGTGAAGCCAGTTCCCAACTTATTTCTAAGGCTAATTCCACCTGATGAAACTCAAGCTTTAATTTGGGAGACAAATGGAGTAAGCATTAGATATACATAAAGGTGAAAGCTGTGTGCATTTTTAGATATACACACTCATACACACATATACATGTACAATACAATACATGAAGCAGAAAATAATGAAATGAACTTTAATATAATCTTGGGTGGGGAAGGTCTTTTGAATGTTGAAAGGCAAAAAAAGAAAGAACTGTGAAAAATAACTTATAATTTTTCCAAACTAATAAACTGTAAAAGATACAACTACACATAAGAGTAATGGCTCTAATGTAAAGGGCTGTTAATACTTTAGTAAGAATAATAATGAATATCTGTAATTCAGAGGAAACAAATGTGATACATATCTATTCTCATAATTTATAATTTTTTAAAAGTCTATATGTATATATATGCAAAAATTTAAATAATATACACATGCTCTTAAAGTTTTTATTGCACTTAGTTATATACATATATGTATATAAATTAGTATATTTATATAAAAACTTTCTTCTGTCAGGTCTGCAAACTTCAGGAAACAGAGATGCCTTCCATCTAGGCTACATTGTATATTACCATGCTGATGCCAGAAAACAGTGTAGCCATAAGTTGATTTGTTTCATGGGTGAGCAACTGTTTCAATTATTAAGCAGAAAAAAATTATTCATTTTAAGAATCACAGTATTTTTAATGTTGCTCAGAATTTACCAAGTATCTAGATGTCATTATCCTTGCTACAACACAGAATTTAGTTAAGTCAACCAAAAAAAGATTATAAAATCATCATGACCGATAGCTGTCTATCACAAATTCACATTCCCTATGATGCAGGTTTAATCATATTCTGTGAGCCTGGAAAAGCATATATTTATGAGGACGAAGTATTTTAGAATGATATGTTTATAAATCCAGGGAGAAAGCCAAAAATAAAGTATGAAACAACTATCACTGTACAAATTACCTTATGAATCTGTTGAAGAGAAACACTGTGCTCCGGATAACGCGAGCCGTGCGGGACTCTTCATGCTGAGATCTGGATAAGTTCAAGCCATCATCCATGTGGCCTTCATGGTGCATAATGGCCTGCAGGAGCATAGGAACAGAGTCATCTTTCCAGCAAGGCATACTGAAAGAGATATGCTCTTGTCCTGTGTGGAGGCACGCCCCTGTAACCCTAGATACTCAGAGGGTAGACAGGAGGCATGCAGAAAGAGCTGAAGACTAGCCTTGGCAACTTGGTGAGACTCTATTTGAAACTAAAAGAATAATGAGGGCTAGGGGTATAGATCAGTGGTTGAGCGGTTGCTTAGCACTGGAAAGACCATGGATTCAATCCCAAATACTCCTTCTTGACAAAAACTAATTTCAAAAAAACCCTCTTAAAAGCTGAGCCAGGAGAAAGGGACCTGGAAGGAATTAGAGTCAAATGAATGAAGGATAGATCTGAGTACAATGAAATACATTCATGTATGAAAAAATTAATAAATCATTTTTTAAAGGTGAGGCATAATAATAAATAGAATCAAAACCAGGCAAAGGATACCACTGTGTTCAGAATAAATGACGAGCAAGATTCTGCATAAAATAGCCATGCTGTATACTGATTATGCTTTTGTTTTAAAGATGGTTTAATAAATATATTAAGTTGAATGAAACAACAGTAAAACCGCCCCATATCTGCATTCAATGATTTATCCATAGCCAGCAAACCATAAACCAACAGAGAAGGCAACATTATACATCCTTTCCATTACTATGTGATGTCACCAGCTGTGCTGCGGACTGATCACTAAGCACTAACCCCTGACACTGAGGTCACACACACACATTAACATCCCTGTTAATACCTACACTCACTCATACACACACATGTACTCACAGACATATGCACACAAGCACTCACATATGCACACACATGCATATTCTTTTTTAGGTTTTATATCTGGAACATTCCATGTAAGCACAGCACGGAGAAAGAAATGCACATCTCTTCAGTGCACGGATCGATGAATTTTCCAAAGAGATCACACACAGGGGTGACCAACATGTGCACCCCAAAAGAGAATACTAGAATCGTTTCATATCTCCCCAGGGCCTCCTTTCTGTCCTGTCTATCACAGTTTTCACCACCTTCCAGACATTCAATGGCTTCAGTCAATCGGCTGCAGAAAATATGGATGAACCAGTAGGCCCCTTCGGCTTCCTCCATTCAACACTTACTGCAAGGTAATTCAGCACCCTGAATCGATTGTATGAACTAAAATTTATAACTGGGACTAAATTTATTAAATATCTTGAGTTAAGATATCTAATATACTGAGTTAAGGAGGAACCCCTGAAGCAAAAATCAATGAGACACAAATCTGTACTCGAAGGCAAGATGCTTCTCTTGCTTGCCTTTATTAACAGAAAAAATGCTAAAATAATGTATAAAGCCTCTAAAAAGTCTCATGAAAAGGATACCTAACAAAGTGGAGAAGTGAAGTTGATGAAGATAAAAGTTGAACTTAATGAAATAGGAACAAGACACTAGAAAGGATGAGTAAATCCAAAATTCGATTCTCTGAGAAGATACAAAAATAAACCTCACACAAATTTGGTTGAAAATAAAATAGAAAGAAAAACAGACAATACAGGAAGTTGATTATGATAATATAATACTCTGTGAATATCAATAGCAAAAACAAACAGCAAAATGCCTGGCTAACCCAGAGGAATAATCAACAGAGATAGCCATGGGACCACATTTCTATAGTCCCAGCATCTAGAAGTTAAGGCAAGGGGTCGCTTGAACACCAAAGTTCAAAGCTACACTGGGAAACAAAACAAAACTGTATCTCAAAAATAACAGTGATCCCCAATATTCTAAAGGAGTTTCATTCACCTAGGTATAAAATTAATTACACATAGCTTGTTTTTAGGAAACACTGGAAGGATAATTTAAGGCTCACTAGTTAGAAGACCTTAGAGCTGGATGGTTGCCTACATGAACGCTGTTACAGTTTCAGAGAACTGACATTCTAGACCATGGGTTGGCAAACGATGTCTTCTCATCAGTCTTTATAAGTCTGTGGTCTGGGAAAAGTCATTTCATTTTCACGTGGTTGAAAGGAGACCCACGAAGAGTGATGCTTCAAAACATGTGGAAATTAATAAACATGCAAATTACATGAAATGAAAACTTAATGACTCATAAAGAGAATTTAATTTTCCTCATGAATATATGTAATAATCCTGAATAAAATGAGTTAATTAAATATAGTAGGATTTTACCAGAATAATGGGCTATGGTCAAGTAGGGTTTAATTCTATGAATGTAAAGATTCCTTAGTAATTAGATGTCTGGTACCTTAATTATATGAACAAACTAAAGGAAGCTAAAACATGGTTTTTATCAGCTTTAACTGATAAAACTCAGCAATCACTGTTAGGTTTTAAAAAACTAACAAAAAGTAATAAAATGAGACTACTTGAAAACAAAAATCTCAGTTGTTTCCAGGATGCAAAAACCTATAACATCTACAAAACAGGAGTAAAAATTCACAGTAAGAAAAATGTGTAGTGAATTAAATGAAAACAGCATAAAATTTTACAAAAGATAGGTGAAAAGTTTTAGAGAAAGAGGATATAATTAATAATAATAGTAATATAATAATATATTATGTAAAGAAACTTAAATCAAAAAACAACTGAAAGAAATACAGAAGTTTACTGAGGGGGAACATGGCCAGACCACAGAAGAACAAGCATGTTTATAAGAAAAAGCTGTGAACACCTACTATGATTTCAAATAAGAGAACCACAGTAGGTGCATCAAAATGGGGTACTGCAGACAGGCAGAGGAGTCAGCTAGTGAGTCTGGGCCACTCAGCATGTCTCCTGCTTTCCTTCTGTGGCTCTCCAAACACAGCATCAGCAATTTGAACTCTGTGATACTTAACTGTGATTATAAGTTTTCATGGATTAAGAAGCACCTAGGGAATTAATGAGGCACAGTTTTAAGTGTGTCTAGAAGGGCATTTCCAGAGAGGATTAACTTATAGGACATTTCCCATTCTTGAGAAATGCAAAGTAAATCAAATTGCATAGGGAGTGTACATAAAATTTAGCAAGCTCTGTATAAATGCTTTCAGAGGACAGAGGGCATACGGTGGACAGAGTGTGAAGGCAAGAACTTCAACGTGATCATTTAAGTTTAGGCTGTGAAGAATGGATAAACCTTAGGCTGCACTAAAGAGAAGAAACAGCCTACCCCAAAACTGAAAAGCTGTTGTTCTCTGAGAGATGGCAAAAGGTGTGCTTAAAATACACACTGGCTCCAGAAATTGGGCAAAGGAACCAGGAATGGTGGTACAGGCATTCCTTTAACCTCAGCACCTGGGATGCAGAGGCAGGCAGATCTTTGTGAGTTCAAGGCCAGCACAGAGTAGTTTGAAAACTGCCAGAGCTACATAGTGAGACTCTGTCTCAAAAAAGAAAAGAAACAATGAAAGGTTTAGCAGAATGGAGGCAGGCCTGGAAGGGCCTGGTGGAACTTGACCTTTAGAGTGGAAAATGATAAACCCAAGGCATGTGGATGACACCATTAGTTTTTCTGTTTAAATTTTTTCATTACAAACATGACTGCAATAAGGTGCATTTGTGTATGATCTTACCTTACGCTGTATGGACCCCATTCGCGCTGATTTCACATCCACAGACTGGTAGGTTAGCCACAGGCCTGTATCTACATGTTGTATATAGCAAATGGAGTCTCCATACTTGATTTCTGAGGTTCCCATGCCATCAACTTCTTTTCTCACCCCCACGTCCAATTTTTCCTATGTATAAAATGAGAATAACACATATTTTTAAAAAAAATCACTAGTCTATATCATTAGAATACTATCTTATATCTTATCTTATAAAACCATTCCTTGAAATTTTCAGTTCTCTAGGTCCCCTGAAGTAATGGCAATGACCAAATATTATTTTTTAAAGATTTATTTTGGCTTTTTGGTTTCGGTTTTTGAGCTGGCTCTTTGGGGCTTTAGCTTAGGCCTTTGGTTTTTGGGCCTTTTCCTCCAGGGCTGTCAATTGAACTCATGAGCCTTTGGGTTTTTTCCATCCAGACCTGAGCTGAGAAGGAAGGTCAGCTGGGTACTTTCTCTGCTTCTCTGAACTAGCAGGTTTCCACCCCAGCATCTGGCCCCTATGTCTTTATTGATAAAATAGAACAGTTGGGATTTTTATTATTTCAAATAACATTCTGGCGCCCAACATGGGGCTTGAACTCTGGACCCTCAGAAATAGTGAATTTTCTAGAGATAATCCAAAAAGAAGGCCCTAGCCTTCTGGAGTATGCAGAAGATGTATCTAGTGCCGACATAGGACTAACGAGTACAGATCAACAAGAGATGGCAAGGTAACCCTTTGCCTTCGGGAAATACCCAAAGGGACCTGGCACAGGTTCCAGCATCGAATTCAATTCAGTTATTTCCTGTCAGCATGGGAGAAACTCATCCACAGAGCAATTAAAAGATTTAATGCCTATTGTTAAAAACAAGATTGCTCTGGATTTAATCAAGGACAGAACGGCTTCAATGGATAAACAAAAAAATTCAAGAAATACCACCAAAACAATATATTAGCAAACTGCTATAAATGATCACAGACCTAAGCTAAAATAAAAATAAATGGCATTGCAATTGAAGGTCTAGCAGACATAGGAGCCGATGTAACAATAATTTCACCAAAATCTTGACATCCAGATTGGCCTCTTCAGGAACTAAGTATTCAGCTTCTACGGATTGGATATTTATCTCACGTAAAACAAAGTGCAAGATGGGTTGAGTGCATAGGGCCAGAAGGACAAACAGGAAAATTAAGGCCATATGTGCCTAATATAGCCATGAATTTACGGGTTTGTGATTTGTTACAGCAATGGAAAACACAGATTAACATTCCTCCAATCTCAGAAACAAACTATAAAATAAAGACTGCTTCTGAGAAAAAAAATATCAAAAGGCATTATCAAGAACAGTCAGACTGTCCAGGTTGTCTACAAGCAGGACATAATAGGTGTTAGTCTTTCAAGGGTACCAACTGCCCTACCTGTAAAAGGGTTAAGCAAGCATAAAAAATAAGTTAATGAATAATAGAAGGTGGGTGGGCTGGAGAGATGACTCAGAGGTTAAGAGCACTGTCTGCTCTTCCACAGCTCTTGAGTTCATTTCCCAACAACCACATGGTGGCTCACAACCAACTATAATGAGATCTGGTGCCCTCTTCTGTGTGGACACATACATGCAGGCAGAGTACTGTTTAAGTAATAAACAATAAGTCTTTTTTATATTTAATAATTTGCATGTATGTGTGTCTGGGGTGTGTGTACAAGTGACTCTGGAGAACAGAAGAGTACATCAGAGCCCCTTGATATGGAGTCACAGGTGGATGGGAGGCCCCTGAGTAGGTGCTGGAAAGCAAATTGGTTCCTTTGGAAGAGCAGCCAGGGCTCATAATGGCTGAGCCATCTTTCTAGCCTAGGGCTCAGTTTTATCATCTACAAATAAAAGTATCTCTCTAAAGGGTCAGAACAAAAATGAGACAACATTTTTGAACATATCTGGAATTAAAAAATAAAATCCCTTCAGTCAGCCTGAACGACCTCGGCCATAATGCCTGTGAGGGTGCTGACATTCATGCGGTTGTCAGTGATAATGGAATCTTGTTTCCCTCGAACTAATTAAAGCTGTAGTTTCTGCTCCTGCAGTTTTCAAAACAGACTGCAGAGTTTTGTACTTTTAAGAAGGGCTGAGTTTCAGGAACTCACTAGGTCAAATTTTTCGAAATTCTTTCTTTGAAGGTGTATGTGCATGGGTGTGTATGTTTGCGTGCGTGTGTGTGTGTGTGTGTGTGTGTGTGTACATATCTAATAGGTACTCTGAAGGTCAGAACAAAAAAAAAGGTAATACATCCCTTGGAGCTGGAGTTACAGGCAACAGTGAGTCACTTGATGTGGATACTGGGATCTGAATCCTCTCTCTCTCTGCAAATCAAAAAGTGGTTGTTGCTGTTGTTTTTGTTTTACATGTATGTATGTATGTCTATGTACCATGTGCCATCCCTAGCATGCTTGGAGGCCAGATGTGGACATTGGATCCCCAATAACTGAAGTTACAGACAGTTGTAAGCTACCACATGGGTGCTGGAAATCAAACCCACAGTCTCTGGAAAACAGCCAGTGCTCTTAAGCACTGAGACCATCTCTCTAGTCCTGTGATATTTCTTCAAATTGCAGTCTCAAAGCTGAATGGATGCCTTCTTATTCCTCATTCATGCTTTCACTGAATAACTGCACTTGCTAAATTGATGTTATGTTGTTTCTAGGTCTTTGGTTATTTGACTATTGATGAAATTGGGGTGTGTGGGTGTGTCTGTGTTTACAGAAAATAGCCTTGAGAATTATTTTCCAGGCATTGTCCCCATTTGCTCTCTAAGACAGGCTATCATACTGGTGAAGTTTACCAAGGATGCTAGGTTGGCAGGGCAGCAAGCCCCAGGGCTCTGCCGTCTCTGCCTTTCTAATACTGGAATTATAAACACATGCCGCCACACCCAGATTTTACATGGGTTCTAAGAATCAAAGTCATGGCCTCATAATGCAAGGCAAGCACTTAACTGACTAAGCCCATCTGCTATATAAATGTTCACTGAAGAATACATTGAAGTAAAAATTATTTGCATTTTTTGTTTTGTTTTGTTTTATCTAAAGGAACCATTCAAACAAAGCAAAAGTGAAGGCTAAGTATGGTAGTACATGCCTATCATATCAGTTCTTGGGATCCACATGAGGTAGGATTGCTTCAAGTCTAAGGCCTGCCTGCCCTCACAGCAGATTCCAGGCTAAGCAAGGCTACATAGGAAGTCCCTCTTCTTGAATTGCCTTGTCCAGCCTTAATATGAGGGCTTGTGCCTAGTCATATTGTAACTTGTTATGCCGTGTTCACTTGCTATCGCTGGGAAGCCTGCTCTTTTTTTTACAGGGAAATGGAGGAGGAGTGAATCTGGGAGAGAAGAGAGGTAGAAGGGGATGGCTGGGGGAAAAGGAGGGAGGGAAAATTGTGGTCAGGATATAATATATGATAGCTAAATAAACAAATGACTGTAGAGAAAAAGTTAACACAAAACAAAAAAGTCACAGAGTCTTTATCCCATCTGATTTTTTCTTTTTTCTTTTGTACTGATAATTAATGAACCTTTATGACCCTAAAGTGAATGAGCAGATAAACTTTGAATTTAAATAAATTTCAATTCTCAGTACAGAAAGGTCAAGGTCACCTCAAAAGCATACAATTCTCAACTAAGCTGAATGAACTATTATGCAAATAACCTGGAACAGTATTCTAAGAATCAGCAATAAAACAGATAGACTATTGTAATTTCATTCTATCAGATGAGATGGAGTGCTAATCTACTTATGCCAACCCTGTCAATGGGAAAATTAAATTCTGGAAAATATAACAATGTAATTATCTCTTCAGAAGAAAACAATGAGCCTCTAAACATTTTTGTTCTTTTATCTGGGAAATTAGTTTATAGTCTAATTATTTGTGTTTTGAGAAGTCCTGCACTCATTAGCTGTGCATAGAGGTTTTTTTGGCTTTTTATTGCAATGGGCCACAGTCACTGCAAGGGGTTTTAATGAGGAGATTTCCCAGGGACTGTGTTCTGATTGTAATGCCAACCTTGAGTCAGGTAAGAACTTGCTGAAATGACATGAGACAAAGAAAACTGAAGGAAGCCATGGAAGGGCCATGGCTGTTCTTTTCTTTGTTCATTTCTTATAGCTCTGGAGTAGGAGAAATTCAGATGAAAACAGTCAGGCATTCCAGCACAGGCCTGGGGCTGGGTATCTCAAGGTTCTTGGTCTCCTACTCAAAGAATTGAAACAAGAGCTCACAGGGATTTGGAAAGATATCAAGGTGCCTTTAGTCACGGTGACAACAGATCAGAAATACACTGTATGGAGGAATGAGCTCGTGACGGAAGGTGCTGGTGGAGGTCAGAGAGGGTGTGGATCTCCCAGAGGCCGAGTTACAGGCAGCTGTTAGCCTCCCAGTGTGGATGAGTCCTGGGAACTGACCTATTCTCTGTAAGAGTAAGGTAGGTTCTTAACTGCTGAGCCATCTCTTCAACCCAAGGAGCTTCATTTCTCTCTCTGCATTTATTTACTTATTTTTCACTTCACGTCCTGATTGCAGCCCCCCTCTGCTCCCAGTCCCCCCTTACACACCATTCTTCTCTCTCCTCCTCCGAGAAGGGGGAAGTTCCCCTAAGACATAAGCTGAAATTATTTTTTATGGGACTAAATGAAGCAATGGTTTGTTTACTAGGGGCGTAGTTTGAGAAGTTCTCTATGTTGCTTATTGACAGATCAAGCCTACTGTGAACCCGATTATGCACAGACATAAGATGGAAAACAATACTTTCCCCCTGAAAATTCACTAAGGGACACCGTGTGCCTTATTGTACACATGCTTCAAACCTGTCTGGGCTGGACTGACCTTCCAATCCTTCTAGACTCTAAGTTTAATAGTTGTTAAGGTGAGAACAAAACTTATCCCATCACCCAAGGAGGGGCATGCCTGTAGCTCACGAGAAGTGGGGGTTCCAGGCTGCTAACACGTTGCTGGATACATTGTTTAGAAAGGGATGTGCTGCATAGCACTTCAGGCAAAGACCCCAGGCTTCCAAGAGCATTACTGGAAAGAGTGTGTGTGCATGAAACCCATGCCCTATGCTCAGCTGTCGCAGAAGTGTTGAACAACAAAAAGTACAGCGCTCCAGGGACCAAGCAGATGACACAGGTAAAAGTCTCCATTAGAAAGTGAGCCTATATACAAGCAGAGTAAGCAGATTAGGGAAGTGACAACCACGCAGAAACCCCAAACTTCCTTAAATCGGGGCCTTTAATTGTTTCATTGAGTCTTGAATGCCCCCCCCCATCAAATTGCTTTGCTTTAGAAAACAGACTGGTTGTACTTCTCAAGGGTCACTGTTATAATTTTTGGAAAAGTAAAACAGCAGAGAGGAGTTGGACAGTAGGACTCTTTAGAAAGGCAAACAACACTTAGCGTGGCTCACAGATGCCAGCCTTTTTTTTCCTCAGGGTATATCTTGCTCTAGAAGTACCGTTCAGGCAAAAGGAGAAAACTGCCTCTGTAGCTTGAGGTACCAAAAGAGACACACTCAGAAGCAGAGGGATCCACAATCTGTACAGAAACTCATCCTTGTCAACCAAGAACCGTGTACACGAGGAGGAGGGTCAGAATAATGGCGGCAGGTGGAGCCAGGAGAACCACATAGAAATACAAGCAGCTGCTCACTGCCAAAGAAACAGGCTTATCTGCCTGCAAAAGTGAAATAAGTCTTTGGGCGGGGCGGGGCGGGGCAGGGGTGAGCGAAATTCAGTGTCCAGACTCTATCATTTCTGATATCAACGTAAACGTCAAAAAAAGAATTGCGTATGTGGGGAGGCAATGTAAATGTGAATCCGGGTCACACAGCTGGAAGACAAAGACCTTAAGACAGCTATTTTTTGTTTCCATTTTCATGTGTATGTATGTGCACCTGTGCATAATTTTACATGTGTATGTGTGTGGGCACATGTGTGGGTAAAGTTACATGTGTGTTCTTGTACATGTGGAATCCCAAGTTAGATCCTGAGAATTATTCTCATTTCTCTTCTACCTGATTCACTGAGGCAGAGCCTCTCAGTCAAAGCTATAGCTCACTGATAAGGCCGGACTACACCACCACCTTGCTCTGGGGTTCCCTGCCTCTGTCTTCCATGCCTGGAGCCCCACCAGACATTTACATAAGTTCAGGGGATCCAAACGCTGGTTCTCATATTTATGCACCAACCACATTAACCACTGAGCCATTTTGCTATTCATTAAAGCTTCTATTATACTTATAAAATAGATTTAAATGCCAGGGGAAAATCCTTTATACACACAAGGAATATAAAGATAGGTGACTTCTGTCAAAAAACACAGTATTTCTTTCAAACACACACACAAACTGATAGCAGTAATCAGAATACTGGGTAGCTGAAAACCACAGGAACTAGAAGACAAAGAGTCAATGAAACTGAAATAACGTCAGAAAGAATACCCAATCTGAAAATTACACACATACCAAAAGTGCTCTTGCAGCCAGACATGGTGGCTCATGCTGGTAACCTCAGCAATGGGAAGGTAACTTCAGCAAGGGGACTGCCATGAGTTCAAGGCCAGCATGGGATGCAAAGTACATTCCAAGCAAGTCTTGGGGTTTGGAGCAAAACCCCATCTCACATAAAGCAAACCAAAGCAAAACAGACCAAAACACAACCCACTCTAAGGTATACATATTCTGCTGTTAAATAGAAACTTGGCTCAAAAGGCCACACAGTTTAATTTGTATAACCAGTATACCCATTAGGTTCCTCTTAAACCAATCAAAGAAACCCTGAGATCATTGCTATCAACTTGCCACTTATTCACTCATAGCTATTTTTGTCCATTTTTAGATCTTAGGGACTATAAGTTCTCAAGAACATATTTTCAATCCATTACTGTGCAGACATTGCTGTTTCTTCTCATTTATATACTGGCATGAATACTGATATCCATGATCCATCGGCATGCTATTTGTTGAAATTATTCTATATCCTCGGAATCTGAACCTTGTCTGCAAATATCAAGCTCTTAAAAAAGATTTATTTTTAATTATGTCCATTTGTGTGTGGATATGTACACCTGAATGCAAGGGCCACCAAGGCAAGAAGACGGCATCAGATCCTTCAGGACTGGAGTTAGAGCTGTGAGCTGCCCAAACTGAGTTCTGAGAATGGAACTCTGGGGCTTTCAAAAGCATCGCATGCTCTTAAATTCTGAGCCATCTGTCTAGGTACATAAAAGGCCACTTCTCAATGACAATATGCTATGTGAATGAATTAAGCAAGGACTACATATTCCTACCCCTGACCCACAGAAAATGTGCCAACAAGACACTCAGATAATTCCTTTCAGGAAATGGCTTTATAAGTAGAAAAGAATGCTTCCAAATGGGCGTGCTAATCTGGCTTGTTATGAAGGGGAAAATATTTCTGAGTCAACGGTGGCCTTGGTAAGAGATACAGCAGCACTGTAGTCACCAAGCTAGACTCAGGCACACACTAAAACTAGTGCTGTGGAGCTGTTATCTGGCCTCTTCTAGTACTGGCCAGCATCGATCATCTTTATCCTATAGAAGTGTTGGGTAACTAACTGATAGGGGGAACTGACAGGTCTTTAATCTTGAACAAGGACAGTCTTGATCATTTTAAATTACACTAATATAATATTTAGTTACATACCCATCTCCTTAAGACAAACAACGGTTAAAGTTAAGAAAAACTAAAAGGTCAAAATAGAATGTGCAGCATTAGAGACAGCTCAGCAGCGAGAGGTGTCTGCTGCCAAGGCTGAGCACCTGGGCCTTAAACTTGGGATTCACACGGTGGAAGAAGAAAACCAAACGCCCCGATTTGTCCTGTGACCTCTATGTGAACTCCGTGACACATGTGCACGTGTTTACACACATACACACACTAAGGAAAAAAAAGGTAAAGAAGATTTAATGTGCATCTTTATGATGTTGTAATACAATGAGAATAGCTGGTCACTGGAAAAACTCTCAAAATTATCCCCTTGGCCTGGCTGTACTATGGGTGTCCTCCTTCCGCAGGCAGCCCTCAGGTGTCAGCAGACAAAGCTACACAGCACGTCCCTGACCATGCAGGTATCCCCCTGCTTCTGCTTCTCAGGCCGGGCCCTGGCTGCGACGCCTCTCACGACCATAGGGGGGTGAGTGGCCCTCACATTTGTGCTGACTGCTATTAAAGAGAACTGGCATAGATGCAACCAAATTTGTCTGTTTCCTAGGAAAAACGTCTTCTCTGTCATTTTTTCTTATTTTCTCAGCTCCTTGCTGAGAAATTTTCTTGCAAGGTCAT
This sequence comes from Pachyuromys duprasi, assembly GCA_028658305.1. NCBI lineage: Eukaryota > Metazoa > Chordata > Mammalia > Rodentia > Muridae > Pachyuromys > Pachyuromys duprasi. The sequence goes on from CM053760.1 coordinate 38,297,621, forward strand.
TATAAGCAGATCCTTTGAATTTAATCCTGATACATGCAAAGTTCATCTCCATTTAAGCTTTGAGACTGTGGCTTTCTGTTATATTTTTCAGTTAGCATGCCAAGTACCAAGTTTCATTGAGACATACACTCCGCGCACGCACACACTTACACTTTGTTCTTATTTCCATCTCTCAGTGTCCTCTCCCATCTGCTATACTTTATTTCCCTTCTTGGCTGCCCACTGATAATTTTGTATAGCTGTTTTTATGAGAGAAATAATGCAAAAATAAATCTACTTTAAAAAAAAAATCTGTTTACTCCCTTACTCACTGGAGACCTCTGAAATGCAGACAAAAACGGGTGAGTGACTTCCCTTCTCCCCTTATTTAGATTTATTACCAAGGGTTAAGTCTGGATCGTCCACAGAGTTTAATGAAGCTGCAGCTTCTACAACTGCCTAAAGAAGATTGAAAATAATCTCTAGATGTCACAAGCCCATACTAGATCAAAATGACAGAGAGCAACAAATTTGGAAGGCAGTTTATATGGCACACTACGAACCGTTAAGCTTCGCTCTTCTTTTTTTGGTGTGAGAGTATATGCTTTGAGGGCTGGGGACATGGATCAGTTGAGAGGCTGCTTTTCTAGCATGCGTAAAGCCCTGGGCTGGATCCTTAGCAGCGAATACACATACCAGGCATGGTAATGCATGCCTGTATTTCCTAGCACTTGGGAGCTGAGGCAGGAGAATAGGAAGTTCAAGGTCACACAGAGCAGAGCAAGTCTGAGGTAAGGTAAGGGAGAGCAGCAAGGGAGGGAAGGTGGGAGGGAAAGAGCTTCAAATCTCATATTTTCTGAGCCCAAAATAAAAATCTTAAATAAAATAATACACAAGGAAGCTCGGCCTAGAAATGTTTCCATCTATTTTTGCCCTCATCTCCAGAGTCCTTTTAATGGCATTGCTAGTCTCATTTGAGACTGTCATTCTATCACCTCAGTGGCAAAAGACTTCTATTCGTGGTGCACGAGGGAGGGAGAGCTGGGAGTTCACCTACCAAGGAATATGTCAGCAGCATTTTAAAGTACAAGAAAATTACACTGGCGTACAATGTATACATATACGTGGCAGGTCCTACCTTATGATTAAAAGTGACATCTAAAGACATCTGTGAGAGGAAGTTAAAAGTTCTAGAAGTGGAAAGTATGCCTTATAAAACCTACACGTATGAAAATCCATTCTTCATTATATCCATTCTTTTCTTTAACAGGGAGCCCATGTCACTTACATTATAAACTGTGTTCTATCTGATTCAATTTCTACTGAATACACAGAGCTGCAAGCAACTGGGGAGTTTGTTGTTGTTTGTTTTTTTGTTTTTGTCAACTCCTGAACTTGAGATGGGCTACTGAGCATTCATTCACATCAGTGTCACAGGCCACCCTGTGACAACCCCAAAATATGTCTTTCTTGTCAACTAGTAGTGTGGGTTTATTTTTTGTTTTTTTTTTTATTTTCTGTAACATTTTTAAACCCTTGTTATCTGCGAATCTTAAGGAAGGCTGATCTTCCAGATGTGCAAGTTTTGAGAATACGGCCTCAGGGTATAGCCCTTCAAGTACAGCTGCTCCTGTAGAAGGCAAGGCAGGAAGACTGCCAAGTCCAGGGTCTCTAGTGAAGTTCAAAGGCAGCCTGGGAAACTTATGGATAGCCTTTCTCAGAACTGAAGGTCAGAAGAAACCTGGGAATGTAATAGCGCCCAGGGGAAGAGCTTGGTATGACCAAGGCTATTTACTCACCAGAACCACTCGATGAAAAGAATGTCTGAACCAGAAACGCTAAAGGACCACTGTAGATGCAGAGCTTCACCAGAGTAGAGGCAGTGCAGGGACGGAGCCCAGGGCCTCATGCATGCTGGGAGAGTGGCCCCCACACACACTGAGCTACACAACTAGTAGAGCTATGTAACCTTTCCACATTTTTGATGTGTGAGTCAGTAGCTTACAGATTTGACCAGACTGGCCTGGAACTCACTCTGTCACCCAAGATGGCCCTTACCGTGTGCTCTCCCTTCCTCGGTACCTGAGATAAGACCTCAGGTTTGACTTTCATTTTGGAATTCATAGAGCTGAAGATACCAATAGAGTCTAAAACAACAAGTTCAGCATTTCCACTCACAAAACAAACAAACAAACAACAAAAAAACACTCTTTCATTAAGAGCAGCACAGAAATTGTATCTGTCAAGACATCAGACGCGCCTGAAGGCATACTTGACGCACACCTGAGTCAAAGACACACTGAAAAGAAGGTGCTTTTGTCTCCCAGGATGAAAGTGCTCATTTTTCTTACTGAAAAGAAGGAAAAGCGCAGCATATGGGTCCTATCCATCACTGACACTGCCCGGGAAAGAAAATGGCACATCCGTTCTGTCCATGTAGGGGCAGGGGAGCTCTAGTGAAAAGTTGGAGGTAACGTACTTGCCTTGTAAGCGTGAGAATCTGAGTTCTATCCTCAGAACGCACATTAGAATAAAAAGTAAGTAAACACTTGTCCTTCCAGCTCTGGGAATAAAGTCGGGTAGGTCTCGGGGACTCACTGGCCAGCTAGTCTAGCTTACAGACCAGTAAGAGACCCTGTTTCAAAAAACACGATGAATGGCTCTTGAGGAAGAACATCTGAGGTTGACTTCTGTCCTCCACAGGTATGTGCACACATATGCCTGTGTATCTGTACCAGCATGAGCCTGCACATATGTGTTCGAGATATTTATTTGTGCCTTCATGAGTGTTCACATATATGTGTTTGTTTGTGAGCTCAACATGCATTTTAAAAATACAGAGCTGGGACAAATTATCACCAATTAAGGAAAGAATAAAACTGTGTATTCCATTTTCTCTAAAATCTGATAGTATCAACACTCTAATTTTATTTTGTTTCCCTTGGCTTAATGTATCTTTATTATATAATAGTAGATAGTACTTTGCAGCATGAATGAATTTTAATATCATTAGGCTTCTTTCCAATTAAAATGAGGCATTTTAAACATTACAATCAACACTATTAACATGTTTAAGCTTTCACAGTCTATGTGTGGGGAATGTAGTTTTATATGTATATTTCTGTGACATTTACTTGTTCCTAAATTTTCATTTTTTATTATAACTTATTTTAAATAAATCTAAACTATCAAAATAGCACTTGCTCCTGGGAGTGCTATTACAGACCTATAACTCCAGAACTGAGAAGGATAAGGCACAAACACCATGAAGCTGAGGACAGCCTAGGATACATACAGAGTCCCAAGTCAACCTGGGATATACAAAGGGACCCTGTTTCAAAAAAACTTTTATACAAATATAGAACACCAATTTCTGCACATCAAAAAAGCACATAAGCAGATTTTTTTTCTTAAATATCAAGGATACTTATTTTAAAAATATGTTTTGCCAATCAAGATTACATAAAACATTACCCCCAAATTATACCCTGATTTATCCTTCTTCTACAATAACACACGAATGTATCCATACCCCTAAGTGTTTCTGTTAGACAAAGCTTAATTCTGATTACAGCAGTATTTCCCATAGGGTTACTGATAAGCTTTTGAAAGTCTACCATCTGCAAATAAAATATTTACACTAAGTAAAACCAAGGAGAGACTCGAGAAGTGGCTCAACAGTTAACACCACTCATTGCTCTTATTCAGCTGCCTGATTCCACAGTGGGCACTTTACAACTGCCTGTGACTCCCGTGACTCAATTGCCCTCTCCTGGCGCCCAGGGGCAGCCCCCTCACGTAAAAGCATGTACACGCAGACTCACAAATAAAGTAAATCTTTCAAAAAACAGAGTACAGTGTGTTCTGATAGGACTGCATGATCCAAAAAGCACTAATATTTTGGTAAAGAGGAAAGAGAAGCAGGATGTGATAACAGAAAAAGAAATGGGACAAGACAAAGTGACCTCTCTACTTTTGGATAACACAGAATGAAAAATCTCAGTCATCCGGGGCACACCAGAGTGTTGGAAGCTAGGAACTGAGGTGAGGGGAAAAGTCATTTTTGTAACGCTTAAGTCAATATTCAGAGACAGGCTGACCAGGAAGACAGGAGCCTCAAGGCCAGGCAGGTGCGAGGTATAGTTTGGAAATTAGAGAGCCCTTCTTTCTTAGGGAGGAGGACAGGCAGGACCAAGAATTTGAGATCCTTCTCCTAGCAATGTGCCCAGCTTTGGACTAAGTTTCTCTGGTCAGCTCAAGTACTCACCGTCTGGCAGCTCCTTGCCTCAGAGTTACTCTGTTTCTGTCTGTGTACATTAGGAATGAGAATGCAGTGGAAATACAGATGAAGAACATACATACAGTGCAATCCCACACAGAAAAAAAAATAATAATCTGAGGTAGAGCTCAGACTAAATGCTAGAAGACCCCAAAGCCGCCATTCCTGAAAACAAACAAGGGGCAGGAAGGTGTGGTTGGTACACATTCACTTTCTCAGAGAAGCCAGGTTCTACAAACTGTCGAATGAGGAATATGCTTCTCTCACTGGAAGACTGCAAATGTTATAAAGTGTCTTGAAAATGATGCGCTTGGGGCAGGAGAGATGGCTCAGCTTTTAAAGCTGCTTGCAGCACAAGCCTGGTGACCTGAGCTCAGTCTCAGAAACCCATGTAGAGGCGGATAAGGCAGACAGAGAGAACACACTTAAAGAGGTTGCCCTACATCCTCTACAGGCATGTGCACCCCCATAACAACAAGTTAAAAGTAAACTTAAAACCAATCAATTTTATCGCCAAAAAGAGCAACATCCATAAACCAGTTCAAAACATGAAATTGATTTTTATCAAAAATTGACTCTCTGTGGTTTCTGAGATCAAAATCCCCTAAAACTTTCTTGTCCTTTGATCAAAAACAGTTCCAGATTTAAAAAGGAAGAAATCATCAACAGTTTTAGTGGCAAAACTGTTCACGTTAAATGTGAAAATAGCAGATGCAAAGCAGTAGCTAAATGCATTATCATCAATCTACACTGAAGAATATTGAATTGCCAACATTTCATTACAAAAGGAATGTTTTAGAATAAAGCATTTTATTAAATAATGACTAAAACCAACAGAATATATAATTAAGTGTGTTGACTGTCAACATTTCTTAAAAGTTGCAATAAAGACGGAGTTATTTTTGAATGACAGACTGCAAATTATCTTAATTTGCTCCTGTCTTAATTACTGCATTTTCTTCTTGATTCTTCACAATTATTTATTTAACATGGGTGAGTGTGTGCAAGGGCGCTGGAGGACAGCCTGTGAGCACCATGTCTTTCCCTCTGACATGTGGGTTCAGAGAATCAGACTCGGGCTGTCAGGCTCAGAAGCGACACCCTTATGTGCAGAGCCATCTTGTTGGTCCCTCTTTTTTAAGTGCCAGCTGAGTATGAACCATATACTAGAAAGGATAATTTTGAAAAGAAATAATATAGGTAATTGTTGGCATCCCTGGGGAAAACTGTTTCCTGATCTTCCAGTATATTTAAATGTTATAATAATTTTTAAAATCAAGTATCCTCCTGAATTCCAGCTCTGCTGTTTGTCACCCACTCATCATGTGCAGTCACCATTGAGAATTACATGTAAAGAGCCTGTGTGTGAAAACAGGTACTCAGCAGCTGGCAGGGTTGAGTGGTGTTGTGTATGGGGTAGAAAATGAGCTTCAGAGAAAGAGTTCATCACAGTCATGATCAGACAGCATTATTTGACTGTCAACTTCCAGAATGAGAGTCCCTGAGTAGAAACCGCAGAGGACCTAGGCAGTTCAAAGAATTAAGCTGCAAGCTCAAATCCAACACTGACAGAATGTTCAGAGGGACTGGGGGTGGGGGGTGGATCAAAAAGCTACAGCTGTTGGCAAGATGTACCAAGAGCTTGCAAAGTTATTCTCAGCTCTAGAGTTGGCATCTCCATTTCTAGGAATCTTTCCTAAAGAAGTAAGTCAGAACTGTGCACCAACTGTCATTCTAATATCTGCCACCCTCTAACTGATTATGTTCTTACCTTTGTCCACTGTAGTGGGCAAAGCACTCCACAAATCCATAGCCCTCTACCTTCTTTGCTTACTTGTCTTCTTTCTTCTCTTTCTTTTCCTTCCTTCCCGTCACTTGCTTATAGACTATTTATTTATTTTACATGTGTGTGGCATATATATATATATATATATATATGCATGTTCACATGTTTGTGGGTGCAGATGTGTGTGTTGTGCATGGCTGTTGAAGCCCAAAGTTGGCAATGGTGTGTGTCCACTTACATCCTTCTCTGCTCTCTTTTACTGAGGCTGGATCTTTCACCTGAACCCAGAGTTCATCAATTGGCCAGTCTAGGTAGTCAGCTTTCCCAGGGATATTTCCCTCACCCCATGCTGAACCCCCTACTTGCCTTATGAGAGCTGGGATTATAGGTGTCTGGTGCACCAAGGGTCAATATAAAACCTCCCCCTCACACACACGCTTATTCTCTGATCTTTCTAAAGTTTGTGAACGTAAAGGTTCTTCCACAGCCTGCACAGAGACACAGACTTTGTATTTATCTCCTGAAGAACTATGATTATCAAGACTGTATTACTGATTTGGCATGTAAACATCATAACTTACATCTTCAGTGATTTCTCACTCTATAATGCCACCTTTTGTCATGTGCAATACTTTTATTTACCTTGCTATTATCACAGTGTGAATTCCAGTTAAGCTTCCTTCTTACTTTGGGTTCATATTGTCCTGCTATTCCAGTAGCCATTCCCTTTTCCCAGCCTCTCCAAATAAAGTTTCATTATGGGTCTCTATCACAGCTTCTATTTCACTGTCTAATACAAAATTATTTTCACTTTAAATTGCAGTTCTTTGATTCATATATATTGCTAAAGCTGGAGTATTGGGCCCATGCCCTACTACGTATTAGGTTCTCTAGTTTCTTTCTTTGACAATCTCTCCTCTCTGTGGCTTTGGCTCCCTGGTTGCCTTTGGAAGTATCTGTGCTTGTGGTTCTTCCTGGGAAGTTTTCTCATTCATGTCAGGCGGGAAGGTGAACACATCTTCTTGCTCATCAACCTTACTTTAGTAAATACTATACATAAATGAATATTTACCTTGTCACTGTTATATCTGTGTTTCTAGGGAATGGTTTCTCAGGGTTGTTGGTCTATTTGAAGAGGGTCTCTATGTAGTCAAGGTTAGCGTTGAACTCATGATCCTCCTGCCTAACTCTCCCTCAACATCGCTCTGCTTTTGACTCCTAAGTATTGGGATTTCAGGTATATGCTGTGGTATCCAACTTGATTTCTGATTTTCAAAAAATTAGAGGGGACAATGAAAGGTACTAGTGGACTGGGTGGCAAATATGGAGTGGGTGGCAAAAGATTATTATGTCATATATGAAAATGTCAAAATGAAACCTGTTACTTTGTATGTGAACTAAAAAAAATCAACAATTCTAAAAAGAAATATATCTATAACATAAAAGATCACTATGATTCTATTTCATAGGAGGTGACCATATCATTCCATGTTCTTCTTACTCTTTCCTCATTCCCACCAGCTTTGGAGACATGGATTTTGCATTTTAAATGTTATACTTTGGAAAATCTTTTTAGTTTTTCCAAAGTAGTTGTATGTCTACCTGTACATGTCTGTGTGTGCCCAAGAGCACACGTTAGTAGTGCATCTATATGTGCAGATACACAACCACACATGTGGAAACCATGTGTATCATTCTCCAGGTTCTCCCCACTTTGTTTCTGGCAATAGGGTCCCTCTCTGGGACCTGGAGTTCACCAGTTCAGCTAATCTGGCTAGCTAGCAGCCTCAGAGATCCACATGTCTCTGCCTACTGACTGTTAGGGTTACTAGTGCAAGCCACCAAGACATGAAAGGCTGTACTAGGATAAGCATAAGAAAGAGCAAGTTTGGGCTATATCCTGTCTTGAAAAAAAATAGAAACAAAAGTAAGTGTGTGTCCTTGATTTCTTAAATCTAGGTGACTTTGGTCTTGTTTTTAGACATAACTAGATCCCTCGTGGTGATTGTGTTCATGTGTAAGGAGACAAGAAGGTGTTTGTGGAACATCCTTGTAGGCCCTTCTGGCTTTTAAAGTCTCCATTGAAAAGTCAGGTGATAGTCTAAGATGTCTACTTTTATATGTGACTTGGTATTTTTCCTTTGCAGCTTTTAATATTTTCTCTTTGTTCTATACATTCAGTGTTTTGATTATTATGTGCCATGGGGAATTTATTTTCTGGTCCAGTATATTTGGTATTCTGTATACTTCATGTACCTTGATAAGAATCTCCTTTGTTAGGTTAGGGAATTTTTCTTCTATGATTTTTGTTGCAAATATTTTCTGTGTGTTTGACATGGGTTTCACCTCCTTCCTCTCTCTATTCCTATTATTCTTAGGGTTGGTGTCTTAGTGTCCCAGTTTTCCTGGATATTTTGTGACATGATTTTTTTAGATTTAACATTTTCTTTGACCAGGTCATCCATTTCTTCTATTGTGTCTTCAATGCCTGATATTCTTTCTTCCATTCTATTGGTGAGGTTTGCCTTTGAGGTTCCTGTTTGAGTTCCAAAATTTTTCTCTTCCAGTTTAGGTTTTCATGTTTTTGTTAGATGGCAGGTGGCAGCCCAGAATACCATACTTAGCAAAGCTTTCAATCACAATAGATGAAGAAAACAAAACATTTCATGCTAAAACCAAATTTAAGCAAATATCTATCTACAAATCCAGTTCCACAGAATGAACTAAAAGAAATACTCCAGTATAAAGAGATTAAGCACACCAAAGAAAATGGAAGGAATAAATAATCCCAGACCAGCAACTCAAAAGAGTTGCCACCACCACAACAAAATAATAGAAATCCACCAACACTGCTCACTGATATCTTTCAACATCAATGGTCGTAATTACCCAATAACAAGACACGGACTAACAGAATGAGCGCAAAGACAGGATCCATCCCTCTGCCGCATCCAAGAAACACACCTCAACATCAAGGATAGACATTACTTCAGGGGAAAAGGTGTGAAAAAGATATTCCAAGAAGATGGACACAAAAAGCAAACCAGTGTAGCCATTTAATATCTGACAAAATAGATTTTAAACAAAAACTAAACAGAAGAGATAGGGACAGACACTATATATCCATCAAAGGAAAAAAGTCCATCAAGAAGACATTGCAATTCTTAATATTTATACACCATACACAAGGGCACTCACTTTTATAAAAAAAAAAAACACTACTACAGTTTAAAGTATATATTCACGCTTCCTCACTGATAGCAAATGACTTCAATACCCCACTCTCACCAATAGGCAGGTCATCCAGACCAAACAACAACAAACAAAAACAGAAAAGCTTGAGATAACAGATATTATAAACCAAATGGACCTAATAATATTTACAGAATATTTAACCCAAACACACAAAAAAACTATACCTTCTTCTCATTAGCTCGTGAAACTTTCTCCAAAATTGACCACATACTTGAATATAAAGCAAGTCTCAAAAGATACAAGAAAACTGAAATAACACCCTGACAGTATAGAATAAAAATGAATATCAACAATAGAAACAACAGAAAGCTTAAAAACTCATGGACAACTAATTCTCTACTGAATAAAAATTGGGTCAAGACAGAAATTAAGAAAGAATTTTAAAACTTTCTAGAATTGAAGGTTAATGAGAATTAACATACAACATACCCAGACTTATGAGACACAATGAAGGCAGTTCTAAGAGGCAAGTTTATAGCGCTAAGTGCCTGTATAAAAAATTGGCAAGATCTCATACTAAGAACTTAACAGCACATTTGAAAGCTCTAAAACAAAAGAAGAAATCACACGTAAAAGGATAGACAGCAAGAAATAATCACACTCAGGGCTGAAATGAATAAAATAGAAACAAACAAACAAACAAATAAAAGCAATACAAAGAATCAATAAAACAAAGAGTTGTTTCTTTCAGAAAATGGGTAAGATTGGCAAACTCTTCTCCAAATTAACTAAAAGGTGAAGAGAGACTATCCAAATTTAACACAACTAGAAGTAAAAATGGGAACATAACAACAGACACTGAGTAAATCCAGAGAATCATAAGGACATACTTAAATAAACCTTTATTCCATCACATTGGAAAAATCTAAAAAAAAACTAGATAATTTTCTTGGTATATGCTACTTAACATAGCTAAATAAAGGTCAGATAGGCAATGTAAATCAATATATATCCCCTCATGAAATAGAAGCAGTAATTAAGTCTACCAACCTAACCAAACCAAAACACCCAGGGCCAGATAGTCTCAGCACAAAATCTTACCAGATTTTAAAAGAAGAGTTAATATCAATATTCCTCAAAATATTACATGAAATAGAATAGAAAACACATTGTCTGACTTTATGAGCTCAAAGTTAGCCTGATACCCAAACCACATAAAGACCCTCCCCAAAAGAAAGATTTTCAAACAAATTTCTCTTATGAACATAGATGTAAAATTATCAATAAAATACTTGCAAACTAAATCCAAGAACACATCACATAATCATCCACCATGATCAGGTTGGCTTGATCCCAGAGATATAGGGATGGATCGACATACATAAATCAATAAATGTAACCCACAATATCAACAACTGAAAGGCAAAAACCAAGTTATCTCATTAGATGAAAAAAAAAACACTTTGAAAAAAATGCAGCACTCCTTCATAATAAAAGTCATGGAGGGATTAGAGATACAGCTGGCATACCTCAACATAATAAAGGCAGTTCACAGAAAGCCCATAGACAACCTAAATGGAGAGTAACTCTAAGCCATTCCACAAAAAGCAAGAACAAGACAAGGCGTTCACCCCACAAGCTGACATCAACTGATATGGCACTGTTGCTGAAGACACACCAACACAACTCACTGGAGATGGAGAAGTCAAGCTGGTGTCTACCTCTTTGATGGAAACTTCACCCCTATGGGTTAGCATCTTTGGTACAGTTAGTTACTTCCCATGCTACCAAAAGAGAGATGTAAACACCAATGTGCCCAGAAACCTTTGATCTACAGTGCTTTCTTGCCTGCAGATATCGAGTAAAATGAAGGCACAAAGCTTATAGGAGCAACCAACAAATACTTGATTTAACTTAAGGCTCACTCTACAAGATGGAATCTATATCCACAAACCTGAGAGTGAATAATTCAGGGGCTAGTGTAAAACCAAATAATGATGTCTTAAAAAAAAAAAAAGTATCAGTGCTGAGAGCGATACTGCAGACCTGCAATCCCAGCACTAGTTGGGCAGAGACAAGTGGATATCTGTAAGTTCAAAGCCAGCCTGGTCTACAAAGCAAGTTCCAGGACTGCTACACAGAGAAAACAAAATAAACAAAAAGTAGCAGTAAAATGACTCCTAATAAAATTATGCTATATATATATCAATCAGTGAGTTGCTCAATCATCATCAGAGAAGCTTCCTCCTGCAGCAGATGGGAACAAATACAGAGACCCACAGCCGGACAATATACAAATAACGAGAGACCTTGGAATACTCTGCTCTAAATAATCCTCTCCATCAAGTCCTACCTCTCAGGACTCAGGGAACCCTGTGGTATAAGTGGAAAAAGGAATGTAAAAGCCACAGGGGCTGGAGGACACCAAGAAAACCAAGCCCTCTATATCAACATGATCAAAGCTCATATGAACTCACAGAGGCTGAGGTGCTTTACATGGGGAATGCACAGGTCGATACACCAGATGGGGTCCTAGATCTGTAAGGAGAAGTAGACATGTGTCCCCATCCCTAACCCAGAAGCCATCTCCAGTTGATAACCACTTGTAGATGAAAATTTCATTTCCTCCAAGGGAGTCTCACTAAGGAACCAAGCTCTTCTTAAGGGTAGGCTACATACCCAGCAGAAGATGGCCAACAGAAAAGAAACTCAATGGCATCATTGGAGGTTTTTGGTCTCATAATATTATGTCAAGGCTTTTATTTTTTTTAATTCTACCTTTTTAAAACATATATATATATATATATATATTTCTCCCTTTTTGACCTACAGGTCCTTTGCATATATATCATGGCTTCCAGTTTAGTGTTTTTATAGAATTCCTGAGTGAGCAAATGAGTGAGCTTACATGTGTGTATTTGTTTCTTGGGTTCTTTCTTTCTGTTTGTTTTGTCCTATTCTGATGTGTTAATTTTTGTTTCAACTTACTATATTTTATTGATATTATTATCCCTTAGAAGCCCACTTATTTTCCAATGAGAGACAGAAAGGGAGTGGATCTGAACAAGAGGGGAGAGGGGAAGGAACTGGGAAGAATAGAGGGAGGGGAAACCATAATCAGGGTATATTATTGAGAAAATATACATTTTTTCACTAAAAGCAAAAAAATATATAGAACTTTATATTTTAAAAAAAAGAAAGAAAAGAAAGGAATTCCAAAAGGAGCTTGAGGGTAAACTTGAACTAAAAATGGAAGCTATGAAGCCAGCAGGCTATCCCGGCCAGTTCCTAACTGAAGAAAGAAAAGTTGGGAAGAGAAGCTAAGGATGAAAAAACTGCATCAATTCTTCCTGTGTTTCCAACATCAAAGAAACAGCAGGGATACATGGTCAGAGATCTCAAAACGACACAGTCCATCTTACCTTGGAAGACCGGAAAGCAAATGCCGTTGATTTTACATCAGCTTTTTCTTTGTCCATAAGTAGAAGGTTCTTGTCTTCCATGAGGCTTAAGTATTTTCCTGTTGTGACATGTCGGAGTCGGAATGGCTGGCCCCATCTTATGTGACTTCCACTCCACCTGACAAGACAACCAGAACTTGATCACATCGACGTCAAAGAAGCAGCCATTGAAATGTGCAAGTGTGGCTCCATATGTGTGTGCAACACGTGTGAATAAACACTGTATGTAGCATGTATAGGCATATATGCTACATGTCTGTATGTACAAACATCTTAGCACCAGGCACAAAAGAAGGAGACAGACTGAGAAGCTGGGGGGTAAACTCACAGCTTTTATACATATAGGCGAAAATGACTTTCAATATGTAGGTGTAATATTTCCCTTGCTTTATATATTATAAAAAAGCAACTTAATTTTATGTACATAGATGCATGTTTAATAAAACTTTACTTTTGACTTTAATAATTGTCAAAAATATTGCTATTTAGGTGGATTTAAGCATGTTAATATGCGTATCAATGACAATTTTTAAATTATTAAACATTAAAGATTATGAATATGGAATTTTGATATTATAGACCAAAAGAACAATATAAAAGTTTGCAAGAACATCTTATTGCTAACGAGAATAATAGAGAAAGAAAGAAAACTCAGGAAATCATAAAAAACAATACCACCATGAAGTTAAATCTTTCAAGAGACTAACACAAATGAGAAAGAGGAATATGAAACGCTCTTTACCCATGAAGAAGAATTTGAATATTTTTAAGTAAATGAAAGTGACTGGTGACTCAATACAGTATTTATTCTCACTTGATTGTTGAGAAAGCAGAGATGAAGCCACCTGAGGCTCGGTGTGGTGGTATATGCCTTTAATCCCAGCACTCAGGAGGCAGAAGCAGACAGATTTGTGAATTCAAGGCTAGCCTACTCTACAGAACAAGTTATTGGACAGCCATGGCTACACAGAGAAACCCTGCCTCAAACAAACAAACAAACAAAGAAAACCCCAAAATTTTGCCCCTTTAATTTCATCCATCTGTTTAACTGATTAGGATAGTATTAACTGAGAATGTAACATGTTTTCTAAGATTACAATTTGGGATACCTGAGCAAAATGAGTTCAGACACTAAATTCTTGTATTTATCATTATATTGGTAAATAGCTCAAATTTAAAAAAATTATAGACACAGATGCTAGTAAAACAGTCCTGGCCCTTACCCAAGAAGTCTGTATTCTACAGCAATAACTTTCTTTAAAGTGCAATATTATAGGAAAATACATTGACAACACAGTCCATCTTAAACAAAGACTGAACCTTCCAATTCTTTTTTAAAGTTCTAGTTCTAGTTCTCAGTGTCGTCTAAATCAGTTTAAAGATAGATCTTTATCAGTGATGTAGCATTCATTTAAATCGACTAAAAGGCACTCTTTAGATAACTTCTAAACATACCAGAAGTATGTGCATGTCTGTGCATCTAAATTCATACCGCTTCAATGAATACTGTGGTGATTTTTGCAACTACCCAGAATTTCCCACTCCAGCATCAAGTGACTCGTGAGTAAATTCCATGGTCTCTGCTATACACCTTTAGAAGTTTAAGTCTACAACCTTTCAGACTTCAAGTGAGTGACAGGCTTGCAGATAACTTGTCCTGCTTCCAAGCCTGACATCACTCTGTCCTAGCAGCACTTTATGCCAGGAAGATGCTGGGTGTGGGGTGAGTTAATGTTACAAAGGCAGAAGAGACCAAAGACAAAGGCAGGCTGTAAGAATGTATGAAATAAGACTATTCTCTGGTCACCTGATGAATCAAGACAGACAGAAGAGGCAGAAAGGGACAAGAGGAACAAAGGGTTGGGGACCACATTCGTTCTCCATGTTGCTTGCTGGAGTTGTAAACAGGACCATCTCACCCCGAATTGGAAGCCAAAAGCACCGGCCACTCTGTGCCATCAGAACATTAGTCTGGGTTGAGTTCTACTTACGCAACTCTTAGAGTTTCCAGTCTCCAGAGGGAACGCGCATGAATTGACACAGCACCACCTTCGTAATGAACCGTCCTGTTGACATGAAAAAAAAAAAAGACTAAATTTGAGTTTAAAGGTTTCACTCCTTTGAGCTCTATCTTTTAAACCAATTGAAAGAGAGCAGGGTATGAAACAGCCTTCAAATGAACAGTTAAAGATATATTGTGATGTGGGAGATAACACAACTAGAAATAAAAATAAGCATAACAGTGATCAGCCCAAGTTCTCCTTCAATAAGCACTTATTTAAACATATTTTCTCACCATCATTTCTCCCTATATTGGTAATGTTTTTCTCTGTAGCCTCCTATGGGAAATATTTTTACCAAACTTCGGTTTATGTAAGTACACACTGACCAGTTTAGGGTTGTTTTATATATTGTTATGTAAAGATGTACATGTAATTGTTTAGAGCTCTAAATTTGGCTTTAATTATTTAAAATACTTCCAAGAAATGTAAGAATACTGGTTCTTAGTATTTTAATACAGTCATTTGTAATTTACACCAAATTGGCAATGTATAACAAAATATAAATGGAGCTAGAACAATGGGTTAAGAGTACTTGTTCCTCTTACAGAAAACCCAGGTTTGGTTCCTAGTGCCCATGTTGTATTACTCACAAATGCCTGTAATTCCAACACCAGGTGAGCTGACACCCTCTTCTAGCATCCACAGGCACCCACACACACACATACACATACACATAAATGTGTAAGTATAAATAAAATCTTTAATATATAATTCACACATATATACATGAACAAAAAAATCACAAAAGGTACATCTTGGGATGTGTATCACAAGTGCCCAAATGCCAAAACGTTCTTAATAATTTAAGATAATTTAAATTCAAGAAATTCACATAAATTCATCAAACTGGTCTCTGTGACCACCCTTCAGCACTGTTTCAAGGAAGCTAAGGCTTATGAACACACCCTGTGTCTTTTCCCAAGCCTTCAGCATCTTCTCTAGAGTATGTCCTCATGATCTAAACATATACAGGAATGTTCTTTCAAATGTAACACCAGCACCTTGCCCCTCCTCTCCAGCCACCCTCTCTGCCTCACTATCATCGACCTCCTGTTGGCTCCCCTTGTGCTCCAATCTCATTTCTATCCCTGCTTCTCTATTGAAATGGAGTTTGCTTTGGCCAACAGACAACCTTTCTGTCATTAATTCCATCAGGTTTCTTTTGAAAAGACACTGTGAAAACCCTTGCTGTCTAGGCCATGCTTCTAACACCATTCTGCCTGAGTCTCATTCTTATCACTTTTGACATCCCACTTCATTCTATCTTTATTATGAAATTTTTCAAATACACACAAAAAGAAAAAAGTAAATAAGCCCTTGCCCACCCAGTTCAAAATGTCAATAATTATAAAGATAGGACCAACCCAGCTTACAGCTTCTAATTACCCCTTCTCAGACGACCTGTAAAAATACTGATATTATGAAATATCTAGCATGTCTGTGTAGAGCTGTAATTGCAGGTGTCTGTTCCACAGGATGGGGTTCATGAAAGTTGTCAACAATAAGGTCTACTCTAAGAGATAACAAGTGAGATTTAGAAGGTGGCAAGAAGATAAAACTGACAACCGTGCTCAGAAACAACTGGTGATCAGGGACAAAAATAAGTACAACACACCCAATACAGGATGGTAGTCCATGTGACTAACAGAACCATCATCGGCCAGATTGTGCATGCCCATATGGAAGGGATATGGTAGTCTGTGCAGCATATGCACATGAACTGCCAAAAAATGCTATGAAAGTTGGCCTAACAAACTGTGCTGCAGCCTATTGTACTGGCCTGCTGCTGGCCCACAGTCTTCTCAGTAAGGTTAGCATGGACAAGATCTACGAAGGCCAAGTGGAAGTAACTGGAAACGAATACAATGTGGAAAGCATTGATGGTCAGCCTGGTTCCTTCACTTGCTATTTGGATGCAGGTCTTGCCAAAACTACAACTGTCAATAAAGTTTGGGGGGCACTAAAAGGAGCCATGGATGAAGGCTTGTCTATCCTTCATAGTACCAAATGCTTCCCTGGTATGACTCTGAAAGCAAACAGTCAATGCAGAAGCACATCAGAAGCACATCATGGGTCAGAATGTGCAGACTATGTGCATTAACTAATGGAGGAAGAAGAAGATGCATATAAGAAACTGTTCTCTCAGTAGATTAAGAACAAAATAACTCCAGACATGATGGAGGAGATGTACAAGAAAGCTCATGCTGCTATCCAAGAGAACACAGTCTATGAAAAGAAGCCCAAGAGAGAAGTGAAGAAATGGAACCATCCCAAAATGTCCCTTGCCCAGAAGAAAGATTGGGTTGCTCCAAAGGAAGGCTAGCTTCCTCAGAGCTCAGGAAAGGGCTGCTGAGAGCTAAAGCAATTTTCTATGAAAATTTTTTTCATAAAGACAATAAACTTATTGGCCAAGCAGCTATTTCTGTGTAAAACTGTTAATTATGAAACTGTAGGAAATAGCAAGACATTTCTTCCTCTTGACTGTGGCTTAAAAAAAAAAGAGAGAGAGAGATTTAAAAAAAAATCTTTACCAGGAATAAAAGAAATCAAAGAGTTCCTGTACCTGGCACAAAACGAAGAAAAAGCAAAGGAGTGAATAATTTTATTTATTTTGCTTTATTATTTCTGATAGAAGTGTTTTACTGTGTATTATCTCTGGGTAGCCTAGAACTCAGATCCATCTGTCTCTCCTAGGATTAAGGGCAAATATCACCACACCTGGCTGAGAAATTTTCATCCCACAAATAAAAACCTTACTTTTATCCAGAAAAGCCATTTTACATAGGTCACAGCAAAGTTCATGACTGTTTCCTGGGTTTCTAGTCTTTCCTGGAACGAGTTATCCTCCTGATAGTTGGATCTCATGAGCAGCAGACCCATGATCCTAGGACACAGTTCTTCCATCCATTTTATTACAACCAGATGATTAGTGGGAAGGAAGGACCTCAAACTCAACCTTAAAATCAAACAGCTGGTGCTAATCCATGGCTTTAAGATTTAAGAATGGCAATGAAGGTCAGATTTATGTTAAAGCAGAAAGGGCCTGACATGTTCTATGTTTCATTTTATGAATATGTTGAAAGATACATGCCAGACCTGAATACACATAAGGAAAGAACTTGAAAGGGTCAAATATTAAACCTTGCACATGGAAAAGTGCTGGGTGATGCATTTATGCCTCTTCAGGAATAGCCCTTCATCCACAAGATGCAACAACTGTCTTCCATGATTTAGTCCAGTTCTAATAGTCTGTATCAGCTGAGATTGTGTGGGTTTTGATCACCTCTAGCTTTAAAGTGGTACTGTGAACACACCAGGTAAACATTACTGCTTATCTACACCCCAGCCTAAAATGTGCCTGTAGGCTGGATGGTACTAAGATGACCCTATCAGATTTTCAGGATAATTGAAGTTCACCTAATTTCAGTCACACTGGGAACCGCATGTTAACCTATGGGATACATGCTGAAGCTAAAGGCCACCTGACAGTGTCCTCCACTGAAATCAAAATGTGTGAGTATACTACAATAAACCATGGTAATAATCCAACTTTCTAATAAAGGGGTCATTTTTTAAAAATACTGATATTATAAACTATCCAGTAATTTATCAATTTTTCTAAATTATCTCACAAAAACGTTTCTTCTGTGGCTTTTATCAAGATTCAAACAATATGTGCATATTGGCTAGCTATCCTTTTTATTCTAAACAAGTGCCCACCACTTCTTCTCTCTCTCTTCCTCTTGGGCTTTTGTGGGGTGTTTGTTTTGTTCATGTTGTTTTGTGGGGTTTTCCCCTTTTTTAAATTTATTTCATAAAAAATTCTCTCCCATTTGTCTCATATAACTTTCTATATTCTGGATTTTTCTAACTGTATTCACATGGTGCTAGAGTTTATGGGTGATTGTGTGCTGCCCAATATGGGTCCTGGGAACTGAACTCAGATTCTCTACAAGAACAACAGCTCTTATAATGAAGAGCTCTCTCCAGCTCCATACTGTCTTTTATTTCTAAATCCACCTTTAACCATAGCTGCTTACTCAATTCAGATTTTTTTAAAAATAATATTTCAGAAATCCATGTCATCTACTTGCTATGATAACACAACCATAAGGAGAAGCACAATGCCTGGGCTGTTCATGTCTTAAGACATCTCAACAGGCTTGAGACCATTCTCAGCTGTCCACACCAACCAGAGGGTTTCAGATGCACCTGTGAACACTACCAACAGCAGCGACTTTCTGACATGGCTGTAGACAATAATCATGTAAGAAACTACCAAAAATGCTATGGCACACCCCCACCGATGGGTAATAAAGTCGATGTGAGGTTTGGCTCTTTAAAAAGTCTTCAGCCGAGTCCAACAAGGAGACAAGACTTGGATGTCATGGATTAGA
The DNA here is from genome assembly GCA_028658305.1 of Pachyuromys duprasi. Taxonomy (NCBI): domain Eukaryota; kingdom Metazoa; phylum Chordata; class Mammalia; order Rodentia; family Muridae; genus Pachyuromys; species Pachyuromys duprasi. The sequence goes on from CM053760.1 coordinate 38,316,781, forward strand.
ATGGTATCTCCATGTTCAAGTACACAACAAGGACATTTGCTCAACCATGTTCGTGGCTGCTTTATTTGTAATAGCCAGAACCTGGAAACAACCCAGATGTCCCTCAGTTGAGGAATGGATACAGAAATTGTGGTACTTTTAC
>CM053760.1:38317422-38379780 GCA_028658305.1 Pachyuromys duprasi
ATGATAGATCTGGGGGAGGTTGGTGAGACTTGGGGAGAACAAGAGCTCCACAAAGACCAAACTGAGCAGGGCACAGGGGTCTTGTATGAGACGGTTTCTACAATCAAGGACCATGTGTGGATGTGGCCTGGAACCCCCGCTCAGATGGGGCCCATGATAGCTCGGTGTAGGACTGAAGACCCTAGTGAGGGAAACAGAGACTGTTTCAGTCATGATCTTGATGGCTGATTCTTTGACCCTCCCCCATACAAGCCGGGGGGGAGTGACAGACTGGCTAGATCCCAGGGGAGGACATTGCAGCCAGCCCTGAGGAGTCAGGATAAGCTGGGGTTGGATGGAAGGGAAGGAGGTCCTCCCCTGTTGGTGGACTTGGAGGGGGCCTGGAGGAGGGAGATGAGGGAGGGAGTGAGAGGGTAGGAGGGACTGAGGGAGGGGGCTACGCCTGGGATTCAAAGTACCTAACCTGTGATTGAGATAAAAATAAATAAATTTTTAAAAAATGGTATCTCCTTGGCAGTACACCTGCTGTGTGGGGTTGGGCATATCTTTGCTGAAGGGGATGATCCCCTGCATTATAGAGTATTTACAGCAATCTGCCTCCTACCAACTAAAATGCCAAGAGTAGCCTCCCACAAGCTGGGACAAGCAAAACTGCCTCTCACTGTGCTTATGTCCCTTATGAAACAAAAGCCACCCTAATACAGCACCGTTGACGCAGGTGAATGAATCTTAACCTTTACTGAGATAGAATTTCCCAAAATCTTCCTAAGGCCCAAGCTGGCCCCATGGCTAGAGTTTCTGATTGAGGTAAAGGGTGAAACCCATGCCTCTGCGTTCCTCGTAAGTCCCTGGACAAAGCATATTCTGCAGATTGACATTTTGAGAGGCAAGGAGCTATACTAGTTATTTCACTGGGGTTCTTAACGTTGGTTATATAACAGGAACACCTCTGCAGCTTTAGGAAAATTCAAGACAGAGACAACACTCAGGCTTAAAAAAAAAATCAAAGTCTTCATGTATAAGTTTAAAGAAAAGAAATGAAAAAGAATCTAGGCATTCTACTTCACTGTGTGTACATATACAAATGATGATGATAGATAAATAGATTATTGCTGATAGATGATTGATAGATAGACAGATAGATAGATTTAATCAGAGGTTGATGGATGACAGAAATAAAATATATTGTGATAGGTAGGTAAAGAGAAAGATGACAGCCCAGCAGATTGATAAAGACCAATACATGGCTGATGATAGATAGACAGACAGACAGACAGACAGAAAGAAAGAAGATAGATACACGATAGAGTTTAGGTAAATCTTTTTTATTTTTTTATTTTGTTAAGTAATTTATTTTTATATTAATCACAGGTTATATATTTTGTATCCCAGCCACAGCCCCCACCCCCATTCCCTCCCACTCTCCCCATCCCTCCCTCATCTTCTCCCTGCCCCCCTCCAAGTCCACTGATAGGGGAGGACTTCACCCCCTTCCATCTGACCCTAGCTTATTGTGTCTCTTCAGGGCTGGCTGCGATGTCTTCTTCTGGGATCTAGTTAGGCTGCTCCTCCCTCGGGGGGAGGGGGGAGCAGTCGACAAGCCAGCCATTGAGTTCATGATCCAAATAGTCCCTGTTCCCCTTACTAGGGTACCCAGTTGGGTACTGAGCTACCATGGGCCACATTCGAGCAGGGGTTATAGTTTGTATCCATACATGGTCCTTAGTTGGAGAAACAGTCTCATAGAAGACCCCTCTGCCCTGATCTATTTGGTCTTTGTGGAGCTCTTATCCTTGCCAAATCTTACTAACTCCCCCTTTTTTCATATGATTCCCTGCACTCTGGTGATGGCTTGTTGTGAGTCTTAATATCAGCTTTGATTCATTGTTAGTTAGAGTCTTTCAGAGGCCCTCTGTGGTAGGCTCCTGTCCTGTTGCTGGTTTTCTTCTACATTCAATGTCCACCCCATTTGTCCATCTAACTGAAGATTGATCATCCCACCCTGGATCCTCCTTCTTGCTTATCTTCCCTAGGTGTATAGATTTTAACAAAAATCTTGTGTTTTACCATAAAGAACCTAGATACATTTTTTTAAAGATTTGTTTATTTTTGTTTTAGGCATATGAGTTTTGCCTGCTTATATGCTCTGCATCACTTGTATTCCTGGTGCCCACTGAGGCCACAAGAGGGCATCAGATTCCCTGGAACTGGAGATACAGACAGCTGTGAGACAGCTTTGTGGGTGTTAGGAATTGAACCTAGGTCCTCTGCAAGAACAGCCAGTGCTGTTAACCTTTTAGCCACTTCCCCAACACCCTAGACTCCTTGTCATTTGTTCTGATGATTAACAATAAAAATTTAGAAATGCAATTTTTAAAACCTAACCATTTAGAAAGTAATTTTTAAAAAAAGTCTTTACCAGGAATAAAAGAAATCAAAGAGTTCCTGTACCTGGCACAAAATGAAGATATGACCATCTTACAACATCTTTTCCTCGCATGGAGACGCTGAAAACCATTAGCCTACAATTCCCCAATTATTTTATTTTTTAAAAGATAATAAAAGGAAAAATTCTTGTTGGAAGAGAAGAACAAACCAATACGGGGCTCTCGGATGCAAGTCAGTATAAAGAAGACAGGAGTTGCCTTCCTTTTTTCTCTGTTACTGTGAGAAAACACACTGACGAAAGCATCTTAAATGGAAAGGAGGATTACTTGGCTCACAAGTCCAGGTACAGCCTATCCTATCGGGAAACCAAGGAGGCGGGAACTTGAAGCACCTGGCAACATCACAGCCACAGTCAAGAAGAAGAATGACTTGACATATGCATGCACTTATTGCTCTCTTCTGTAGACTGCGGAAGCAATGTAACCCATTCTTTCAAGTTCTTGTCACTGTGACTTTCCTGCCATGGTGGATTAGAAACCGGAACTGGATACTAAATGAATGAACACTTTTCCTTTTCCCCAAGTTGTATTTCTTAGTGTATTTTTCACAGCAACAGAAAATAAAGCTAAGACAGAAATATAAATGATACACATTTTCTGTGCAACAATAAATCACCGAGTATGTCCTAAATATGCAAACATGCAGTTCTAAATGAGTTTAGAAAAAGGTGCTGAATAATGAACTGAAAATATTGTTTGAACCGAGTGATACAGAGAAATCACAAGGTTGGAAATAAAATGGGCTTTAAGATACAAATAGTATAGCTATAGTTGTGTAAAACTATGTATCTATGTAGGAAAATTGCTCAAAAATTTTCTTTTATAACTTTCTTTAAAAAAAGATTTGTTTATTATGTGTACAGTGTTCTGCCTGCACACCAGAAAAGGGCACCAGATCTCATTCTAGATGGTTGTGAGCCACCATGTAGTTGCTGGGAATTGAACTCAGGACCTTTAGGAAGAACAGCCCGTGTGTGCTCTTAACCTCTGAGCCAACTTTCCAGCTCCTTTCATAAGTTTCAATTCAACTCAACAGTAAGTTTTTAAATTTGTATAAGAGTAGAAAACTAAAGGTAAATTTAATTAAGATTTTTAAAACAAACATAAATTTGAAAGGAAAGTAAATCCTGCTTCCTCTCTGAAATATTTTAACTTTATCCTAACATTCCATCTGCATTGAAGTCTGTGTTTGCAAAGTGTTCCAACAGCAAATAAAGAAACTTGGGGTCCCTCTCAAGTATTGACCAGAGGACCTTGATCATTCACTGGACACCTCCATATAAACAGATGGAATGCATAGAAGTCGGTGTTTGCTAAGCAAGTCTCCATGGGCTATTTCAGGCTAAATGTTGACTCCAGGTATCAAAACCCTAAATGAAACAAGGCTTATGGTCCATCCTAAATGACCCAAAGGGCAGTCAAGCTTATTTAAAATTTGGTCCACCTGGAGGCATGTGCCTGTTCTATGAAGGGAGTATGTATCACTTTTGTCCATCATGGATCTCAGGCATCAGAATCTAGAAAGACTTTTTTTTTTCAAAGCCTGTTTAAGTAACTTTTCTACTGCCATGAAGAGACACCATGACCAAGGAAACTTATGAAAGAATTTAATTTGAGAGCTAGTGGCTTCATAGGGTTAGAGTCCTTGATCCTCATGGCAGGAAGCATGATAGCAGGCCATTATGCATGGCACTGAAGCAATAGCCAATAGCTTATATGTTGAGACTACAACCATGAGGTAGAAAAACTGGGCATGTAATTGGCTATAAAATTTCAAAGTGCAATTTCACCCCCAGTGACACACTGGGCCACACTTCCTAACCCCCACAGAACAGTTCCACTAAGGGAGGACCAAACATTCAAATATATGAGCCCATGGAGGGCCATTCCCATTCAAACCATCACAAAGTCCAGCAAGTTTACCAAATGGTGTTAGCATCTTTAAACTCAGACAACCCAATGATTATCTCATGGCAACTGTCCTTTCTACAAGGAAGACCAAAGTGGGGAAAATCCCTTCTTTAAGAAGTTAAAAAGACTTATACTAGACTTTCCTTGGTGCTACCACTGGGGACTTCAAAGCAAATTGCAGCAATTTGCCAAAATTCAAGAAAGGTACTGGCAAGTTTTATGTCAACTTGATCCAAGCTAGAGTCACTGGAAAGGAGGGAGCCTTCCTGCCATCCAGCTGTAGACAAGTCTGTGGGACATTTTCTTAGTTAGTGATTGATGTGGGAGGGCCCTGCCAATTGTGGGCCTCACCCCTGGCCAGGTGGTCCTGAGTTCTGTAAGCATTCAGAATGAGCTAGCCGTGGGGAGCAAGGCAGAGAACAGCATGCCTCCATGGCCTCTGCATCAGCTCCTCACTCTAGGTTCCTGCCCTCACTGCTTTTGATGATGAACCGTTATTCAGAACTATGATTGATATAAACTCTTTCCTCTTTACACTGTTATAGCTACTTGGAGGAAAAGAAAATAAGTTAAAAAATACAAATTGATAATATCCCCAAAATCCTCAAAATTATTATTGCAATGCAGTACTATGGATTAAACCCAAGATTTCATACAAGTAGGCAAACACTCTAGCACCGAGCTGAATTCCCATACCTCTTTCTATTTAACTTACAACAGACCCCACTAAATTGCTCAGGCTGACTCTGAATTCACTCTGCAACCCAGGATGGTCCTTGGCACCAGATCCCCTAACCACAGCTCTTTAGTAACTGGGATAATAAACCCAAGCTGGTACTAACCACACATTAAAACAAAACCAAAAACCAAAGAAAAACAAAACAAAAAACAAAAAAAAAACCCAGAAACGTCTAGATCATAAATCAGAAAAGCTGAAGTCACTGCAATTTCACAAAAGAAACTTTAAAGTGCACCTGTAAATATTCAATCATTCAAGACGACTTTAAAAACTCCCAGGTTTCTTATGCTTCCAGAGCACATTCTCCTCCAATACAATACACTTCATTAGGGAACGTATATTTCAGGCTTGCCATGTAAGAGGAACTTTAAATGTATTCTAAGCACAAATTCTCCCCACAATGTCATCAATTCAGCTTCTCATGGTTATTATAACATTGTCCACCAAAACATAAGTAGTTAGCTCTTTTGGTTCTGGGAGTCATAAAATACAATTTAAATCTTATCTTAATTGTTCAACCACTCATTCTCTGGGTAAAAAGCAAGTGCTGCGACAGCTAGCATATTCATGTTCAGAACCTGAAGCCCAGAAAAATACTACATTAGCATGCTAATGAGAGCACAAATCATTACAAGCCTCTCACCACCTGACACAGGGGTATTTATTCATAATAAAATTTTACAGGATACACAATTCTAATTAGTGAGCTTTAGGGCATAATCATAAACCATCACTAATAAAAGACTGGCTGTTATACGGAGAGCCGTGATGACCACAAGGATGAGTTCTGACAGAGGGCACCTTCTCTTGATGACATTACAGCCATGAGCTCACTTTTTTTGTAGGGCACCAAGAATTTGGCAAGTCACTTTCATAGCTCATTGTTATTCACTTTCTGAGGGCATCATCTCATTGTACAAACTTGGGCAGGTTGGTAAAGTCAGTGCCTCCATTTCTTTTTGTTTTAAGACGTGTGTGTGTGTGTGTGTGTGTGTGTGTGTGTGTGTGTCCCTTCAAGCCCAGAAGTGGGTATCAGATTCCCTGGAGCTGGATCTACAGGCAGTTGTGAACAACGCAACATAAATGATGGGAATTAAACTTGCGTCCTCTGCAAGAGCAATATGCACTCCTAACTCCTGAACCATCTTTCCAGATCCTGACCTCATTTCTTTAAGCATTCCCCAGGTTACTGCGAGGAAGTTAAGAATGATATAACCTCTTCATACCACTGGGAAGAGCCATCTAAGGATTCAAATGATAATACTGAAGGGTTTGTAGTCAGTCCTTCTGTAGTGATAAGCAAAGACTCCATCATGTTGGCTTGAACTGAGTTCCTACCGTCAATCAAATCAGTAGTATTGTGGGCTTCCTGGCATATGTCATGCCTTGGATCTGAAATAACCCCCTCAGACTTGGGTTTTGAATGCTTGGTCTCAGAATATGGTTCTATTTTGAAGGCTGTGGAGCTTAAGGGAGGTGGAAACTGACCGGCAGAAGGAAAGCCTCCATCGGTGGGCCTCTGAAGGGACTGCTCATTTCTGGTCCCTCCTTACTTTCTCTGCCCCCACTCTACAGCTAGAACTTGCTGAGTCTCCACCACATGGTCCTGCCAACCTGCCTGGCCTGCCAATGATGAATCCTTGAAACCGTGAGCCAAAATAAAACTCTTCTCCCACAAGTCGCTTCTGCAAGGCATTTTGTCACAGTCATAAATGAGTTACACAAGTCATCTTCTGTTATAAATACAGCTTGAAACAGCAAATTAATCTTTGCCTTTAAAGTCAGCCAAACCTATGTCAGCCTCCTCCTGTGGGTCAATGCTGGAACTGCTTCTCGACATATTCTTGTTGAAATATTTATATAATCCTTCACATCAATAATAGCATAAAATCATGAAACCAATAAACTACATTATAGACAATCTCCAGAACACTCAGTTAACACAGAAAACCAATTGGGTTGGTATGGTGGGTGGCTCATGCCTGTAATTCCAGCACTTGGAAGCTGAGGCAGGAGGATCAGGAGTTCAAGGTCATCCTTAGTCATATAGTGAGTACAAGGTTAACCTAAGCTATATGAGATCTTAACTTAAAAAAAAACACCCAAAAATTAAAAACAAAGAAAATTATACATAATGGGATAAAGAAAATAAAACCATCTTTGTTTCTAATCTAGAAATGGACCCATACAAATATAGTCAACTGATCTCTCACAAAGGAGCAGAGAAACTTCAATAGATTAGGGGTAGTTTTTTTAAGTACTTGATATTCACTTGCAAAATCAAAAAAAGTAAAAATATCCAGATTATACACCTGTCACAAAGCGGACAAACATGGGTATCTTCATCCTTGTCTGTGCTGGAACACATGAGGTACCCCCCAACCTCCATAGCAGTAAGCTAGGGGTAGTATTCTTCTGCAACTAGGTCAAATAGCTGTGCAGGGTCATATACCATGTACCTCTTTCTAAACTAGTGAGAGACTCAATTCCTTCTATGAAACCCACTCATGATATATCAGTTAATCATGACAGCTCCTTGAATCATCTTCATATTACAAAGACCATAGAAGTAAAAATATTGTCACGTATTCATGCCACATAGCTTTTGTCTACTGAGTCATATCCTAGAAAGCAAATGTAGCATTCATTTCCATATCGTGTAAGGTAGTGTCTTCACCACCCTGCTCGAAGGGAACAAGACAACATAAGTAGATTCCGGAAGGGATGCATGATCAGAGGCAAACACAACACTTTCCTCTGCCACCTCACAGAACATGTAATGCCAAACACTTTTGATTCCCTTCCATCCTTTTATTTTTTCCCATAACTTTTATTCCATGCATTCAGTTTATGTGCACATGGGCCGTGTGTGTTCATAATTATGAACATGTATGTTTTTATTATTACTATAGAATAAAACATGTGTGTTTTTATTATTACTATAGAATGTAGCCTTCTTGAGAGGAAACAATGTCTCTTTTGACACAGTTCAGAGCGCAGAATCCAGAATACGACAGTCATTCACAACTTTCTGTAAAATGAATTCAGCTATGCAAAAGATATCATGTAAACCTGTTTTCAAAATAAAAATGATGCTTTATAAACAACATTTACCCCATATTGATTTTCAAACCAGAGATTCAAAATAACATCTCCCAACATAACTGCTTTAAAATCTATTAACTTGTTGGGGATGTCACTCAATGGCAGAATGTTTGAGTCACAGGTTCAAAACCAGACACAACAAAAAATAAACATAACAAACATAATGGCATACTTAATTCCCATAGTGCACTTTGCACTATAAGGGTCTTGATGACATTTTATTACATTCACAAAGATTCATGGAAGAAAATGAGATATATCCGGCGGCAAAATCTGCAACAACAACAACAAAATCTATCATGCCCCAGATGAAATTTTATCATTAAATTTGAAGCCTCAACAATGAAAGTCTATGTTAAAGCAATAATTAAATCACCATGTGGTACTTGATTCTCTTACTGACTACCAGAACCTTTTCCTCTCTAAAGTATCTTATTTCCTTATCTGGAGAGATCCTCACAATTAGACACCTACCTTACTGCATACACCCTCTGCAGCCTATACCTTCATTGCTGGCCCTGCAAGATGTACACTAGAAGTCTTGCAGCTACCTGAAAAAAAACTCAAAAGTAGTAGTGATGACTATTTCCTGACCCAGTCAAAACTCTGTCTATTACATAAGGTGAGAAGGAAGTACAGGGGATTATCTATTTAAACCTTGATAGCTCATTCTCCAATTCCATTCTGTGAACTTGAATAGCACACTGGTGGCTATTCTTCCCACAGGCCTTATTAACATTCTATGAGAGTGAATAGGTAACTTGGAGGATGAATCTCACTGCTAAAAACTTGACCCAAATCCATTGGTACCCGAATTACATGCCCTGTCACTGAACTGCTTCCTCTACTGCTACAATTATAGTTACAGCTATTAAATACCTGGCAGACCACAGTAGAGCCAACAGTCAACTCTGCGGAGAAGCCCAGCACAGATGATCAAAATGTTCCTGAATTGCTCAGAAGCAAAGGTTTAGCACTGGCCAGCTCCTCAGTCCTGTCTGCCACTTAGAACAAATCCCATGTGACAGTCTATGCTTAATTTTAATAACAGGAAATCATCAGTGGGCATGGCCAGATCAAAATTACAAACAAAGGCCTGTAAAACAAAAATGGTATGTTTTGTTTTGACATATTTCCCTGCTTAAACTCACCATTTAAAAATAATCAAATCATTTCTACTTCTTTTTCTAATAAATCAAAATATATGCTTAAACCATCATTATGCATTTCTTCACCTCAGACAGACTGATAATAATTTAAGAAAGTGCTGCCTGCAGGCTGTTGCCTTCTCTGGTTCTATCAGACACAGCAATGGCTTAGGGGGAGAACAAAGGAAGCAATTTTGAAGGTCTATGGAATGATAGCACCAAGATTCAAAATCATAAGCCTTTCCGTAAACCTAATTTTAAGGAAGTCTTTTTTTCATTATGTATATATAATTGCTCTGTTTCACAACTTAATCAAGACACATAGAACATTTCTTCCCTAAGCATTCCCCCTGAGGCTCCATTCTGCCTAGCTGACTCATGTTCTCCCTACAGTCATGATCTGACATCCACGTTCATTTAATTGCACCATGTCAACATGCTATAAAAAGATATGCAAACAGATGTATTTTCGCTGCCTCCATGACCTTGGAAGGATCTCTCACTATGTTGAGGTGAACACACAGTGAGATTCAGTCGGCAGAAAAGTTACCAGGATTCAGTCAAGGTCAGGACCTAGAGTTACATTAATATAGTGTCCAAGCTTCATAGCCTACTGAAAACAGTGGTAGATTAGAACTGGATCTCACAGTTCCTCTCTGCCTGAGTGAACACTTGATTGATGTCCTTTCCCTCAACTGCCCTCATGCCTTTGTGATTTACATTCAACACACACTTATTTTCTGAGTCAGTCTCAGATACTCCAATTTCCTGGCTGATGGGCAGAGACCTTCTGAATTCACCACATCCAGTTGTCACTTAACTCTTACAACACACAGAACAGCCACCACTGCCATCCTCTGCCCAAACTGTCTCCCCTGAAACCATGAGCAAAATCAGATCATCCCTCCTTGAAGTTGCTTACGACAAGTCTTTTGCCATAGTAACAAAGAACAACGATGGTGAGGGCCTTGCCTTCTGTCGCGTGAATTCCATGATATCCCTCTTTCTAACAGATTCCCTGACTTAAGATCTTCTCACCTCTAATCCAAGTGTCTTTTGCTTATCATAGCTCTGATGATTCCACTCCAGCCCCACAAAGTCCTCCGAGGCAGGAGAAAAGGCAAGCAATGAGCTGACAAATGACTGCAGCAGAAGCACCTAGCTTCTAATCTTCCCTTATTCTCTTTGCATCACTTAGGGGAAAACCCGCTTTTTCAGAACACACTTCCATCACTCATGTTGACTCTTATGTTTAGCCTTCTGTTTGGAATTAATTCTAGAAGCCAACTGCTTCTTTATGCCCTCCTCAGCATTCTATGGCCCCCTTGGTGCCATCGGCATCTTATTCCTAACTCACTGCAAGCTGCATGTACTGGTTACATTTTTATCCCTGTAATACCTGGCTTGGGCCACTTAAATGGTAAAGGCACGTGTCTGATGACCTGCATTTGATCCTTGGGACCCACACAGAAAAGACTGACTCCCTTATGTTGTCCTCTGACCTCCACATGTACACTGTGGCTTGCAAGTGCACACACGCACACACACCCCAAAAAATGAATAAGTGTGATTAAAACATAATTAAACAAATAAAATACCTGGCTAAAGCACTTGAAAAGCAGCAGGCATACTTTGGCTCCCAATTGAAGGGGATATAGTTTGTCATGGTGGCAGGGACAACTGGAGACGATTCGAGAGCTTACCCACACCTGAGTGGATCAGGGAGCAGAGGTGGGCCAGGGTGTAAGCTCAATGCAAATCCCTTAACAGACCCTCCCTCTAGCTAGGCACTGAAGCAGGAGAATAGAAAATGAGGAGGCAATGCCATACACTGACATACAAAAGGCAGCAGCTGAAAGACCAGTAGCCTTTAGTCTAGCTGAGCTTCACTCAGACAAGAGAGCGTGCTCTGAAGAGCTGCCTGCATTTACATAAGGCAGGTACTCAGCCAAAGACACAAAAATGTCACTGTAGACCTTAGCTTGCCCCTTTCTGCCTTCTTGGAGCCAGGTCACTGGTAAAATGTGATACTCCTTCGACCCCTGTGAATCTTCCCCTTAGAATACCATCTTTCTTCTAACTGACCAGGCTTCTCTGAACAATTCCTTGTAAAGAGTTACAAGTACCTGGAAATTCCAGCACTTACCGCCTCCCCCCCAAATCAGACCCACACCTGTGATATCACCACCTTCCTAAGATACATGTACATGCACACACACACACACACACACACAGACAGACAGACAGATAGACAGACAAATACACACAGAGAGACAGAGACAAACACACATACACTGGGGCTATAGACACAGAGAGAGAGACAGACAGACACATACACAGAGACAGAGAGACACACATCGAAAGACAAAGAAAGACACACACACAAAGACAGAGACAAACACACACATGGGGGTACAGACAAACAGATACACACAGAGAGAAACAGAGACAAACATACATGGGGGTAGGGAGGGGACAGACAGATACACACACACACACACACACACACACACACACACACACACACACGTCACTGAGGACTGAGTGGTCAAGCACTGGGAGAGAGGGCCTTCACAGTCACAGGTGACAGTACCTGTAGCTGAGAGAACTTCTCTACAAGCCATGCTCGCTCTTGACTAAGTCAGCCTGTGACAGGCAAAACCTAGGAGCGGGTTCCCAGCCTGTCTTCCTAAGCTACTGAAGGGATGGCTGATTTTCTAAAGACTCTGTTGTGCCTTTTTGGTAAATGGGAGTGATAAACACTTATTGAACAAGCTCCCCAAATAGGCAGGTTAACATCGTGAGAAAGCCCCGCTCAGAGCACGTCCCAAATCACCCAGATAGCTCTCCTCTCACAGGTGGCCTCTTTGTCAACTGATTCGTAAGGCAGCCCTCCAACATCTGAATCACACTAAGTAGTGGCACATTTGCATAATAGCTGTATACTTCTCCCAGTACCTGCAGACAATTCCAATTTGCTCTCTATATAAAATCTGAGGAAAAGTAGTCAACTGCATGATTTTTCAGTAAATGAGACATGACAGAAAGGAATCCTGAGAGCACTGAGACTGGGCGTGAGATTAAATCTTCCAGAGACATCATTCTAAATTAATGGGCACTTAATGGCACTTTAAATAGTTTAACTTCGTGTATTCTCTCCTCCCACTCGGTTTATTTTGCTCGATGCGTCCTATGTGTTTTAAGGAGATAAAGATGTTCAGTTCTTCTTGTGGTAGTTAAGAAATTAGAGAAAAGCCTTCTCAGGAAGCCATGACATGGAAGGTTTCCGTGGGCAATGAATGTATGTGATCTACCTTTGGGGATGTTCATGCTTGAAACAGACCTATGCCTAGAAAACGAAAATTCTGTCAAAGCAAAGGAAACAGATGTGTCAGTCTGTGAGAAATGTTTTTTTTTGGGGGGGGTGTTTTATTTTTGTTTTTTCCTATTAAAGGCAATCAGCCCAACAAGGGCCAGTATTTCCTTAACCCCACCCCACCCTGCCTTCCCCTTTGTGCCAATTAGCCAATTGTAAAGTCAAGCTCTCACCAATGGGATGAGACACAGCCATGACCTACTTCAGTGAGGAAAGACAGAGGTCATTCTATCCACATGCTAGCTGGGTCTGAGTTCTGATGCACAAAATTTTGCAAGAGGAAAATGCCTTGCCAAATTATTTTCAAATTATTTTTGCTTACGTGTTCCTTTGAGCAACACCAAGATTATTCTTTTCCCAACAAATGCATCAAAGCCACTGCAACATGCCAAGCCTAAGTACCAACCTCCGCTGTTCTTCGCCATGTTCTCCTGAAGGGACAGTGAGACACTCATCCATGTGTCCGTGGAGCAGCCGGAGAACATCACCGCCAATGAGATAGCCTGTAAGGATTAAAAGTGGTTTGTGTTCATAATACCACGGCCAGATGCTAATGGCCAGACAGTGCATCTGATACAATCATCTACTTGCACAGACAGAGAAACATTAAACCAGAAAATGACTTGGACCTGTGACCAAATCACAGGCATGGATGCTATTGGCTGACTCCTTCCATCCTGCAGTTTGACATTTTCAGCAGAGGGTGTGGCCTCAGCCTATAGACATCACCATTAATTGTATAAAATGTGGGGTTATGGAGACTATTCTGTCAGCAAGTGGATCCCTGGGACTCACTGGCTGGTCAGCCTCCACTAATCATCATGATACAGGCTAATGAAAAGACCCAATCAAAAAAGAAATACCTAAAATAAAGAGAATGAGCATGAGCATGTGCACCTGTATACTACACATATGCAAACACACAAGTTCACAGAAACATGCGACAGAAAGTAAGCAACACTCAACCCTCTTGACCTCAAGTCTCCACAAGCATGTAACCTACACCCACACCCACACACAAACACATGTAGACACTCTCACATGCAAACAAGTGGCTCAGATTTGAAGCTGTGAAAATGAGAACCAGCATGATCCAGGCAACCAGCACCTTAGGAAACCCTGCCACATACACATCCTAGGGAGCCTAGGCACAGGAATATAATGAAAAAACGATGACATTAGACTAACTGAGCAGCACCCCGAGGTCTCACAAATGGGGTAAACAGCCCTTCGAGAGCTAGCACTTGAAATCACAGAAACCAGCCAAAGCTGACAACACCATGAAAATGAGATAAGATGGAGTCTAGCACGGCCTTCACTTTTAAATAGCAGTTTAGGCGAGATTCTAAAATGTCATGTTTCTGCATGATAGAATATCAGGACATGAAGTGTCTCTAATTAAGCATCAGCTCATTATCACAATTTCAGCGATAAGCATCAACTCTGTATCAAGGACAAGCCTTTTAATTCAAGTGGATCTCTTACCTTGGGCTGCTTCACTTCCTGAGCTGATAGGGGCCACGCTCCAGAGGGTCTGCTGGAAGGCAGCATCCACATGCCAGCTGCTGTTTCCATAGGACAAGTGCTACAGCAAGGGGCAAGAGGAGGCTGTGAGCCGGGTGCAGGGAGCTCCAGCAGCCGTAACACCGCGGAAGCGCGCACAGGGAGCTCCAGCAGCCATAACACCGCGGAAGCACGCAGGGAACACGCACCTCAGCCTGTTCTTCGAAGACTGAAACACTAGACAGCCATGGTGGCACATACCTGGAATCACAGTACTCAGGGAACTGAGGCAGAAAGGATCCTGAGTTTAGGGACAGCCTAGACAACATACTCTGACTCAACAATAAATAAACGAACCTAAGCAAGGTAATTAAAGCCTGAGCAGGAAAAAGAATAATACAAGTTACTATTTGTTTTAGTTTCCCTTCTGTTGCTGTGATGAAACACTCTGACCGCACACAACTTTGGGGAGGGAAGGGTTTATTTAGCATACACTTCCAGGTCACAGTCCATTATTGAGGAAAAATGGCACAGGAACTCAAGCAGGGACTATGGAGGATGTTTCCTGGCTCACTCCCCAAGACCCGTGCTTAGCTACCTTGATTATATAATCTAGGACTACCTGCCAAGGGAACAGTGTTACCCACAGTGAGCTAGGCCCTTCTGAATCAATTCCAAAGCAAGACAATCTCCCATGTCTATAGGCCAATATGTTCTGGGCAACCTCTCAAATGAGACTCCCTTCTCAAGAGATTCTAGGCTGTGTCAAATTGGCAGGTAAAGCTAACTAGAACACTACGTAACTTTAGACACTTTTTGATTTCATCCTAAATGTTACTGATGAACCAGTAATCAGAAAACACACAAATGAATAACAAATACACTGAGAAAATATATTTGTAGGAAGAAACTTTGTCTTAAGGCGTGTTGGTAGACAAAATAGTATTAAAGTGGATGTTTGAAATTTCACTCACTTTTCTACATATGATACTGTGATAATTTATTGACAACCCACAATATGAATAAGAGTCTTCAGTGACTGTTAGCTACAGTTTGGCAGAAGAGCCAGGAATTGGTAGTGACAATTCTCAGCAGCAATTTTACTCTTTATCTTAAACAGAAACCACTGGGTACAGAAAACACAGTTCACACGGGGAAGAGATTTTTATTCATCCACAATGAAGAGTGATATTATAGTATCTGCAGGAAATGGATCATTATGAAGGAGAAATAAGATAAACAGGAAGATAAACATCCCATGTTTTTGCTGATAGCAAAAAATGTGGACTGGAAATGGAAAGTATCTGTGCATACATGTATGTATGCATGAGTGAATGACTGTAAGAGAGGAGGAAACGATACAGGAATATGTGTCTCATGAAAGCAGAAGGGAAGGGTGGAAAAGAGGAGGAAAGCCAGCAAGAGGAGAAATGAAACCAAAGCAGATAAAAAAACAGAAGGATAACTTATAACAAAATGCCTGAGATCTATATAAATGTCACAATGAAATACATTTCTTTGTATACTAACCAGAAATGAATTAAAACAAAAGACTTTTGAAATCTGTTAACTTCATAAGTAATTGCACCAATCAATAGATTTCAAAGTTTCCCAGGCGATCGCTAGGTTTAGCAATCGGTTCCTCCTCTCTCTCTAACTCCAGCTGTTAAGCTTTCATGCAATCCCCTAGTTACCTTAAGGACATCATGCCTGTGCTCAGTCCCTGCTGACTCCTTTACTGACTCAGTTTTCGTTTTTTCTGATGTGAAAACACCACTGGGGTTCACAGACCACCCCATTCGCTTTGTAAATAAGAACAGCAGCTTATCCGTGGTGATGAGCACACAACCCAGTTCTTTGCTTCATTTCTTTCTCCCCCTTTAAGCTGCTGACCGCAGTTCACAGAAGTGTCTCTCACCATCCAGAGTGCTACCCATTAAATGAGTAAAAGATGCCAGTCGGACCTTTATGATCAAAACAACATAACTTTTATCATTTGTTCTGTGTGAGTGTTGGTGTGTTTTTGTGCCTGTGTGGACACTGATGTGCATGGAGGCCAGAGGCTCATGCTGGATGTCTTCTTCCAGCTGTCTCTCACGCTAGGTGTCACGGAGCCTAGTCCTCACCAATTTGACTAGACTGGCTGGCAGGGAGCTTCAGGGTCCTTCCTACCCTCACCTCCAGCTCTAGAACTGCAGCCACATGCCACTACAGCTGGCTTTTGATGTAGCTGATGAATACTGTACTCAAGTCCACTTCCTTGTATGGCAAATACTTCATTCACTGAGCCATCTCCCCAGCCCCCAATACAGCTTTAAAAAACATCTGAGTTATTTCTATGTCAATGACTTAGTAAAGAGAATTGCCCATATCTACATACACACGTATATACATATATATAGTTCACTATACACACATGTATATACATATATATAGTTCACTATACGTGCACACACATATAAAGTTCACTATATACAGTTCACAAAATCTTCTGAAAAGAATTCAAAATACTAATGCTAATATTCTATTTTGGTTTTAAACCAAGTAAAAGTTCATACACATTTATGATAAACATAACCATTTGTTAATTCATCACAGATTCATTCAATAGGTTGTCTAAAACATTTCCCTGACCCCGATGGTGCTTGTAATCTTATAGGGGGAGATAAGTGAGCAAAATAAAATGTCACGCACCAGAAAAGTATAATCAAAATGTTCCAGGAATTATCAAAAGAGAATAT
Organism: Pachyuromys duprasi; assembly: GCA_028658305.1. Taxonomy (NCBI): domain Eukaryota; kingdom Metazoa; phylum Chordata; class Mammalia; order Rodentia; family Muridae; genus Pachyuromys; species Pachyuromys duprasi. The sequence goes on from CM053760.1 coordinate 38,334,393, forward strand.
TGCCAACTAAACAGCCAGAAGAGGTTTCTTCATGCTGGGTCTGGGGGACACACATTGGTTCCATGGGGAAAGGTGGGAGTTCTCATGGCAAAGTCTTTGAGAGAAGAAATGAGATCACATGGCCTGAGCTTCTACTTAGGATACATTGTCTCTAAGTAACTAAATGCACACTTCATATTTATAAATGTATAATATCATATCAATGGTTTGCCTATAAATGTTTTAAAGATAATAAAAATTTTTATGAGCAAGTTTGGATTTTTCATTGTAATATATCAGATTGCTTGGCATGGTGGTAGCTAGGTCCCTCTGGCTGCCTAAAAAGCTCTCATAAAGGGAAAACATGGCCAAGAAATGACCATAACCAAAGGGCAGAGTCATGCGGACACAGACATAGAATCCTGTCTTTGAAGCTTTGAACACACACTAAGGAGGGGAGTGAAGGACGGACCTGCAGACAAAGGCCGACTCCAGATCAGGGAGCTCACACTTTAGGCAGCCAGGAGCAACTACAGCAAAAAGGTAAAGAGAGAGTGAAGGGACTGAAATGGGATCTGTAAATTATACCTGAGCATAAGGGTGAATCACACACAAGAGACACAGGAAAAGGGAAAAGTGCTGCTCCCGACTATGTCCTTAAGACCATGCTGAAGCCATAGAGAGCTATCTAAATAAAGCCTACTTTTCAGAATAAATCATCTCAGGGTGCATTGACTCTCGAATCTTCTACTTAAATTTGCTGCTTAAGCAGCGAAATAGGAATCTGAACACGAACAGCACCAAGTTAGGCCTGTTGATATTAAATATTCAGAAGGCAGCAACAGTCCAATTACTGAAAGCAAGATGAGTTGTCCTTAAAGCAAAGATGGATGATGGCAGAGGGTGAACGTAAACTCAGCCTTAGGCTCAAAAATACAGCCATTAGGGAATCCAAGTGTAAGAGGGCAGTGTTGAGCCACAGTATCAGGACGGGCACTGGGCTACAATCAGATCTCACTCACCTTTAACCTAATGTTAATCATCTCAGTCTCTTTAATTTGTTTGTTGGTTTGTTTGGTTTTTGTTTTGTTTTGTTCGTGTGTGTGTGTGTGTGTGTGTATGTGTTGTGTGTTGTATCGTGTGCATGCCTAGTTTCCACAGACCTCAGAAGAGGGTGTTGAATCCTCTGGAATGGAGTTATGGCTGTGAGTCACCACATACATGCTAGGAATCGAATCTGGGTCTTTTGCAAAGTGTCAACACTCTAGTCCATGACTTTTCTCACAAGTGTCCTAAAGGATGGAACTCAGGTCCTCATGTTTCCCTGGAAAGCCATTTACCCATCTCCCATAGCCCATGAATTTCAACTTTTAAAATATACAATAGTCATTTGAGCAATTTGTCAAAAAAAAAAGTAGTTTCTAATTTAGGAGCAGTAGAGCAGGACCCCTCATAATGGCTGATCCCCAAACTATGGGGGAACAAGATATTAGATGGCAGAAACAAAATCTCAGAGGCCTGAGTGACCCATAGCTCTCTTGGGGATCTTAACCCAAACCCCATAGAGCTATAATTTGACCTTTAAATTTCCTTTCGAATCCCATGAATTTATTTGTTGCATTCTAAAAGCCGCTTTTGACAGCAGGTCGGAATGCCTTATCAGATTGCCAGAAGGTTCCATGGCCCAACATTTTTCTAAGATTCCCTAAATACAGCCCTTGTCTGATGAAGTTTTTCATTCGTTTATTTATCTCTTATTAAATGTCAGGAACTTGGGCCCCGGTGATACAGCGTTCCAAATAAATTAGCATCCAGGGACAAGTAACATAAGTAAACAAGCCATCTTAACCCTCCGGCTGCAGTTTTTTCTTTGGGGAAAAAAAAAATTAGAAAAGATAAATGGGAGAGAAAGACATGATGCTTTTTCAAATGTAATATTCAATGGCTCCCACACCCAGACCATGGGGACAGAAAAGGGGGCTCAAGGTAAATAACGGACAGGGCCTGATGGCTCACTGGCAGAGCATGTGCTTAGGGAACTCCTCCCCCCAAATTGAGCTGGCTTGTAATTACTAATGATCCCTGCCTTCCATGGATATATTTATGCAGCTTTAGGAAATTCAGCAACTTGTTATGACATCAAAACACCTTTCTTATTTAAAACTCTAAGACAAGGGTCGCAAAGATGGCTCTGCTGCTGTGTAAAGGTTCGTGGTGCAAAGCCTGGAGATGCAACTTCTGTCCCTTTTGGTGTCATAAGCATCTTATTTCTAATCCTCTGAAAGCAACATGTGTTAGTTACTTGTTTGTCACTAATAAAATAGCAAGCTAAGGCTACAGCGATAACTCAATCCTGGGGATTGAACTCAGGTCACCAATCACCCACATGGGGGAAGAACAGAACCAGCTCCTGAAAGTTCTGTGCATATAATGACACATGCACAGAGCCTGGGTCCCCTGCAAGGGCAGAAAGGTCCCTTAACCACTGAACTATCTCTCTACACCCCCTGATTTATTTTTAATCAGTTATTGGGCCATGGTTTTATGGATTATAAGATCTTTGCATGTCTACAAAGTGACCTGGAGAACAGAAAATCGATGTTTCCAAATAAATAAATAAATAAATAAATAAATAAATCACAGATGGGAGACCTTGTGCAGGTTTTACAACTGACACATTAAAAATGAAGTTTTATGTGACTTATCCTGTTTTATTCCGTTTGAAGTGGATTTTAAGTCAGTAACACCTGCTTGCCCTGCTTTCACTATGCTGTTTTTTTTTTCTCTCTTACACATAAGCTGCTTTGCAAAAAGCCTCTTTGAAAGACAAATTGCCCAATAGGAGCACAGGAAAACCCTCCTGGACAGTCCTGGCAAGATTAGGATGCTGTGTTATATTAGAACACCAAACAGCAGAAGTAAAAAAGACAGTATTTGTGTGGGCAGTTTACAACCATTCTTACAGCCAAGACCCTTTATTCCTTGGGAATCCACCTGCAGCCAACTTGTAAAGCTGACAGACTGCTGCTTCCTGGACACAACCCTTTCTCCTGAGAGGTGCTTCTGCAGATGGGAGGGAGGAAATCAGCTGCCCATGGGTCCATCACTGCAAGGGCTTCAAGCCTCATTAGTGTTTCAAAGGCAAAGTCGGATTAACCTTTACTAAGCTCAGGAATAAGAAAAAAAAAAAAAAAAGCTCAACAGTCATAGACCCAATAAGAAAAAGTCAAAGGCCAGAGTTTTAGTTCTCTATGGCTAAAATTCTCTATTTTAACCAGTGCGTTTTGAAACAAAAGTTCTAATTCGTTTTTAATTATGTCAGCATCTCAGAATACAGACCGTGCTTTCACATAATAGATCTTTATTTAAGACCCTCTGTAATAGTTCTCTTGCGACCGAGCTTTCTCTTCCTCAGGCTAAATATCAGCAACTTCTTTAACTATTGTGCAGAGACACAAACTTCCCAAGCAAACAATGGCAGCTGCTCCCTATGGGAGGGTAGTTGATCTTGGATTTCAGCATTTGATTCTCCACATGTCCCTGTGTCAGCCGAATTATTCATAATTCCCATGCTGCCGATGGCTGAGGACTTAATAAAGCACACACGGGGCCTAGGGATGTGACTCGGCCTGCAGAACACTTGCCTAGAATGTACAAGAGCTTGAGCCCAGATACTGGCACCTCATAAACCAAACCCAGTGCCACATGTCTGTCATCCTAGCACTTGGAAGTCAGAGGCAGGCAGAGTAGAAGTCCAGTGTCATTCTCGACTTCACAGTAAGTTCAAGGCCAGCCTAGGTATCCAAAGTCCATTCACTACCTTTCACCTTCATTTTCACTTGTTTTCTAAAAACCTTTGCACTGAGTCCTCCATATCCATCCTTGAACTCATCACCATAGTACTCTACCCATTACTAATCAGTCATAGCGGAAATGTGAGACGGTGAGGTGATGAGCGATCCCTAGAGCGCGACCGGGATGCAGCCGGCATCAGCATCTTTCCCCTGTCCTGTAATATGCCCATAACTGTCAGGAGGAGACCGTTAGGTGGTGGAGCCTAGAGAGTGGGAGTTAGATGATTGGGGCTGCACCTTCCAGGGGAAGATCCTTAGCTCATTCTACCTAAACCCCCACTGCCATGAGGTGAGGAGTCTTGCTTCTCCCCTGACATGATGCTCTGTCACACCACAGGACCCTGGCAATGGCACCTACTGGCCACAGGATAGAACCTCCAAAACTCTGAGTCAAACTAGTCCTCCCTTAAGTCGCCTGTCTCGAGTATCTGTCACACTGCTTGTCACACAGAAGCCTGACAACATGGTTTGGCTCTGGCACTGCTTCTCTGGAAGGCAGAAACCAGTGACAGTGTGTTCATGGAGTTTCCTTCTTTCTATGATATGTGGAGCTCTGTGGATGTGAACAGTGAAAGCACTTGACTCATTAGCACATGAGAGTGGAATCCCAGACACGTGGCTTGCTTCTCTTTGAACCAGTCACCAGAACCGGCTGTGGTAGCAAATGCCTGTGGTTCCAGCACTCAGGAGGCAGAGGCAGAAAGAAGAATCATTATGAGTTAAAGGCTATCTTGGGCTACGTGGGCTACACAATGAGTACAAGGCTAGCCTGGGCTATAGTGTAAGGCCATGTCTCAAAATCACACACATATATACATATATTTATTTACATTTGTATAATTTTATATTTATGAATTTATATTATATAGCTTTTACATATATATTGTTTTACATCTAATTTAGTTTTATATCTATGTTATATCTGATACAAATTATTTATATATTATATCACATATATATATATATATGTTGTATATATGTATAAAGTCTACTCAGGAAAATGAAGTTAAGTACTTGGTAATAATGCAGCTTGGAAACTAGTAGTAAATTTTCATGAATTGGGTTTATTTATTTCCAAAGTTAATAGACCATTAACTGCACATGCCATTTTTTTTTTTGTCTCTTATTCCTGTAGTCTTTTATCACTCAGTGAGCATTCAGGTACCTCACCTCATTGCCTCTCATAGTAAGGTCTGGACTAGCTGTTCCCATTAGCATCAACCTTACTTTATAAACAGCTTATACAGAGGCCAAGGAGATATTTCTAGAGCTGTACACGTTGATAGCTGTGGAAGGGAAGTTAGAGGCATGGTCCTTTGAGGTTCTGAATATTCCACTCCTCCGATGCACAGTGAAACCACCCTATGAGAGCAATCCTGCTACACAGCACAAAAGCACCAGCCGGAAAACCACAACAGACACCAACTGCCAGGTCTACAGCGAATGGAGACAGGTGTGGAGTGTTGTGTTGAAGGGGGCATGAGTTGTTTCTCTTGCTATTGAGTTCCAAGCACAGTTAAACTTGACATGTATCTTCTGATTAGGATGCGTCACCCTCATGGCACACACCATGGGTTTAACAGTGCATATTTTAATACGCTGAGCAGCTGCATGGTGTTACATACTTACACAGGGACAATGTCTGAGACTGAAATGGAGGACCTCTCCAGGCCTCCCACGTCTCCAGCACCACCATTTTGTAACCAGGAAGCCAGGCAAAACTCATCAAGGAACACTTGAGGAGGAATTAGATGCATTGGTACACTAAAAATGACTTTATTGCCAAGTGCACCCCATTTTAGTATTGGGTGTACGTGCATGTCCATGTGCCTGTATGTGCACATGCGCAGGTACATGTGAAAGTCAGAAGTCAGCTTCAGGAGTCACTCTTCAAATGCCATCCACTTTGCTACTGTGACAAACTCACACTGACCTGAAGCTTCCCAAGCAAACTAGGCTGGCTAGCACCAAGAATCTGCCTGTCCCTGACTCCCCACGATTGGAACAAGTGTGCTACCATATGCCCTACTTAGTTATACGGGTTCTAGAATCTGAACTAGTGTCCTCTGCTTGCACACAAGCACCTGATGGGCTGACCTGTTTCCCCGTGTTCTATTTCCATGTTTACAGAGTCATAGAGTCCCCTAAAACCTCTTTGATCTACAGTGCTAGAGGCACATTGCCTCTCACAGTAGGCTCTTTAATACAGTGCTTATTTCCCAGTGACCTACGCTGCCCCATCTTTCTTTCCATTATCATCCACTATTTCCTCTTGGATACTTTATGAAGATGTTCATGGGAAAAAAAAACTTTTAAAATGCCTTTTCTGTTTCTCCTAGTTGGCACCAGCTGCTAACTTGGCACAGCTCTGAATCATCCCAGGGAATCCCAACTGAGAATTGCCTTGTTCGGATGGGCTTGGGATGTATCTGAGGGGCTAACAGAGGTGGGTGGGCCTAGCCCTCTGCAGACAGTGCCATCCCTACATCTGTGGTCCTGGGTTTGTATAAGAGAGCGAGCGCAGCATTAGCCAGTGGGAGTGAGCCAGTAAACTTTTCTCCTTTGAGGTTTTTCTGCTTCAACCTCTAGCCTTGACTTCCCTCAATAATGGATGGTAACCTGTAAGATGAAATAAACCTTTTCCTCCTCAAGTTCTTCTGGCTATGGTATTTATCACAGCAACAGAAAGCAAGGTAGGGCAATGTCTAATTAGTTCTTCAACCTTTCGAGAGTGGTCTGGGGTGTGGCTCAGTGGTAGAGGGCTTATCTAGCATGCTCAAGGGCTAGTTTGGATACCCACGACTGCAAAAAGGGAAGGCAATTTTTAGCTGAGCGTGGTGGTGAAGACCTATCATACCAGCAATGGAGGGTAAATTAGAAGGATGATGAGTTCAAGGCCTGAGCTATATAGCGAGACTCTCTCTCAAAATAAGCAAACAACTAAATAAAATTACAAAAATCAAAGAATATTTTATACTGTTCCCTTCTACTATTCATGGATTTCATTCTTCTGTGAACTTCTGTACAGAATGATTCTTTAGATAAGAAAAACTACAACCTATTAAATATGTTAAATTAAATCCATGATTGCCTCACCACACACAGGCACAAAATCCAATGACTAACAGCTTCATTTCCCTACACTTAGTCCCTACCCTGTGAATCTAGGCAGAGATGATGACAGAAAAGCTGCTGCCTAAAAGAGTCTCTCACACAGTCAATTACTGTCCTAAGTATCAAAATATGGAACAGGAACCCACTTGACAGAACCTTTATGTGGGGCACAATATAAAGAAATTGGACTCCTTTTACATTCTACTAATAAAAGAATCCAAACGCAGGCACCATCAGCCTCATGAATATGCATATCAAGGTCTTAAGGGATGCCTGCCCAAACAGGGAGCCACCCTCCCTCCCCCTTCAGGCCACAGAAATCTCCCTCTCAGGAGTTACTTACAACTCACCAGCTAGAGACCCAAGCCTTTATGAGACATCCCCCTAGCTTGCTTGCTCATAAGCACATTTGCTATTAAGCATCAGTTCATCTCTGTCTCAAAGCTGAGCACCACCCCCCCAGTCCTGTCCCCAGACTTACCAAGTACCTTTCTGAGGACACACTGACCAAGATGAGGTCATCTCCAACCCTCACTTTTTCTCCTTCTGACCTCTGCTTAGAGGCAGGATGTATGGTCCACCAGCAAGCCTCCCCTGCAAAGGATAGAATTGAAACATGGAGAAGAGCCAGTTAACTTAAGGTCTAGTTCCTCTGCAGGTGATGTCACGCCCCAGCCCAGGACTTTTAGAAAGATGAGATTTCCTGCAAACTAATCTCTTGGATCATGAAAATCAAAAGAACTCAGCCAAATTCACTTAGGGTAGGACATATTGAAATGCAAACGTTCTCCTAATGGGAAATCAGTGTGACAGTTTGGTGTCTCTTCTCCAGCAAGAACTGCTGGAAAGGGACATTTATTTACATATGTTAACATAAGCCTAGATATGCCAGTCAGCCAAGGTGATTTCATTCCCTAAGCAATCTTATTAAAAACTAAATCTTCTTTTTACATGATTATCATCAAAAGGAATTGAGGTTTTCTGTTGGGGTGGTTGCTTTATAAATGTTCTTTTGTTGATTCAAAAATGACACAAAGGGTTGCTATCTTAAAAATCTCATTGCCAATGTCTCCTCTGCTTTGTTTTTTTTCTTATAAAATACATCAGCCCCTATTAATCTAAAAGATTCTTAGTAAAGAAAGATGCACTATGCAAGCTGGGTGTAGACTGAAGCAAGTCACTCTGAAGTAAGACAAGCAGCAGCACAAAGCACACATCCATCCGTCTTTGGTAGTACCATCACCCAAACCAGAAGCATAGAGGCAGTCTACCCACAGTCCTCTTGAAGCCCTAAGCTCAAGTGTAACTGTGTTCTGGTGGTGGCATCCATTTACAATTGCCGTTTTCCTCCTTTACCAAGCTTTATTATTTTTCTTTTTTGAGTACATTTCATTTTTATTTACTTGTGTGTATATACCGCAAACCATAACATGTGTGCGAATACTGAAGTACAGCTTGCAAGAGTCAATTCTCTGCTTGTACCATGTGGACTCTGGGGGTTGGACTTGGACTGTCAAGCTTGCTAAGCCATCTCACCAAACCATTATTATTTTCCTATAATATTTCTTTTTTCTGAACTAACTCTAACTCCCCAATGCCAGAACATGTGTGCCTTTTGTCCACTGGGGTTTTCCTAGGTCCTGCAACCACACGGTAGTATTCAATGATTAATTTTGTATGAATGTGTAAATTGATATGGGATACATCTTAGGAACTCATGCAGTTAATGCAGAACCTGGGCATGAGCTGGTCTTGCTCCAGCCAGTCTCAACTGCACATCACCAGTTAAAATTCTTCATTTCCATTCACTAGATCCACATTTTCATTTGTTCACCCAAACACTGACAGCGTGTCCCCTATTTCCTAGTCATTGCCTCAGTAGCTGAAAATTCATCAACATAAAAGAGAGGAAAAGGTCATCTGCCTTGTGAGTTTAATTCTGGTGAAGGTAAACAGAAAACTAAAAAACATGCTTCGGTAATTCACAAAAAAGTAGAGAGCTGGTGGGAAGCAGGACTCACGGTGTAGGGGAGGACTCAGGGTGTGGGGCTGATGGTTGTGTTAGTCCATCATGAAATCAGCTCAGAATATAAAATGCATGTTCTAGATCATGTGCTTTCATCTGCAAACTTAAGACTTTTTATTTTACTGCTTGCTAAAATATATTAAGTTTAAAAACTGAGACACCAGAAAAAATTTAAAACGGAACCAATAGAAAATGACATATATCTAGACATATATTTATCTTTTTATGCCCAAGATTATCAAAATTATCAAAAGTTAGCTGAGTTCATTACATATTTTTCATTATCTTCTTTGTTATTTCATGAAAATTTAGTTGACAATGAAAAACCACTTTTAATGACTATAAAGAATGTAAACTTGTACCTTACATGTGGGTACCATGTGCTCTTTTGCTATCTACATGGAATGCATGCACTTCACATCAGAATGAAGACCTCTCTTATCAAGGGTTCATAACTTGTGTGTGTGAAGGAAAGATTTCAGTTATTTTCCTCTTGCTTGTTGAAGCTTGCAGGATGTAAAACTGTTGTCGGTAGTTAACTCACTGTGCTGATTCCTGCCCCGTGTGCTAACGTGGTTTTTGTTTGTCTCTTGGCAGTGAGGGTAGAATGCAGGGCCTTGGACACAGGAGCACTCTACCACTGAGCTACATCTTCACCTAGAATGTATTTTTAAAAGACATAAAATGGGGTCAGCAGTGGATAGAGGGATGGTCCCTACCAGGGAAGAATAACACAGTAAAAGCAGGATTCTGTCCTTTCATTCCATTTTCTATTTGATACCTAATTTTATTTTATTTTAGTTTTGTGATATTTAGACTTGAGCCCAAGGCTCCTCAGTTAGTGTGCTTTACCAGTAAGCTACATCCCCAGCTCTGTTACTACAGCTCCATCCAGAAGCCATGCCTGCTCGTTGTAAAGGACAAAATGGTCTAATCGGGGTACAACGAGCAAACGGAAATGCAGATGACAAAGACTGAGAGCACAGAGCGCAGCAAGCATCACACAGCCTGTCCATCATGCAGTATGGACTGGCTTTTCTTCTCTCCAGCCCCAAGAAGAAAGGATCTGAAGTCAAAACTCTATAAATCTAATTACCTGTGAATAAAGAACCAAGAGGGAAAATATACTATTACTCTACTCAAAGTGCCAAAGACAAAATCATTTTCCTTACTGTACTATAAAAACAACCATCTCCTGTGTCTCTGACCATGTCTAGCCATCCTCTCTCTGAACAGAGTTCCATTACAGTACCCGATTCTCACCTGTGGTATCCTCTTGAAGGCCAACATCAAAGGCCAGTTTGTCAGTGGAAGACCGGGAGGTGGAGAGACAGCACAGATACTAAAAATACAAGATCAGTTGTCACCACAGAATGTTGATAGTCCTACTAAAGGCTACCACACTTAATCCAGCAATAGACAGGATAAGCAAGTACATCTACGGTCTGTTGACTTAGAATCTTACGGGCATACAGCCACACATGAGTCATATGGTCATTCTATTTTTAGCTTTTTGGAAGCACCTCCACACTGATTTCCACCGTGGCTGCCTAAGTTTGCATTGCCACAATCGGCACATAAGGGTTCCCGTCTCCCCATATCCTCACTAGCATTTGCTGTCATTTTTTTTCTTGATGATAGCCATTCTGATTAAGGTGATGGGTGACACTGGAGGGCATGTGAGTATAAAAGGGACTATAAAGGGGGGGGGAGATGTAAATGGAGAAGGGAGGGGAAATGAGAGAGTAACAGGATCTATGTGGCATGAAAGCAGAAGAGGGGACAACTTAGGGGAAAGAAGACTTCGAAGCAATGGGACCAAGGAAAAGCAGCCCTTTGCCTCTCACAAAAGACTAAGAAATGAGCTCTGTCAGTACAAGGAGACAAGTGAGTGGGGACATGTCTGGATGTCTCTCCCTTCATGTGATATTCAGAGTCCTTTGCAAACATATGGCATGATCTGACATTAGAAAGCTGTCCCCAAAAGAAACCTGAAAACTACTCACTTTTATCTTCTACTTTTGTTTACATTAAAAAAAATACCCTACCCAGAATATACTTGGGCATGCAGTTCTTCATTTTGCTAAAATGAGGGCAACATGAATATACATGTACACATTTCCCTCGGGGAATCTGACTATTGAAACTGCAATGCCTCATCCCCTCCATCCCTGCGTTGTCTCAAGTGTATCTATTCTCAGATATAAAGCTTCGATCATTTTCATGCCAACCTCCCCCAACTTCAAACACCTTGTTAAGTGACATAAGAGTGAGGACACTAAGATGAATGTGGCATGAGCTTAAAAATACCCAACCATCTGTGTGAAGCAAGGCCTCCGCCAACAAAAGGAGCCATCAGAGGAAACTCAGAAACAATGGTGGGAATTAAGTGAGGCTGGGCCCCTCTGAAGACCTGGATGGTCCATGCCAACACCACACAGAGCAACCCTCTTAGGCAGTGTTTCCCAATCTTCCTAATGCTGTCACCCTCTAATGCAGCACCCTGTGTTGTGGTGAACCCAATGACAAAGTTACTTTTGTTGCTACTTCATTACTATAATTTTGTTACTGTTATGAATCGTAGTGTAAATATCCCTGTTTTCTGATGGTCTTAGGTTACCCCTGTGAAAGGGTCATTCCATTATTCCCCCAAAGAGATCGCAACCCAAAGGCTGAGAACCACTGCTCTCTGGAATATTTACATCGAACTAAATGGGTGCACACAGGTTTATGAAGAGGGATGAAGAAACAGGTTGGGTGATCAGGGGTAGCAGGTGGAAGTCAAAGTCCTGGAGCTGTGGCATCAAAGTGACCTGGAGACTCATCCTTCATCTTAACTGCAAAGTGCTCACTCTCAAGGTGATGAACAAGAGAAAGGTATTTTATAATTTATTTTATTTTTATTTTTCATATTATGTATATGTGTGTGAACATGAGTGAAAGTAACTTTGGAGGCAACAAAACGGTGTCAGACCCCTTGGAGCTGTATCTTCATGCATTTTTAAATTAATACTTTGTAACCAATTTGGAAATGGAAAATATTTAAAATGTGTCTTTTATACTCGCCTCTTCCTAGAATTCTATCAAATGTATTACATGTATTAAAAATCTCTTAGCAGCATTAAAAAGAGAAACCATACCTGATATGAACGAATCTAACCTTCTTATGAGTAAGAAAAACTGAACAGGACACAAGGGCATTAAACAACGCATCTATTCACACTCATTACTATCATTGCTGAAAGGATACCCTCAACGTTCTAGACAGTCTCTCTGACCCTGGATCAGCATGGCCACACAAGAGATGAAATCAAGATGTCCACTCACCATACCACTGTAGGAATGGCGTAGTAATATGGCATGCCCATAGAGAAGTGTCCGGTGGCCCCCACCTTGAGCAGTCTGAGGTAAGGAGAAAAGGTAGAGAGGAGAAAAGCACCAGTGAGCAAACAATTAAGCTAACAGAGCGTTCTTCTGTCTTTGCTGAACATTTAGTATGAGACAAAAGTATTGGTAAAGCAGAGCCCCCTAGAACAAGTTTGTAAACACAAATGAAGCTGTAAGGAGTGAATCTGCCACGAAGCAAACACCTCATGATCTCATCCAGCTCTGGAAAGGTGAACTGGGCTTCAGTGAGTCTGCTTGTCACTGCCTGCGCCCCCATTGAGCAGGGTACCCTGGTTACCTTTGTACCCAGAGATCTGCAAGTACCCAACACACAGCAAGCACCAGGTAAGTATTAATGTGACAAAATCTCTGGGGTTTAAAATTTCTCATTCTTCCCAGTTGCTCAGGCATAAGTCAAATGCCATTAGTGATTGGAGAACTTGCTAAAACACAGGTTCTTGGGCCTCTGCCAAGATTCTGATTAGAGAGGTTTGAAACAGATACAGACACACTTCATTTGACAGATTTCCCATGGGGTCACTGTGCCAAGGATCATGGATGGAGAAGGACACACACAGGGGACCTTCTGTCTCAATCCTCTCTGGTGCCATTCCTTTATGACAAACATATCTAATTCCCTCCATCCCCCGCCGAATGTCGTGGTGATGTATCTTGAAATTCAAAACTTGCTCTGTTGTCTTCTCTGATATATAGATGATGTGTTCAAACTCAGTTGATTGGCCACCTCCCATGAAGGTCATCCAGAGTCCCCAGCATCATCCCATCCCCCTTGACCCTTTGCAGCTCTCAGCTACACCTGGACAGTGGCCTCATCACTCCGCAGGCAAGAAACACCTCTCCTTGACCAACTGAAATCCCAATGACAGGGACTTTGGTCCAGTTCTAGCTCCAAGAAAAGGTAAGTAGGCAAGAAACATTTGTAAAGTGAAAACCTGGATTGGGTGGGACATTTCAAATTATGAAAGTGGCGATGTCTGAGAACAAAAGCATAGTCCCTTATCTCAATTAAAATGCTTAAGAAAGGAGGAGGGGCAGGGTAATGAAATCCTTATGTGGGGTCACCCTTATCTCTTAACTATATATTAAACCATCTGCTAAAAAGCTGAAGGTTTGTTATTTAGGAGGGCCCATGATTTTCATGAAAGGTAAAATTTGACTTTTAAAAATATCAGTGAAAGTGGTTACCTCAGTTTTGTGGGGGAAGGAGACTGGCCTCATTCCCATAGAGATGACTGACAGAGTTAATATTACAAAATAATGTCAAATAAATCCATCAAAGATAAATGGATAAAAATGTCCAAAGTTTCAAATGAAATCTAAGTGATATTACTGAGTGTCATCTAAAAAAGAAAAATGCTCACGTAAGGTTCACAAAGCATTGTAAGGCACATTTACTGTCGCTGGGCATCCTTTAGATTTCTAGAGTCGTGTAACAACAAAAATGTCCATCTAGGGAAATCAGATTGTAAGCTAAGGTGTCTAAAGTGTCAGTGTCCACACTTGGGTGTGAACTCAATGTACATTCTACACATATTTCTTTAGAGAAATAGTCATAGGGGCTATCTCCCTCCTGTCCTTTGTGAGACAGAGACCAATTGGATTTCTACAGCTGCACTTGAGGTATTCCTGTCATAAGCTTAAATATACAGACCAAAAAAAATCACACAGAAATATAAAATCTGAATGGTAATAATGAAGACCAATTATGGTATTTTACCAATAAATGAATATGGCTGGATCAATATTCATATTCATTCTTCACTGTTGTATTTTTGGCTCTGTTTTTAAAATATATGATTACAATATATACTGGCTTGTTAATCTGTTTTTATATTATTGATAATTAAAGTCATTAAATTCACTAACTATAAAATGTCTAAACATCTTAAGTATGCCTGTAATGTGTCATGTCACTTTAGAAGTTGTGTGATACTAAATGAGCATGTACAGAGAATCCTTTCTCTGTGCAGAAACTCTGCTAGCCTAATCCAAATTTGTCATTATATGAGGTTTTCGTAAAACATGAAATCAGGTCTGCAAAATATCTCAGTGGTAGAGTGGTGAGGGTTGTTACCACATGCAAGCCCTGGGTGTGATTCTGAGGGAGGATGGGAGAGGAGGGGATAAAAGAGTGAAGGGGGTGGGCATGGACAGAGGGGAGGCAAGTTGGGAGTGGAGAGGAGGGATGAGAGGAATAGGGGAAACGAGGAAAGGGGAGAAGAAAGGAAAAAGAAAGAAGGGAGTGAGGAAAACAAAGGAAGAAGAAGGAGAGACGGAAAGCTAACTAAAACTTTCCCGTGCCACTTGGAGGCTGCCGTGTGTCTTTAGAAGTCTATGATAGAGAACCATAGCCTCAGCAACAGACCGTACACAGCAAGGAGAGTCTGTGATAAGATTTCTCTTGCAGGGTCCAGAGAGACAAGTGGAGAAGCTTTTAAGTATAGTTACAAATAATAAGTATCTGGAACAACAGAAAACCAGTTGTTTCATGGAGAAAGAAATCAGAGAAATGCCTCTCTGCCCAACCTTCCCTGTTATCTAAGAATGACTGAAGGCAAAAATGAGCAGCATCCAGCACCCAGGGGCATCAGGGCCTGGTGGGATCTGGCATTCCAGACACCGGTGGAATCCAGGTACAAGGAATTCTCTGATAGTCCTGCATTCCTTATCCTGAATTCAGAAAAAAAAAAAAACATATAAAGAATGATCCTAACAACAAGAAACGACACGAGGCTTGGCTAGCCCAGGCAAACCTTGAGCAGATAACAACCTGAACAAACTTTCAGGCTTTTGGCATCACCAACATACGACCCTTAGTACCAGCAATCACAAACAGGTTCCCACAACAAGCAGGCATCCACCTGGCCATGAATTAAGATTACAAGATACACACTGATCCTGTTCAGTACTCTCTTCATACTAAAGTGGCTCAGACTGTGCTAATCACATGCATGTGGCCTGCCTCATGAGATGCCAACCTTTCCTCCATACCCAGTGGGAAGAGCTCTGTCCCACACTTAACAGAATCGGAGCTAAGTTAGATAATTGAGGTACACAAGTTATATCATCTGGAGTTAACTGGTTGACTTCATCTTTCTGTCTGCATAGTTTTCCCCTGCAAAGGAGCTGGGTAACTGATTTGGTTGATTACTGTGTGCCCCTGTGGATAAAAGCACTGTTTAGGGGCTTGAGGTAAGCAGAAAATGATTCAATGAATATAGTAAATGCATATTCAGCGAGAAAAACTGAATTTTTCAACCTAAGTCCATAGTTTATTAATATCTGCAAGGAAATGGCATATATTAATATTTTCATGCTTATCATATCTACACAACACAAATACTTGTCATGATTTATGTCATAAAGCACATAGTATTTTCTGCTTATCATATATACCAGTGTTTTCATCTGAAAAATAAGAACTGAGTTATATGATATTTTGCAAGATGTCCCACATCTTTGATGAGCAGTGGCTTCAAAAAATAAATATTAGCCTCTATTATCTGATCAACAATGTCAATTTCGTTACTATTGGTGAATAGAGTTCACATGGGAAAACCCATAATGTGCTTGCGCTGGGATTTGCAATGAGTATGAAAACCTTAACGAACTCATTCAGTGGATGGGCAAGAGGACTCTGTTTTATTTCTTTCCTTTTCAATCTATACCCCAAACTTTCATTCATATTTCTAAAAGTTTCCTGTTCTTTCAGGTTACAAGTTGTATTAAGCCTTTATTAACTGAATACAAATAGATGTCTTTATTGTTTAAGAGGTTTGAGAATAAAACATCAAGCTTCTTGAGTATCATAGGATAATGTAGCTGTATCCACATGATTTTTTTCCACCTCACTTTCCTCTTTCTGTATTCAGCTTCTTCTTTCAACGACATTACCATGTGCTTTCATCTCTTCATGTGTCTCCCTTGAAGGGCTTCTAGTTTCCTACTTTAGTTGAGAAATAAAGTAGGGCTGAAGTATTTTCACTTCTAGAACAACAAAGGTAGTTGTTGATGCCTGTGGTGCAGTATTTGAAGACTTGGTCCCCAGCTGGTGGCACTGTGTGAAGAGGTTATAGTTATGCAGCCTTGCTGGAGGAAGTATGCCACTTGAGGCAAGCTTGGAGAGTACATAGCCTCATCCTACTTCCAGTTAAGCCTCCTCTCTTTCGTGCGTACGGTTGAGATGGGATCTCTAAAATTCCTCCTCCTGCCACCATGCCTGCTGCTTGCTTGTCATACCTGTCTGCCACAATGGGCTCTGACCCTCTGGACTGATAAGCTAAGACAAACTCTCTTCTCTGTAAATTGCCAGGGTCGCGGGGTTTTATCACAGCGCCAGAAAAGGAACCAGTATGGCACTTCTGCTCATTTCCTAACGTTGGCTCCTATTACATTCACACATGTGTCCTCCAAAGGCCAACAGCCAACATCCTTACGAAGTGAGCATTCTAATCAGGCAGCAATAAAATATACTCTAAAGAAAGAATCCCCAAAGGTGACTAACCAAACTTAATTTGGCACTATGTAACCAAAAAATGTCAAAAGTTGTTTAAGTTATAAAATCAAAACAGGTGATTTACATTTAAATGTTTAATATTTGATTTCATTTAAAAATTTAAAGGAAAGGTATTGTGGACCCAAACATAAAGCAAACTCATGTAACCATTCTAAAATTTATGAAATTTAACATATAGCCATCTTGAAACATGGGATATTGCCTATGACCATACATAAGAAATAATACAGTTGGGCTTGATGGTGCACGCCTTTAATCCCAGGACTGGTAAGACAGCAGCAGCCAAATCTCTGAGTCTGAGGCCATTGTGGTCTACAAAGTGAGTTCCAGGACAGCAAGGACTACATATAAAAACCCTGCTCAAAAACAAATAAACAAACAATGGAAAGAAAAGGGAAAAAAATAAATACTACATGTAACCAAACTAAAATGTAGGAAGTATTACATATACCCACACTAATGCACATGAATTACCACATATACCTACACTAAGACCTGTGACCCATCACATGTACCCACACTAAGACAGGAGATGTAACATACTCAGCAGAGGGTCAAGGCCTCACCTTCATCATGAACTTCTGTGGAGACATAAAGAAAAGAGAAAAAAAATTAAATACAGGTCATTTCAAGGACTTAGTTTTAAATATCTTTTATTTATCAAGGCTCCATTGCTGTAAGTGGAGCTATGTCATTGATAAACAGAAAATTCACAGTGCTGTTGCAACAGAACTTATATTCAACTACATGCTAGAAAAATGCTATAGCAAGCATCTTTACATTAGTTCAGCTGTTTTCTATGAAAACATGCCATACTATGAAAGGCCTGACTCAACTTACAACCTCCCAGCACTGAGAAGGCATAATCTTCATTCTCTGAAAGTGCTTAAAAAAATGTCATTCCATATAAATGCAGTGATACAAGACAACCTAGCTAATTTTAGTAAAGCTGGTAGGTAAGAAAAAATGGTCAGGAGGATTTGAAACACGGAGCCGAGCACCCTTCATGCAAGGAGCAGGAAGCAGTCTCCTAGAGCTGCCTATGGTGAGAGATGCATTCCAAAGAGAGGCACACAGCAGTTCTCCTTTTCTGCCAGCCCAGCACCTCCCTCACACACGGCAACAGGTCTTTTCTCTTCCACAAAGCGTTACGGATGCATATTTCCCTGTTTTTATTCGATGTCTTCCAGTTTCCTGGATTTGTTTCTGGATTTCTACACAGATGATAAACATTCAAGAAGAGGGAAAATGTCTGACTTCCAAATTTAGGGCTGAAGTAAGTTGTTATGAACAGGTATAAAACATACTAAGAAAAAAAAAACCCTACATATCTCCACTAGGTTTAAAGAAAGCAATATAGATGCTTGTAAATATTACAGTTGCTTCCCTGAAACACACATGAAAAGAAACATGTATAAATAAATGGAAACTCCGTATGTTTTTCATTTCCAATATTATAATTCCAAGGAAAAAACTGTAGAGAATTGTCATTCCTGCCTAGCTCTGCTTTACCACTGACATTAGGGCTGCTCTGAGCTGTCAGCACTGGTGCTCATAGCAGGCAGCAGCAGATAACACAGGGAACCATAACAGGCCACACGTGATGGTGGGATGCTCATCGCTAAATGAACAGGTTAACAGCTCCACCCCACCCTCTCCAGAACTCAGGAAACCTGGCAACAGGGGTGATGAAAAGGGTGGAAGAAAGAGAAGATAAAGAATTGTGAAACCAAAAGATGTTTTCTGGACATTGCATGGCCACTCTGTTCATAATCTCACTGTAGCCGTGGGACTCTCAATGAGACCTGCACAGGGCTGGGTCCATCAACATTTCATTATGGATATGGAGGGGCCCATGTGCTCCATATGTCCCGAAGGACATATGGACAGTTAACAGTTGTTGGGGAGGGCGTCATTTTCTTCAGTGCCGTAGCCACTGGTTAAGTTGTCCTTGATCCATTAAATCACCTTCTACCCATGGTCAGTCAAGGAAATCTAATTAAGCTCCATGGGCCACACACTAGAGGAATGCGTGTGTGTGTGTGTGTGTGTGTGTAGACATATATATGTATATTATGCATACCTTTCTTACTGAAAAAAGTATATCTACCTTTCTTACTGAAAACCTTTTCCATATATTATCTATACATATGTATATTACATATACATATATACATGTATATTACATATATATGGAAAAGGTTTTCAGTTAGAAAGAAAGGTAGAAAATGGGGGTGAAACAGACTTAAGGAATATATATATAAACGTGTGTGTATATATGTATATAGATATGAGAAAAAGAGTTTCAAAGGGAAAGAAAGGTAGAGGAATGGGGGTAAAATGTAGATGTGCTTGCCCTGGAGAATTCTTTATAGTCTAATAATTTAGTCTTGCACTTCTGTTTGATTTTATTCTTAACATCTTTTATTAGTAAGACTAAGAACCCTCCAGACGGGACCCTGATTTCCCTGATTATCAGTTGTAACCCCACTTGAACTCCCCAAGATTTGTTTCCTGCCACTTCCCATTTCTAGACCCTTAGAAGGAAAGTATCATACAGAATTAAGTTTGATTCCAGGGATTCACGTGGTAGAAGGAGAGAACCAATTCCCACTAGTTAACCTCCACCCATGCAGTACAGTGCTTGTACCCTGCAACACACACACACACACACACACACACACACACACACAGAGAGAGAGAGAGAGAGAGAGAGAGAGAGAGAGAGAGAGAGAGAGAGAGAGAGAATCAATCAATCAATTTTTTAAGTTATTTCTATCTAAGAATCTCTCTTACAATTTTTAAGTGAATTTTTCCTGGGAGATAGCCCCAAAAGTTGTCAAGACAGAGACTTGGCAACCAAGGAACATGCCCTTGGGAGGCTTAGTATCCAAAAGATCTGACTGCAGAACTCTGAGGGGGTGTAGGATCTGGAGCAGGTCTAGCATGAGTTCCCCATTTAAATAAGTGGAAACACCCTGCTCTACCCAGAAAATGCTCATTCAGAGTCAGCCCCCATGACATCCTGTCTCTCCATGTGGTAAGATTCAAGGATTTTCCACAATGTCCCATTTGCCACCTTTCCCTTATGAGTGAGGCAACTTCACTGTATTAAGTTTCTTCAGCATCAAAGATCTGGGTGCATCAGCAGCTGTATTTAATAAATGATGCCCACAATAATTTTAGAGTTTAAACGTAGTCTAACATGAGTAACCCCAAGCTCAACGCTTACACATATAGAATGAAATCTCTAGATATACTATCTATGGGAAATGACAACCTCTACTCTAATGAGGAACATATTTTGTATGCATGGTTGATTTTCTAAGGCTTCTCTACTGAGAACACCTGATAATGAATGACAAGAAGGGCATGGTGACTGTAGACCTAGAGAGCATCAGAACATGGCTCAGGCTTCAGCCCATAAAGAGCAATTACACACAGGACACCTCCCGCAGACACACTCACGTGCCACTCATGTTGCCAGAACTCTGTGTCACTTCTTGTCATCTGGTTGAGCACACATGTGTGGGTATGCTTCAAACGAATGCAGCATATTCTGAAGCAGATGTGTGTCAACCATGGTCTTTTCCAACCTATCAATATCTCAGTACTGATGGTATTTAAATGGTTTGTTTTTACTTGTAGGTGAAATAGATTTGACAGATAGATATTGTCATAACTATCTAGTTCTGCTTCGGGAGGAAACAAATGGTGCTGATAAGCTAGAGCATGCCCTGGCAGTCTGTCTCAGTGACACGCGTGTACATTAGAGTGCTGAAGATTGCCTGAGATATGAAGTTAATAGATACCCAGAGCTTTCTTCTTTTTCTAGCTTGTCTCAAAAGAGAATTTTTCTTAATACAAAACATGACAGTGACCCTTATAGAAGACACATGGGTCAAAATGACTGAACATATATGAAACCTAAGCTATATACCAAGACTACACCAACAAACCAATAATCATCTACTTCAAGAGATGAGATGCTTTATACAGTTTGAGCATGAATGAACCTTGATAAGGTTTTTCACAGACCCTCATATGATCGCTGGGAGTGGAATGCATTATATTGTTAAGTTAGAGAACATTTGAAATGATTTTATATTTTAACATCTATAGCAACATTATGATTTTTTAAGTTGAAGGAGTCACTTGACCTACAAATAATATATCATAATTGACAATTTCAATATTTTTTCAATATCTTTTTTTATCCCCTCCCACAGCCTGAAATCCTAGGCTTTCATGTTGGAAACCAACACCAAGGTTAGGAAAAGGCCAGAGTAGGATGGGGTAGGTGAAAATAATAGTTAAATATTCTTTATATTAAGACTCAGATGTAGCATTCTCTTCATAAAATGTGAAGAGTTATATTTATACAGTTCTAGCTCAATGGATTTATGTTTAAGCAAAGATGCTCCAAAGGGACATTAGTGAAAGGGAAGAAGTCGAGGAAGGGAGGGAGAAGATGGGGAGAAAAGGATGAAGGAGAGAAGGATAAGAAGGAAGCCAGAGAGTGGCAGAGGCAGGAGAAGAGGACACAGAGAGAGTAAGAAGTGGAATAAGAAAGAAGAGAGGGATAGAAAGAAGAGAGGAAAGGGAGGGAAATTAAGAGAAAGGGTCAGAGGGGAGGAAAATAAGGGAGAGAAGAGGAGACAGGCAAGAAGAAAGGGAGGTGAATATAAAGCGAAGGGAGGACAGGTGAAGGAAAAGATAGAGGGAGGAAGGGGAGAGAGGGGGGGAAGGAGAAGGAGAAAAAGAGAGAGGAAGGAAGGAGGAGAGGAGAAGGAAGAAGAGAGAGGAAGGAAGGAGGAGAGGAGAAGGAAGAAGAGAGAGAAAGGAAGGAGGAGAGGAGAAGGAAGAAGAGAGAGGAAGGAAGGAGGAGAGGAGAAGGAAGAAGAGAGAGAAAGGAAGGAAAGAAGCACAGGGGACAGACAGATCAGACAGAGGAAGGAGAAGGATGGAATGAGGAGAAGAGGGAGAGAAGAATAGAGAAGAAGAGGGAGGAGTGAACAATGGAGAAAAAGGGAAGAAAGGAACAAGGACAGGAGGAAGAAAGGAGAGGCAGAGAAGGGGAGTTTGAATCTTGGTGAAACTATCCAGATTTATATAGAGTACAAGAAAATCCAGAGATACCATTTCAATTTCTCATACCATATCTGTGCATATGAATATGCTTATGTTTTAAGCTTTATGAGGTTCCCAAGAACTTTATCTGGCTTGCTGAATGCGTGCTATGCAAGCCAGTGAAACACATGAGAAGATGGGGAACCCATGTCAGAAAGGAGCAATGGTGCACACCCCAGTGTCGAGCACCACCTAGGCAGGTGTCAGAGGAGCAAGGCAAGAGTCCATCTGCTTCCATCAGCTGACCACCCACTCAGCAGGCTGTCAACCCACAACAGGGCAAGAAGATGGCTTTGTAGAAAGAGGGGCTATTAGGCTAGGAGTCTTGCCTTCCTTCACAAGCATCACAATGTCCTCCCCCTAAGCCTTATGAAGGCAGTGCCAGGATCACTCCTGTCCCCAGGACCTGGAACCCAGTGGACTAGTGACTCCTGATGACCAAAGGCTGAAAGGATACATAGAGCTCCTATGCAGAAGTATCTGGGAAGGAACCACACTACTCACAAATGACTTGGGCAGCCTGAACAGATCTAGCCTAAGACACCAGGAGAAGGTGATCATCCAGACCAGACATAGTAGATGCATCAGTCTGCAGCAGGAGAATCAATATCCATAATGGAAGCTCCCCAAAGATACCAAAAGGCTCTGAATAATTAACTGACTCTGGAATCAGAAGCCTTCCAGCCAACCTTCAGCTCTTCTCACCACACATGAAGAGGATACAGAACAGGATCCTGAAAACCTGGCAGGGCACAGCAGAAGTTACTTCCTATACCCATTGCCTCAGGGATGTGGCCACAGTGGTCTGGGATCTCTAAGCAAAACTTCAGAGAACCAGGGGTTTGGCCCAACAGGGAGCCATGATGACAGCTGTTGTGACAGAGATGATCATGGCACATTATGTCTGTGAATATGAGTAAGGCCATTCTGGTTGAACACATAGAAGAATGCACCCACAGAGCAAAGTGAGAAGATTGCAGGTGTTGTGCATAGCAATTTCCTCTGAGATAAAACACCCTATCCTGCCTGTGAAGCTGATTAAAAGGCAGAATTTCCTAAAGGGAGGTCAAACATTCATCTGGCAGAGAAACACCTTAAAATTCAAGAAGTAAGCACCTCAAAGCTTTTAGGAAGTTCCTAAAACTGACCAGATTCCCTAGGTCCCTCCATGCCAAAGCTTATATAAGCAGTAAGGCTTGCTGAGACTCTCATATCAGCTGAGCTGCCTGGAAGAGACTTTCTCTAGCCTGCAGAGCTGCCTACAAGCTATGTAGTGTTTTCTGGGTTTCTAGCTTTTCCAAAGCTGTCACCCATGCTGGGGTGGGCTTTTGGTGATGCATCAGTCTTAGAGTCATTTCTGCACTTCTAAGTAATACAATGAAGCTCCCTGGCTAACCAAGTTGGACTTTGATACAATCTCATTTTAGTCTGACATCAGTTGTCTACCTGAGGTGAACAGATATTTGTTCACCTCTCCCCAAGAACAGTGTCACATAGCACTAGGGAGTTATTTCCAACTGCACTTTCGGTATGTCTGCCACAGTAGAATTTCAAAGTTCAAATGACCCATGGATGAGATTTGAATTATACAGAAAGAGGTCAAAGGAAGTGGTAATCACAGTGTGAACTACACTGACTCTGCAGAGGCTGCTTCTAAATGAATGCACATCTCAGCAAGAGTGTGTTTGACTCCTGACAGAACGCTAACATTCAGGAACCAGAAGAGACTACCAAACTGGCCAGTGGCCAAACAAAGCCTTGTAATGTCCAGTTCAGTGGTGTTTTCACAACCTCCTTAGAACTAATGAGCAATTTCTAACATAAGAATCACACGAGAAAGACAATTTTAAGGTAAGAAATTATTACGGAAAATGAAGAGACATGTGAGCTGGTGAGGCAGATTAAAAGCAAATGAGCACAAAGAGCACTGATTGCAAATGCTTTCAAACAATGAGCAGCAGGTGGTTTATTTATTTATATCTCTCTCTATATATTTTACATACACATTTTGACTTTCAAAAGATTGAAGAGTGGCTTGAGTGGATATTGAAGAAAGTATAAGTCTGGATACAGCACAGAAATGCTGCCGTGGAAATGAAGGGTGCAGACACACACAAAAACAGAGAAATGTGCTAAAATGCTGGTATCAAGGGAATGAAGGTTAAACAAAGAGGTGTCATAGCTGTGCTTAAAAAACAAGAGTCTGTAACCCACCAGGATAAGTTTGAGCATGGATCAGAATTTTAACTCTGGCCATGGGGGAAGGTGTACAATTTAAATTAAAAAAAAAAAGCCAGGCAAGACACCAGTAGTTTAAGATATTTGAACTTTCCTAGGACTGTAATATGGAAGTTCTCAGAGACCAGTATGGATGTTGTCACCATGGAAATGGGAAGTTTCATCATTAGAAATTGCTCAGATGTAAATGGCTGAAGAAAAAGGCGGGAAGAAATGCAAGCATCCACATGGACATGCAGTTGTTTGGGGATCACTTTGAAAGGCCCCTGAACAGTGTTTGTGGCAGGGGAGGTGAGGAAACACCAAATACTGTATTAAAAGAAGCAGATCCCAAGATAAGGATGGAAAGGGTTGAGCCCCAAGATACAGATGAAGAGAACCAGGCCCAAGATAAAGATGAATGATTATGATAAAATGGAGTAGCAACTTCAGTCTGCTCCTCCTAAGATGTTGAAAACAAGTTAAAGCAGAACACAAAGAAGAGTTGTCATTGGTTTGAACCCGGGGACAAATTGGGTGAGGATATAAATCTGCTGTGACTGATCTCCACTCAGACGTTGGAGTATTAACAGAAGGGACCTGGATATTTCGGTAGATGGATCTAAACTGATCCCCCATGCTTCTTTCTTCCTCCCCCTCAACCACACCTTATTTCCCTCCCTCTTTTCTCTCCTCACCAACTTTTCCTAACAGATGAAGAAATAGCACCAATGCCATGGTACCATGACACAAGCTACTAACAGTGTGGACCTCAGGCTTTGCCTCTAGACACCTGTAACTATCCTTTCAGTGTGGCATCGCCATTTGCTTTTCACCTTCAGTTTATCAAAATCAAATGAACACAGGAGATGGCTCGAATTTTCTCTATGACACCTGGAACAACATTGAGACAGCACTGCAGCATTTTTGAGACGGAACATTCTGTTTTGTTTAACAAGACATATTGAATCTTAGTAACAAAACCCTTCCTGTGGCCAGAGACAGATCGACACTTGTATAATTAAAGCCAATTACATAAACTGATCTCGTTTGGGAGTAGAGAATTCTTTGATGGAGCCCACTGAAGGTTATGATAATTCAGAGACACAAAAGGTTCTAACCAGTGACCTGTAAAACGCCTTCATTGTTGTTGAGCAGTTAGTTCAAACACTAAAAAAAAGAAAAAAAATAGCTGTGCTAAGAAGCAAAATTAAAAAGCTCAGAGGCAGCAGCGAGCATGCGCTTTTCAATCACAAGCCCTTTGTAAATGCAAGGAAACACATACCCATTTTTCCACATCAACCTGCTGTGGAAAGAAAAAGCCAAAAGAAATTAAAAAACAAAACAAAACAAAACAGAATCTCCTAGCAATGCTTCTGATGGTTGTCTAAGTCAACTGAAATGTGACCCCTGACCCAAAACCTCCCTCCCATTTTAAAGAATATACAACAGGGCTCAAGTTTTTCATTAGCAGTGGTTTACCTCAGTAAACAAAAGCAATCCCAGTTAATAGAGCAATCCCACAGGTACTCTGCTAAAAATGAAGCAGGTCCAGAAGACAACTCAATGCACTTGAAGGGTAAGTTGAGCTGTGATGGAATTCCCAAGCATAGCCCACCATCTTCACGTGAGAGCCCCTCCCACCCAGCTCCATTTAATTATAAAAGGCAATAAAAATCTGCAGGCACAGTGCTCATGGCAACTATAACATTGACAACAAAACTTCTCTTACCTCATTCTTTTGAGCATTACATAAAATTTCACAATGGAAAAAAAGCATACTTTGTCAAATAATTCTGATATGACACTCAGATTAATTTCAAGTCTTTTTTTGTGTGAATGCATGGTATTCCAATCATAGTGTGACTCTTAAAAAAATAAAATAAGTGACATGAGTATTATACTCTCAGTTGAAAAAGAACAAAAGCAAAAGCAAGTCAATAAGAATGCCTTTTAAAATGTTCTTAGATCCTATTATGAAGGGACAAACTCAATTCTAAAAGTAAATCTCCACCACGCACCCCTAGAATAGAATGCATGGTTTGTGTCTCGTGAAAACTGATGTTTACTTCATACTCTTCATGCATAAATTAATTTAGTTTTTTTTCTCCTTAGAAAATTTCATCAATCAGATAAAAAGCTAAAGTAGTTTAGGAGGAAATCCAGGGTATAGCTAAGTATCTCCATGTCTTGTAAGCAACGTTTATTAAATGTTATAAAATGATATTAAGACTGAGCATGATGGCGCAGTCCTTTAATCTCAGTTCTCGGGAAGCAGAGGCAGACATTCTTACTGAGTTTGAGGCTAGTCTGATCTACATAGTGAATTCTAGTCCAGCCAGAGCTACACAGTGAGATCTTGTCCCCAAACAAAGTAATAATAAAAAGGAAAAAAAAATCAGCCTAAATACAGCCCTTTCGAAATGCCAAAGATCTTTGAGCACAAAGCATCCTGGCTGTCTGACGGATGTGTTTAGTCACTAGTGGCTCCTGCTCTAGGGAGATTCACCCCCTTACACTCTAAAACACACTAAAAAAGATTTACATATTATTTATGAAATATTCTGCCTACATGTGCACCAGCAGGCTAGAAGAAAGCACCAGATCTCATTATAGATGGCTACAAGCCACCATGTGTTTGCTGGGAATTGAACTGAAGATCTTTGGAAGAACAGCCAGTGCTCTTAACCTTTCAAGCCATCTCTCCAGCCCCTATATGAGAAGGAGCTCCTCACTCAACAGAAAGGCCTGGTGCTCACTGCGCATGTTTGCTGTCATGTAAATTCCAACTGTTCATTTGGAACATTAGGCAATTCTAAAGATGAATCAGTTTCTTTAGCTCTAGAGTAAATGGAAGTAAAACGGGAGAGGGAAAAACTGCAATGTGACAGAGAAAAGGGAAAGGCAGTTCCTGGGGATAAGAGGCGCAAGGTAAAGGGATGGGAAAGAAAATTAAAAATCACACAATAAGGAAATTTTGTTTGAAAATTGTCATAATGAAACCTAATTCTTTGTAAGCTAACAATGAAAGAAAAATGCGGCTCAGTTGTCACAGACTATCCTGCCCCCAAATGGACAAATCTTATATTTATATTCTTACATGAAATTTTTTTCTTGTTTTTTTTTTTTTTTTTTTTTGAGACAGGGTTTCTCTATGTAGCTTTGGCTGTTGTGGACTCACTTTGTAGACCAGGCTGGCCTTAAACTCACAGAGATCCACCTGCCTCTGCCTCCCATGCTGAAAAAGTATTTTTTAAAAATTATTTCTTTTCCATATTTATCAGGAATTTTTAAGTAATATATTTTAATAACATAAATAATTATCAAGATCTATGATGTCAGCATGCTCGCGTTTAAATGCTAGACATTCACACAGCACACAGGCTTATACACCATAGCAAAGATAAACACTGAAGGATTTGTCAGAAGATAGACTTAGGAATCAAGCCAGAGTTAACTACTGTCAGCTACAGGAAATTTACTAATTATATAGCAGGAGTTAGTGAGAACACACAACACCCCCTCTCTCCAAATACCCAGAGACACATAGCAACAGCAAGGGCTAGGCAGTGAATTGTCAGGTAGACACAGAAGACAAGGACCATAGGTAGGGCTATAACCACACACAAGCCAGACAGAGTGATTTCATGACACAGCTATTGTCAAAGTCAACATGAGTCATTTTCCACAATTCCTATAGATAGTGGGAATTGAAAAACAAACAAACAAAAACCACATTTTCATGGGGCTAGTAAAAACATTCACACACACAAAAGAAAAATCTCCAAAAACTCAATCAGTTTCAGAATCGCCAAACTCATAAAAAATAAACATTTTTTTCTAAGAATTTATCATATGACAGGGGGTTCATTGTTTTCTTTTCTTGTTGTTTTGTTTTCTCTTTTTAACACAAGAACTGTGGCTAAGGCTTGAACTCCCTACACAGCTGAGGATGACCCTGAAAGGCTGATCACCCTGATTCATTTACAGTCCCGCCACGCTCAGTTTATACAGGGGTTGAGCCAAATCCAGGGCTTTACGCATACTAGGCAAGCATTCTAGCAACTAAGCTACATCCCTGGCCCTGGTTATGTGGGATCTGAAAGAAACACATCTATTCTATCATGTGGAGAAAAGAAATAATTTAGTAATTGTAGTAGATTATGCCAAATGTTTTATTTTATGAACAATATCAACCTCATTCTTTTTTTCTAAGAATATAAATCATTTAATATTGCTAATTTTATAGCACAAAAATAAGTTACCATACCCAAAGTTATTTTAAACACTTACAAAGAAAATATTATTGCCTGATGATTATGATCTTTAAGTTATTATGTTCATTAACTTCTTAAAATGAGTGAATTCTTGATTGTTTTAACATAGTACCTTAGACTAATGCTTTCTGTTGACTCTCACCATGGGACCAGAGAACCACATCCCTAGTGCCCACTGTAAGTAGGGACACTGAGCTGCTTGTATATTCTAAAGGAGCAGGATGACAGTTCTCTGAGACAGAGGAACAGTGGCCTTGCTTCTAGATGGTCTTCACTGTTTTAAAATGACATAAAGGCTCCTCAGTCTTTATTGGTAAAACTGAACGGTTTTTTGTTTTTTTTAAATACTGGCTCTTTGATCACCTCCCCCTGAGGGGGTGGGAGGTTAGCCTTATCTGGCCACAGAGGAAGACAATGCAGATAGTTCTGATGAGACCTGATAGGCTAGGGTCAGATGGAAGGGGAGAAGGGCCTCCTCTATCAGTGGACTTGGGGAGGATCATGGGAGGAGATGAGGGAGGGCGGGATTAAGAGGGGACAAGGGGACAATGGAGGGAGCTACAGCTGGGATACAAAGTGAATAAATTGTAATAAATAAATGAGTGAAAAAAAAGAAAATGCTATGCAAATATAATCAACAACTTATAGTTGTAATAAAAAATACCTTAACATGAATGAACAGAAGACCAAACATCAGTAGGTCTGTGAAGGCAACCTCATTCTTAAAATAAACCAAAAAAAAAAAAATTCTTATGAGAAATTCTCATTTAAACACCAGCCTGATTTACCAAAAGACACAGTCCAGCACAAAAATAACTGGTGCTGAAATTATATCATTGCATGAAAACAGACACTTCATATACCATGTCTATTTTGCAATTATGTTTTAATTATAAATTAATGCATGAAAGTATGGGAAATCCATAACTTTACACTGTTTGTTGCTGCTACTTCTTGGAACTGTATGTGCCTTTTTTTTTTTTTTGAGAATGTTGTTGTGTAGTTATTTCTCCTATTCAAACATCTTCTCGAGAGAAAGGTCCAGAAAGATGGTGATATTTACAAAACTCAGAAAGTCACAAGACTGGCAGGTCCTCTCCCCACAAAGTGTAAGAGGTTGCTGGGAGGAGAGTCTTGGGGAGCTGCCTGCAAATGGGGCAGATTTTCCTCACCATCAACCGACTTTCTGATGTATAGTAACTGTTATTATGACAGCTGTTGTCCTACACAGATTGTTGATTGGTAACGTTTTCCTAATCATTGTTCCTATCTTGACTTACCAAGTGTGCAAGCCCTATCGTCAGATTCGGGTAAATGTATCGTTATTGAATTTGTCTTACAAACTGGCTTGTAATGATATGCCCGTCTTTATCTCCATACTGTTTCCTGCCCTGTTCCTTTTCAGACAATAACTGCACTACTCCAGCCATGCAGACACACTGTCAGACTATTGCTTTTATTTTTCCTGCAATTTAATGTGGTCAACAGAATATATCTACTAGTCGAGCAACAGAAAAAGTAGGACTCGGGTCTCCTGCATGCTCAGCCCCTTAACCCTATTCATGAATTCTAACCAGAATATTCTATTCATTTATTGCTGCATGGTAATTATCATTTTATTTGTATTGTTGGTCTCCTGGTCCTTTCAGGCTGTTACTGAAATGTAATTTACAGGGTTAGGGTCACCTCTCCGTGGCAGAGGGCCTTTCTAGTGTGTACACAGTCCTTAGCTCGATCCCCTTCTGCCCCCACAGCAACCATACCCCAGAGAGAAGGGAAGGAGGAGGGAAAAGAAGGGTATGGGAGGGAGGGGGTGCTGAGAAGAGGACAGAAGAAGAAAGGTGAGCAGAGAGTAGGGGAGGGGATTGAAACAATTTACATTTCACAATTTTGCCTATGAAAGCACAAAATTAACAAATGCTTTTTGCCATATTTAGAGAGCAGAAATCCATCACCATAATCTAAATTCAGAACAGATTAAATCCCATTATGTTCTTATTTATTGTCCCTTCATTCTTCTTTTTTATGTTAATGAAATATTTTGACTTCATTTCCTCTAAAGGCTGCTGACTACACCAGTCTTTTCCATGCTAAAGATTACATTGATGATATTTAACACTCTAGTACAAATGAGTAACTTCAGCAAGTTCCAGAAAGAGCACTTTTTGTGTTATCTTATCCAGTTCAATAGCAGATATTTACTTTCTTTTTTCATTTACTTATATGTGTGTGTGCATGTATGAGGTGATGTGTACCACATACACACAGGTACCTGTATCAGATCCCCCTGTGTGCTGCCACACCAGTGCTGGGTACTGAACCCTGGTCTTCTGCAAGAGCAGCCACTGCTCTCAACTGCTGCACCCAGAGCACATAGATTTTAAAGTTCCTGAGAGTGCTAAGCATACCTCAATGTACTTCTTTTGTGCAGGAATTCTGGTTCCACATCCCTCACTACCTTGGAAATTTTCCCTTGTCTCAGGAACATATTTCTTTTTTTTTCAACTTTATTTTATTAATTGCAGTTTATTCACTTTGTATCCCAGCTATAGCTCCTCCCCAACCCCTCCCAATCCCACGCTCACTCCCTCTTCTTCTCCTATGCCCCTAACCCAGTCCAGTGATAGGGGAGGTCCTGCTCCCCTTCCATCTGACCATAGTCCATCAGGTCTCATCAGGACTGGCTGCATTGCCTTCTTCTGTGGACTGGTAAGGCTGCTCCCCCCTCAGGTGGAGGTGATCCAAGAGCCAGCCCATGACTGAGTTCATGTCAGAGATGGTCCCTGGTCCTATTATTAGGGAACCTTCTTGGACACTGAGCTGCCATGGGCTATATCTGTGCAAGGGTTCTAGGTTATCTCCATGCATGGTCCTTGGTTGGAGTACCAGTCTCAGAAAAGACCCCTGTGCCCAGGTTTTTTGGTTCTGTTGCTCTCCTTGTGGAGCTCCTGTTCCCTTCAGGTTTTTCTATCTCCCCCTTCTTTCATGAGATTCCCTGCACTCTGCCCAAAGTTTGGCTATGAGTCTCAGCATATGTTTTGATACCCTGCTGGGTGAAATCTTTCAGAGGCCCTCTGTGATAGGCTCCTGTCCTGTTCTCTGTCTTCTCACTCTTCTGATGTCCATCTTATTTGCCTTTCTGAGTGAGGATTGATCATCTTACTCAGGGTCCTCCTTCTTGCTTGGCTTCATTAGATATACAGATTTTAGCATGATTATCCTATATTATATGTCTAATATCCACTTACAAGTGAGTATATACCATGTGTGTCTTTCATCTTCTGGGATACATCACTCAGGATGATCTTTTCTAGTTCCCACCATATGCCTGCAAATTTCATGATTTCTTTGTTTTTAATTGCTGAATAGTGTTCCATTGTGTAAATGTGCCACAATTTCTGTATCCATTCCTCAACTGAGGGACATAACATTTCTTATGTTAACTTAATACCTCTTATTAGAGGTAATGAATTCTAAACTAGTCATTTTCAAATCTTTAACATTTTCACATTTTAAAACATTTTTGTAAAATTTTGAGCCTTTTAAAATTTTTATCCCCAAAGTTACAATACTGGCCAACTGCTCTCTGGAAACAAAATTACTGTTTTTTTCCCTCTCCAAATTTTTCCTGCAGTCTGACTCAAATGAGAAACAATGTAAAATTAACATTGCTTGGGTTTGTAGGTTTCTTTCCCTACAAACTTGCCATGCATGAAATGTGGACTCTGTGAAACCTAGTATTTATTAAGTGACAAACTGACAATCAACAAAGAACTTAAAAAAAAAAATCCATACAGCCATGTTAGATTGTTAGCACTTAACACAGTTCAAGTTCAATGTGAGTCTTTTCCCTGAAAGGAAAGATGCTAATTCTTATGGTGAACCTGTTGTTGAAAGCACTATAGCAGTCTTTTCTCAACTATTAGACACAATGGCCACCAAGAAACCTTTCAATTCTTCTGCAGTCATCTTTTTAACAAACGTGTGTGTGTGTGTGTGTATGTGTGTGTACGTGTCTGTGCTTATGAGTTCAGATGCCCAGCAAGGTCAAAGGAGTCACAGGTAGTTATGAACCATATGCTATAGATGCTGAGAACTGAACTGGAGTCCGCTGGAAGACCAGGCCCATACTTTCTTATGGGCCGAGCCATCTCCCAATCCACTTCTTTCTCATACTAGTACATATTTTTTTAAATATTCACTTCTATAGGTATGGATGTTTCATCCGTATATATGTCTGTGTACCATATATGTGCTTGATACCTACACAGACCAGAAGTGGGGGATGGATCCCCAGGAACTGGAGTTGCAGATAGTCATCGGCCACCATGTGAGTGCTAGGAACCAAACCTAGATTCTCTGCAAGAGTAGCCAGTGCTTTTAGCTGCTGAGCCATCTCGAGCCACTTAATGCATAATTTCAAGTGACAGAATTACAGAATCTTTAGACCTCAAACTGAGGTCTCCGAAGGGTTTCCAGGAACAGTGCAAGTAATTTCAAAACGGAAAATACAAAGCAGTCAATGAGGACACATGGACACAGCATTCTTATTTAGAGAGGTTATAAATGCTAAAGCCATACCTGTTCATGAGAATGATGTCTATGGTGTGTATTTTTAAACTGCATGAGACTGCAAAATTTTTTCTGCTGTCAGTTTGAGAAAAAAAAAATCTCACCATAAATTTAATTAAGCAAATGAGGCTACAAATTCAAGTCCAGTAATTTGTTGAATTACATGCATTGGCCCAACTTTCCTTTTTACTCTGTTTTGTATTAAATGAGCCACATGCTTCCATTTTGTCAGATCTGCCAGTCATGACTCCAGTTACCTCAGAAGTCCTGGATATTCACACGTGACCTAATTCAGCAAAAAGTACTTATGATGTTTTGTTCAGCAACTTCGTTTTTCCCCTCTTAAAGCTTAAAGCAGGCAACAGAACATTGAGATCTCCTCAATTATTCCTCTTATAGAAGCAGGATCTTGACTTCATTGTTACCTAAATGATTCCTGAATTTGTCCAAATTCAGGAAAATATGCACACTTCAAGCTCAAAATTACCAGCACTTCATCTCACAAAAAGCAGAGAGTATGTCAAAGTGGCTCTTACAGAAGCTTTCCTTGTTAACAAATTCAAATAATGGTTACCTGCGTTAATAACAGGCATTTGGCTGCTGGGTGGGCAGTTTATCAGAATTACGGAGCACAATTAAATGCCTCAAGGAATCCCATTTGAGACAATAAAAAAATAAGAAGAACATGAACAATGTGTGCAGTGGACAATGCAACCACTTAGGACAGACCTGAATGGATGGTGAGACATTTCTATAATGTATCTATAGTCATTGTTACATTATTATGATCATTCTATAATGTATCTATAATATATAATCATTGTTATTTGGAGGGACAATAATAGACCTACTTGTGTGGCAGAAGGTTTAACTTTGAATCTCAAATCTGGGACTGTGTATGAATTTAATGTGTTTTAAAAGATATAATACTGACACAAAAGGAGAAAGAATCATGGATAATGATTCAAGACTTCAGATTGACTTGAACACCCCTCGACTTCATGAAAAAAACACATCCTTAAACTCCAGCTCTATATACGGTGAAGAAACAGCATGTTTGAGAAATTGCTATATTCAAATGTCTACTATAACTGATACTGTCTTGAGGGACTGGGTTTGGTTTACGTATGTTTCCGGGAGCATCCCTTTCAATTAAAACTTAAAGGGTTACAACGTTTTACCACAGCAATAGAAATGTAACTAATTCTGCAATAGATCATCACGCACACTTATAAATAAATAAATTTATTTCATTTAATAGGAAATTGCTATGTGTTTTTTTAAAAAAACTTTTGTATCATAAGCACACAAGAAATCTGAGAAAACGTCTAAATTGAATGATTCTAATCAAATCAAATAACCTATACATTCAGGGTTCATAATCTAAAACAGCCTATAACTCTGCCACTGTGATTAAATTATACTCTGATTAAATTGACCTCCTTATTGAGTTTGATGCTGGGATCTGTGAACTACTTCAGTCAAATGCAGCCCTTGCTCCTGAATATAAAGAAAACAATGTCTACAAATAAAAGATGCACATTTCAACCACAGACTTCCACATTGTATACACAATAACAAAATAGGTGAGGTTCAGCTGAAGAATCTTTAGAAAATTATAATCCTTTTTATTTTTAATTAAATTTTCAATTCTATGTGTGAAGAGAAAGATATGTTCACATACACGGGCTTTAGACACAATAGTGAATAACACATCCATCAGGAAAATTTCAAGTTACTGGTATCCTGGGCTTCTCGGAAGCGGTCATCTTTAAGTTTTAATTGAAAGGGATGCTCCCGGAAACATACGTAAACTGAACCCAGTCCCCCAAGACAGTATCAGTTAGAGTAGACATTTGAATATAGCAATTTCTCAAACAAAGAGGTAGTGACATCATACTGCCTGCTACGTAAAGCATGAGTCCATTAGGCATTTCACAGAGGTGAAGGTGGGCTGGAGGGGTCCATGCTGGCTATTAGGAGCTTCCCCTTGCATTCTGAAGCACACGTAAAAACACTGTATGACTGTGATGACCACTGTTAATTGTCAGTTTTACCAGATCGGGAGGCCCCTAGGAAACAAGTCCCTAAGATCAACCATAAAGAGTTATGTAGATTAGCATTTGGCCATGAATGGGGTGCAGTAGTTATCTTTTTTTCACATTTACTTTTTTATTTTTATTAATTACAGATTATTCACTTTGTATCCCACCTGTAGCTCCCTCTCCCTCTTCTCCACGCATGCCCCTCCCCAAGTCCACTGATAGGGAGGTCCTCCTCCCCTTCCTTCTGATCCTAGTCTATCAGGTCTCATCAGGAGTGGCTGCATTTTCTTCCTCTGTGGACTGGTAAGGCTGCACCCCGCCCCCAAGGGGGAGGTGATCAAAGAGCAGGCCATTTGGTTCATGTCTGAGACAGTCCCTGTCCCCGTTACTATAGAACCCACTTGGACACTGAACTGCCATGGGCTACATCTGTGCAGGGGTTCTAGATTATCTCCACGAATGGACCTTAGTTGGAGTATCAGCCTCAGAAAAGACCCCTGTGCTTAGATTTTTTGGTTCTGTTGCTCTCCTTGTGGAGCTCCTGCCCTTATCTTAACTAGATTAAACTGAGGTGGGAAGATTCACCCAATGGGCGTCACCATTCCCACAGCTTAAGTCCTGGACTGTATAGAAAGTGAGCTGAACACTAGCATTCATCATTCCTTGCCTCCTGATTGTGGATATAACATGACCGTCCACCTCCCACCCTGCCACAATGCTTTCCTTGCCATGGTGGACTGTACCACAAACTGAGTCAAATAGACCCTTCCTCTCTTTAGGATGCTTTTGTCTTATGTCTTTACATGCTAATGAGAAATTTAACTAACACACCTGCTTACATCTACCTATACTCCAGCTCACAGGAACGAATAAATATGTGAGTTCTACAAACGTGAGATGATATTGTTTCAAGCCACCACATTACAGTGATGGGCATTTGTTTTAAGAGATAGCAGAATGTCAAAGCAGGTGCTGAGACTCATGGCCAACTGTTGGGCACAGTGCAAGAAACCTCACGAAAGATGTGGGAAACAGTAAGATAGGGAGAGGACAGGAACTCCACAAGGAGAGCAACAGAACCAAAAAATCTGAGCACAGGGGTCTTTCCTGAGACTGATACTCCAACCAGGTACCATGCATGGAGATAACCTAGAACCCCTGCACAGATGTAGCCCATGGCAGTTCAGTGTCCAAGTGGGTTCCATAATAATGGGAACAGGGACTGTCTCTGACATGAACTGATTGGCCTGCTCTTTGATCACCTCACCCTGAGGGGGGAGCAGCCTTACCAGGCCACAGAGGAAAACAATACAGCCACTCCTGATGAGAGCTGATAAACTATGATCAGAAAGAAGGAGAGGAAGACCTCCCCTATCAGTAGATTTGGGGAGGGGCATGCGTAGAGAAGGGGGAGGGAAGGTGGGATTGGGCGGGAAGGAGGGAGGAGCTTATGGGGGGATACAAAGTGAATAAAATGTAATTAATAAAAAAAATTTTTAAAAGAGAGGAAACTGCAGCTAAATTTACTGTGTGTGTGTGCAGCCATGCAGAAAACCTGTGCAACTGCAGCTGTGGATATTTGCTGTGCTGTAATGATTCAGATGTTTGTATATTTAGTCCACAGTTTATAATAGCTTTCTTCTGGGGGAGGGAATATGGACAAAGCTATTCAACCCTACTCAATCCCATGAGAAATCATAACAATGGTGTGAAGACTCCCAGAATGCCTCCTCTGTGATGGACTTGTCCTGCATCTGTCACCGTATTAAGTGTCACAACTCCATGAGGAAAAATGCCATTGTTTTGTCTCACTTTTTAAATAAGGAGACTATAGGGTAGAGAGAGTGCTCCATGGCCTGCCTTACATCAGCAAGCTTTGGACTTGGGGAGAGTGCTGTACAACCTCAGCACATGGCCACTACAAGACTCCCTGAATTTCACCTTCTGTTCTTGCACAGGCACAGGATCATTTTTTAATGCAGTTACTTTTCTGAATTCAGTGCCTCAAGGCTCAGTACATGTACTCATAAAAACTCATTTGTGGCACTTTGATGTTTGAAAAGTCTATCTTTAAAAAGTCATGTACCAGTGAATTTAGCTAGTAGCCTTTTGATGTACTTTTGAGTGTTCTCAGAGTACATGACTCAAAGAGATGGAATTTTATGAGAATACTGACAAGCGTGTTAATATTTCACATTCTACAACTCTCAGTTTTCACAAAAAACACAGAACCGACTTACATTGCTAGCTCTACAAACAGGTAAGCCACTGGGGAATCCCTGCCCTTTTTATTAGAAGACGAAGCTATTCAGACACAAGCAATATTTTTATAGTATCATCTCAAAAGACAAACTATTTTAGTAAATGGAACCATTCAAGTCACTTTAAGAATACCTCTGAACAAGATGTGGTGGCTCTCACCTGAATCCTAACACCTTAATTCAAAGGATTTCTGTGAGTGTCTGTTATACAAAGTAAGGGTTTGTTTGTTTTTCCCTCAGAAAATAATGAATACTGATGAAAATATCATGTATTCTCATCCTGGAAGTTCCATTTTCTACCTTAATTCTAAAGAATAGCCCAATAAGATCAAAATATTCCTGGGAACAAATGTGAAATGAGATCGTGTGAATAGTTTTCCTATTAACCCTACATGTGTGGAGGATTAAGTTGTAAAATTGTGAGAAAATTCAGAGTAATAAGAAATCCTACACACTTAACATAGTCCTCACAGGAGCAGTGTAATTGTTTTCCTGACCCTGAAATCATAGAGCCATTGATGGCAAAACTCACATTAATTCTCATTAGAGCCTCGGAGACGTTATATGACAGAGCTTATTTAACCAATGTTTAAAAAGTTGGCACTGATTAAATGAATAATTGGCATTCAATTCACTCAAGATTCAACTTGACATTATTTCTTCATGACATTTTATCATATCCCAACTTCTATTTCTTTTAAAGGCGTCACTCATCTATAGTAAACCCCTAAGATCCAGAGTGACATACACATATCATGAATTAAAATGAGTGACACAGATACCAACATACTTCCCCATTCAAGAACAGGCTATAGGGCACGCCCTGGTCAATTGTAATTACATCTTTCTGGATTAAGCTACAGTTAGTTTTTAGTGTCTCATTTTAATGATTGCTGAGAACTTCATACATGAATACTGCATCTGTCTCATTCCCCCCGGCTCCTGCCATGTTCCCTCCCTCCCAATTCATGCCCTCTTCTTCTTTAATTACGATTGCCACATGCATATGTAAATATGCACATGTGTATATACAACCTACTTAATTCATTTAGCATTGCTGGTAATGGATCCAGGGCTGATCATTTGAAGCTGGACAGCCTATGTGGGAGCTGGTGCTCTGAAACTTATCAGTTATTCCTTTCTTGGTTGCCATTGATCACCTGTAGCTCTTCATCTATCCCCTGCCAAGATTGTCATGTCAACTGGTGTTGCCATCATGTTGGTCTAGTTCAACCATCCATTTAGGATTTCATGGGTGCAATTTCTCTATGGTGCCTTAGACAGCCATCCAGCAGAAGATATCTGAGGCCTCAAGCCCTAATTTCCCTACATCTAAAGCTTGGAGAAAACAGGATAGTACCTTTCATATTCCAAACAGCAGTCAAAGAGTCATAAGCCAATGTCAAAAGGGACAAGGCTCCACAGTCTTCCAGAAGCTAACATACCAAAAGACAGAAAGGACAGGCAATATAAAGTGTTCCTTTTTAAAAAAATACATGCTCCTAAATAGGTCATACAAGTTGTGTTTTGCAGTTATAGCATTAAACAAAAGAGAAGCATTCATACCATCATTTTAGAAAGAAGCTTCAATAAATCTCTTGAACACACTATTTTGCATCACTTTTCACTTGGCGTGTGGAATAATTAGATTCAACTACATGTTTAAAAATAAAATAATGTGAAGAGAAGTGTATGTCAAATATTTTTGGTAAGTTAACTAAGATAAAACCATGGATGTCTACTTTATCTCTGGCAGAACTGTTCTAGCTAGAGAATAATTCAAAACTAAATTCAACTAAGCAAAAGCATTGCAGAGAGGGGTCCAGAAATCTAACAATAAAACGTTAAAAGCACAAATCCCTAAATAGTATTGTAAATTGATTCCCCTAGGTATGGGATATTCAGAGCTTTCCTAGTTCAATCTCATAGATTCAGCTCTTTCTGAAGTTAAGTTTAGAAAAAGCAGCTTTGCAATTAAAAAAAAATCTAATTTAGGGCAACTGAGGTAAGCCAGAATCCAGAACGCCGGGGTAAGTAACAGCGCACATTGTCCTGCAAGCAAAAGCAAACTGCTGTTCAGGGTTTTTGTTTGTTTGTTTGTTTTTGTTTTTTGTAAAGACAGATTCAAATTTCAGAACTGGTATGCTACTGTGATATTTAAAAGCCACAAAAGGTGATTCCAGATAGAAACCACTGTTTCAACAGAAAAAAAATATCATTTATTTTTTTTATAACTCCACTCCAAGAGAATGGAAAACCTTGTTTAAAGGAAAGATAAATTCTAAAAGAAACTTCATGCTTGTTGATATAGGAAGTTTGTACTTGGTAGTCACCACAAACGATTTTAAAATAATATAAAGCATGTAACATGCTCTAGGGCTGGTAAAACAGCTTTCTGTATAGTGGTAAATAAAATCAATATTCTCCTCCACTCTTAGTCATTATGTTAAAACTTCTTTCTCTTTAACATAGTCATTTTATTTTCTCTGGGTCTACATCTCGTAGTGGAATTTCTAGATCATGTGATAATTCTATTGCTAATTTTTGGGGCACCTTAAAACTGTCATTACAGTAACTTACACTCCTGCCAACAGCGTACAAGCAGATTCCCTCACAGAATTTCTTAAGATTTCACTTTAATATTGAGACAGATGCATGATAGTCATGGTGACACTCTTGCTCTGACTTGCACCTAGCAAGAAAACTAAGTCATTCTTGCTAGACTTTAGCTTTATTTTCCATTTCATTTTCAAATAATTTCAGACAAATAGAAAACTTACACAAAATTACAATAACCATAAATGGTTTATTCATATTGGTCACATACACATCCCATATGTAAAAATCTAATTTAGAATTAATGAAAAAAAACAATTAAAGTTTTAAGATGTGTTTTAAAACCTTAAGGCTAAAAAAGTTAATGTAGCAGCACAGCTGATTAGTCACTCTATGAAACTTTATGACAATATTTCTTAATCTCTTTATTTATCTAAACTGAAAAAGATAATAGCACATTCCCAGTAATGACAAAAGAAAGTTCCAGTTGAATTCCTGGAAACAAATAGTTTCTTAGAATATGAATCACTGTGGTAATTGGGAAGGTGTGCAGTGGCTATTTATTCGCCTGATTTTCTGAAAACTTTAATGAACTGAATAAAAGCAGGCAATAGCCCCAAAAGCAGTAATCTTGTGTCTCCTGAAAAAAAAAAAGTACTTAAAATGATCCAATAAAATTTCAAAGAAAAATACTAACATTAGGAGACAGGATAGGAATTTTAATTTTCAGAAGATGGTTTGCTGTCTTCAAAATTACAATTTGCTGAAGCTGTACTTCTATAATTTGATTTAAAATACAAAATGGTGCCATGAAATTGTATTAGTTACAAAGATGCTTCAGGCAAGTTACTTGGGGAAGGGCATTTGAAGATGACACAGAGCTCAATGACAAACAACAAGGCATAAACTGTGACATGGGGATATGTAAAGAGACACACAAAAGTCCAAAACCACACACATGAGCATGAAACAGATGGAGGCTGGAATATATATATATATATATATATATATATATATATATATATATATATACACACACACACACACATATAGTTTAAGATATCCTAAGCCTGTTAGATAAAATAGAAGATCAAATGTAAGACAGCCACATGAAGAAGACACTGACTTCAGAAAAAAAAAAAAAGTTTTCACAGTACCCAAGCAGGCAAACATTCACACACAGCTAAGTTCAGTAAAAAACCACAAGTCTACAGAAAGTGGGTACTTACCCCTTCTGACTTCTCCACCGTGTTGGCCAGCATCTCCTGCAGGGCCCGTACAGACAGGGACTGTTCCAACACAAAGGTGCATATGGACAGGTCCGGGGGCACATTCTA
This sequence comes from Pachyuromys duprasi, assembly GCA_028658305.1. Classification (NCBI taxonomy): domain Eukaryota; kingdom Metazoa; phylum Chordata; class Mammalia; order Rodentia; family Muridae; genus Pachyuromys; species Pachyuromys duprasi. The sequence goes on from CM053760.1 coordinate 38,375,685, forward strand.
TGTGGAGAGAGGAAGAGCCATCAGGGAGACATCTTCCTCAAGGGTTCAGCCAGGTAAACTTCTAAAGCTCCATTCCGCCCCCACCCCCGCCCCTGTCACCTCTCACCATCTTCTTCCCGTGTAGGATGGACTGTACTTACAGTTCATAGATAATGCCTTATTATGCCCCTGTGAATGTATGTGTGCAGGTGCTAATACGGGAGTTCTGTATGTGCACATGTGTGTGGAAGTCAGAGGTCAACAGTATCATTCCTCAGATGCTGTCCACTTTGTAAATATTTATTTTTAAATAAAATCACGTTATTTTTAAAATAAAATAGCAAAATGTGTGTTTTGCCTGCACCAATGCACATGCATCATGTGTATATCCAGTGTCCTCAGAGGTCAGAAAAAGACATTTGATCCCCTGGAACTGGAATTAAGGATGGTTGTTAGCTGCTACATGGATGCTGGGAACCCGGTTGTCTGCAGAAATAGTCAATATTCACTAACACAGGCTTCTTGCCTTATATAACATAAACACATATTTCTGTAGCTAGATTCATACTTCACCTCCAACTTGGGATTTGGCTCCTGACTTCATGTAAGTGTGCACTGTTTTTCTATCTTATTTTTATTTATGTGTATGTAACTTCATCTGTTTCCAGAAAGCTAAGCGCATCTCTACAGGGACAGAAAGGGCTTTGGCTTCCACAGTGGGTCTCTCACTTTGTTTCCTGTTAGGAATCCTAGGCTCCCATCAAGAAGGCAAACTTGTTTAACTTTTATGTCTCCTTTCGGCGTGCTTCAAGCGACCTTCAGGGCAACATGGAGGCAACTCAAAAATGTGTTTTAAAAATGGATGCTGTTTTCAATCTTGATAGCTTGATGGCAAAGAGAAAAGGGGGACTTGGAACTCATTTCTGATAGGTAATCATGCAAAAGCCACATGGAAAAACTCCTGGGCTTCCTATCTATGGACTGACTGAACACTCCTATTCCAAAGAATCACTGAGACTCCAATCAAGTTCTTAAAAATCTGTCTCCTAAGCTGAAAAAAAATGCCAATAAAATATAATTTTATCTCTCCGAATTAAGAAAAGTCTATGCTCTCATGAAGGCTCTGAATCTCAAATTAAGAGAGCAGCTGCTAGTTGGCCAAGACATAGGAAGAAACCCATAGCAGAGCAGATGGCCTGTGGCTGAGGTGGGCTCAGCAGTGCTTGGCCACCCATCTGCTGAGCAGCTTTTGGCAAAGTACCATGACCACTGAGGGTCAGCTCCTCCTTGCATTAGAGGAGCATCAAAGTGGCACAATCAAGTTGCTGCTGCTAATGTCCTGACTGGACACAGGAACCCGGCAAGATTTCATCCACCAGCTGGTGAAAACCATTGTTCTGATGCTTCTATGCTCCCTCAGTGACAATATAACTCTGGTCTCATGACCAATGACCTTTCCTACACACTGTTGGAGGGAAATACCAGCCAGAATACACAAAAAATTCAGTTTGTGTTTCCTCTTTACATGGCTTTAAAACCTCAGTCATAATACTCTACCATATTGCCAGCCTAGAAACACTGTTTCAGGGTTTTCACGTTTCCATGGATGTTCATCAGTCAAGGTCTTTTTGAAGGCATTTTTTATTGTGTAGGTAAGTACATATGTTAATTTGTATGCATCTGTGTGTGAGGACATGTGGAGCCAGAGGCTGATGACCATTAGATGTCTTTCTCTATCACTTTCCACATTAGTTTTTGAGACAGGATCTCTCCTTAAACCTGGAGCTCACAGACTGATACTAGACTGCTGGCCCATGAGTTCTGTGATGCTCTGTCTCAGACCTTCATGCCAGGAATTTATATATACTTACTACAGCTCCTGAGTGTGTAACAGAAGGGCTGAACATCTGAACTCTGGCCTTCACATTTGCACAGCATAGACTTTGTCCACTGAGCCACCTCCCAAGTTCCCTTTTATCCAACCCCTCTCCTCTCCTCTCTTCCACAGTAGTTAATATGAGCACCTCAGCAAAGCAACAATTGTTCCTTTATCAGTGAATTCTGCATATCACTTCTGTGAAAGACAAGGGTAAATGTTGGCTAACTAATGAAGCTGGTACACCTGGGTGTCCCCAGGCATTGAGATTGTTCTGAAAAGCTTGAAGGCACTGAACTTGGCATTCTGGACTACAACAGGGTCCAGGTAGGAAAGCATAGGCATTAGTAGGTTTAAATGAGGAATGATTAGCAGGACACTGCCACTTCAAAGGCCACAGCTGTGCCAATTTAGTGCTTAATTATGAAAATCTCTTGTGAATTAATAGCAGTTCCAAGTGTTTCCACTCCACAATATCCATCCTTTTATAAGGCAACACCCAAGGACTTCAAGTTGCTACAGAACTGTGTTTGAATCCATAATACATCTTGTAAATCTAACAGTACATGGGTAGACCAAGCTACTTTTTAAATTATTTTTTAAAATACCAAAGACCAACTGTGCCCATGCAACACTAGAACTACGCTTGAATGTCACTTCTTCCCCACATCCCCCTCTCTCTTTAATAGTGTATCATGTCAACTCTGTCCATGTGCATCTTGACTGGCAGTCATTGCTAATTAGCATCCATGAAGTTGTGAAGAGCAATACACACACATGAAACCAGAGAAGAGGCTGCTCCTATGGAAGAGGAGTAATGTACAGGGGAGGCGGGTGGGGCTCAGTCCTTGGCCAGCATGCCCAAAGTCCAGGGTTCAATGGGTACAATCAGTAGCAAAAACCAAGGACAGTAGTACAATTCTATAATCCTAGCACTGAGGTAGTGGAAGCAGAAGATCAGCAGTTCAAAGCCATCCATAGCTACTTAATGAGGTCAAGGTGAGCTGAGCTACATGAGATCCTGTCCTACAGAACAAAAAGAGTAATATATCAGGTCTCTTAAAGTCATCAAAGTAGCATATGCCATCACCCAGGCAAGCCTGTGTATCACCTTGCATTTAATACTGCCAAGGTCGGCCCACTGCAAGCAAGTTGATTTCTACCTTTAAATGTGAAACAGCAATGATTTTGTAAAGGCTATTGTTGCTGTTGTTGTTACCTATATACATATTTGTGTGAGCATATGTGATGGTATGCAGTTGCCCTCAGAAGCCAGGAGACAGCACCAGAGGCTAAAATTATGGGCAGTGGTGAGTAACCCACTCCACCGGCATGCTGGGAACTCTTGTAAAGGACATGAGTTTTCTAAAAAGAGAAGCATGCACTCTTACCCATAAGTTCCTTCGGAGTTACCACCAAGCTGTTCATGATTCATGGTTTTGGGGGAATGCTTATCAGACAGAGCTGAGGTCTCTCTGATCTTAATATTCAACACCTTTGGCGCCCTGTGTTATTTCTGCCATCTCTCCATCCCCATCCTATTATATATCGTCTCAGATAGGAGGGCTATATGCCAACCATTTAGACTAGGTATGACCCACATACTTAGTATACCTAACACCCATAATTTACAGGCTGTTGCATGCATGTTAGAATGCTGCTGTGAGAAGGGGGTGAAGGTGAAGGAATCCATTACTGAAGCATTAAAGAGTCAGTGAGATGGCTCAGCACGTAAAAACTCGTCCCACCAAGCCCAATGGCATGAACTAAATCCCTGTGACCCATATGGTAGAAAGAAAGAACCAATTCCCAAAAGCTGTTCATATAAATAAATTACAAAAATTTTAAAGTTGTGATTATAACACTGAAATATCAGAATTTAGAACACTTTGAGTAAAGATATAAATAAACAGGTAAATAAATGAAAAGGACTCAATAATAAAGAATTAAAATGTTAGTCCATAGCCATTGTTCAAACAACTTAATTGACTACAAGGCAATTTCACATGCTGCTCAAAGGCTAGGTTTTTAATGACTGCATACGTAGCAAGCATCTGGCCTTGTCAAAGTAAAACAGATATAAGAAAGGCAGAAACAATATGGAGAAACAAAAAACCCAGAATCTCCAAAACAATCCTCTACAACAACAGATCATCTGGAGGTATCTCCATCCCCGACCTCAAGCTATACTACAGAGCAATAGTAATAAAAACTGCATGGTATTGGCATAATAACAGAATA
>CM053760.1:38380280-38398381 GCA_028658305.1 Pachyuromys duprasi
GTTTCAGTCATGATCTTGATGGCTGACTCTTTGACCCTCCCCCATACAAGCCGGGGAGTGACAGACTGGCTAGATCCCAGGGGAGGACATTGCAGCCAGCCCTGAGGAGACAGGATAAGCTGGGGTTGGATGGAAGGGGTTATCTGCATGCCCAGAGCTCCTTCCCTTGTTGTCTGCAGATGAGAGTCCCAATTGCTGAAGAAGGGGCAACGTTTTCTGGTTGAAGACTCTTGACAGGAGAGGTACACAGTAGAATTACAGTGCAAACAAGGCCTGTTATATAGAAATAAACTTGGAGCTGTGCCTGGAGACTTGATTTTCTTTGACTACAGGTGAGAGATCTGGTGTTAAGTCTCATAGACTAGAAACCTGAAGTTAAATCTGACAAACCGAAGTGCAGTTTGAACAATCAAATATTTTACCTCATCTACTAAATAATTTGGCTCAGAAAGGGTCAATGGGCAACATAAAGGAAACAAAGGTGGCTTGGGGATTAAGTTCTTACAGAGGACCCAAGTTCAGTTTCAGCATCCATATAGTGGCTCACAACCATCAGTCACTCCAAGAGATCTGGCATCCTTTTCTGACCTTCAAGGATACTGGGCACATACATACGTGCAGGCAAAGTATTCATACACATAAATTAAAATAAATCTTTTTAAATGGATATTTTAGAAATATAACTCTAGGGGATATAAGATGAATATGACTCATGGTTTTATATATATGTATAGAATGTGTGTGTAAGTATATATAGTAAGTGTGTATATAATGTATATACATGTATACTATGTATATATGTTATCTATTTATGCATAGCTATATAAACACTCATACATATTTTAAAGGTCAATTGAGAATACAAGTAAAGAAAGACTTATGGGGATTTCCTTCCCATAGCTGAGGGAAAGTGCTAGCATATCCACTATCTAAAATAGAAAACTGAGTGAAAATGGCAATAAATGGGTAACCCAACACTTTCAGAGCCATGAGAGTCCACTTTAAGACATACAAAAGTGTGAGAAATATCCTTGGTTTCGATGGCTACTGAACTTTGAGTGAGACATCCGTGTTGTTTGTTCCCAGCATCTCCACCCTTGCCTCTGCTCCCCCGACACACACACCACCTCCTTCTCAGTACATAGAAAGGTTTGTCAAGAACACAGCGCCTGCTAGGCTCTGAGGACCAGCAGCCCTGACACCCTGTCCAAAGAGCTGACGCAGCAGGCACAGTGTACAGGTGGCTAGTGTAGGGAGGCCCTATGTCCATAAATGCTCACTGAAATCACACATGTGAGACACACAGATGGTCTGCAGACTCAAAGACAACCAGCAGCTGTCACACGTGCACTCTCCTCCCTTACATGTGAGGTTGATTTACAGGGTGTGGATTCCTGCCTGCTTAAGATGCCACACAGTCTCTGCACTATTGGTGCTGAACTCCAAGTGATGCATAAACAAAGTTTCCACCCAGGAAACTCTTCTTAAAATAAAAAGAATTTTTTCAGGTTTAGACCAGGGACATTAATATTCTCAAACTAAAGATTTAACCCAGGAAATTTACTCAACAATGAAAACTGCCTATAAAGATCTAGCAAGAACAACTTTCATCAGGAAAGTACCTGAATTTAGAATTGCTATATTCTCTAAAGTGTACAGTCAAAATTTTGGCATAGACAAAAAAAGAAAAGAAAAGAAAAAAGCAAAGTCTAATCTATCCTGCAGTGATAAAACGATCAGGGCAACTAATCTCAGACTTGGACCTAGTGGGAAAGCACTTGAAAGCAGCTATTATTTTCTTACCAATACAACTTAACAATGAAAGACAAGGCTGGTGTATACTTCACTGGGACAAGTCTTCCCTCACATGGGTGGTTTGTCCCCAGCACCAAAAGGTAGAGTAAAGCTGGGGGAGAGTTGCTTTGGTGTGATATCATTTGTAAATGTACATAAACATATATATATATATATGTATATATATATATATAAGCATATACACATGTAACCATCTGTGATATACTCTCACCCAGAGCTATGGCCCATTCTGTGATATTCTGTATGAAGGGTAAGAAAAGGAACAAATGCAGCACTAAAGAATGGAGAAGACGAGGGAAGGAAAGATCAGAGAGCGGGTAGGAAGGGAGAGAAGACACACAGGCTGGCTTAAAAAATTAAAATATGATACATATAACAGCCATTTAAAAATAATGACAACAGACTGCAGAAATGGCTCAGCAGTTAAGGGTGCTTGCTGCTCTACTAGAGGACCTGAGTTTGGTCCCCTGCACCCAGATCACGTAGCACATATCGACCTATATCTCCAGCTCTAGAGAATCCAACACCCTCTTCTGGATTTCACAGGCACTGTGCTCACATGCATGCATGTGTGTATATGTACAGCTACACACACACACAAGCAAAAGTAATTTAAGAATAAAAATAATAACAAATGGCAAATGTTAATAAAATACTGGTATTTATAACTAATGTGCGTATTCTAAAAACTCTAACCAAAATCCAGAGGATCTTTTTTTCAAATAGGATTTTTCTCTACATTTTTCAATTAATTAAGTTTACATCTCGATCGAAGTCCCCAACCCCCCACCCCTGGTCTCCTCCCAGTCCCTCTCTCTCACTCACCTCTCCCCCACCCCCCCATCCCCCCACCCCCCCATCCTCCCACCCCCTTTCTCCTCAGAAAAAGCTCAGAAAAAGGGAGACCTCTCATGGATATCAACCCACTTTGGTACACCAAGTTGTGGTAGGACTAGGTCTATCTTCTATAGTGGCTAGGCAAGGCAGCCCAGTCAAGAAAAAGCAGTCCCGAGGCAAGAAGCAGTCCCGAGGCAAGAGAGTCAGATACAGCTCCTGCTCCTGCTGTCAGGCCACATGAAGACTGAGCTACACCATGGTTATATATGTGCAGAAGGCCTAGATCTGTCCCAGGTATGCTCTCTGTTCCGTGTTCAGTCTCAGTAGGTCTCTATGGACCCCTGTGGGCCCACATGATCTAACTCTGCACCCCCAACAAGACACATTCCATAGACTGAAAGCCAAATAGACTTAGACATAAAATGATATTTATAAAACATATGTACATGAAAGCACCAACCCTGACAGAGCTGGAAAAGCTTTGTCATTATCATCCAGAGATAATGTTATGAAAAATACAACTAAAGAAAAAAAGAAAGGGAGACAATAAAAGATAAAAACAGATATATTAGAAAAATAAATGAACTGAATCTACACACAATCATGTATGCTTGGAGGCCCAAGTGACACACACACATACACACACATGAATCCACTCTTAACAAAGAAGACTGAGATCAACATAGAAAATTCAACTTTAGTTGTGTATGCATAGATCTGTGTATACTGCATGTGTGCAGGTATCTTAGGACAGTGGTTCTCAACCTTTCCTTTGAGTCCCTCAAATTGTGGTGATGCCAATTATTTCATTTAAATATTTGGTAACCCCAAATATTTCAGTTAGGAACTAAAATTGACCCCAATTTTATTTTATAAAATTATTTCATTGCTACTTCACAATTGTAATTTTGCTACTGTTAATTAATTATAATGTAAATATCTGATATGTAACCCCAAAGGAGTCACAACACACGGTTTGAGAAACCCTGCCTTGAAGCCAGATCCTCCACAGCTGGTGTTATGGGTGTTTGTGAGCTGTTCAACATAGGTGCTAGGAACTCAGCTGTGGTCCTTTCTGCAAAAGCAAGAAGCGCTCCCCAGAACCACAAAACTCAACTTTTATACTAGTAATACATATGAACTGGAGCTGGAAAAAAATATCATTCACAGCAACATAGGCAAGAAACATACTTAAAAAATAACTAGTAAGTTCCATGTGTCCATGCACCTAAGCTTAAGGATTTTTATTTATCTTTTGCCCATCAGCTAAAAGTCAGAACACCTAGGTGACAGACATAGTCCAAGTCTTTGGAAGGATCTGGCCATTAGCAGGATTCTTCTGAGACAGGTTTATCAGGTCTTATTTTGACAATGCATGCCAGCAAATAGCCAAAAGCTGTTTGACTTGATGCACTCAGTAATGACATGTTTTTGTTGCAGATAAGATGCATCAATACACGAAAACCTTTCATTTCCATTCAAACACATCAGCCACTGGGGGAGGCATTAGACACAGGGTCTTGACAAAGCCACAGGATATTCTAAATTTAGATTCTGTGTCCTGCTACGACACGGACAAGGTTTAAATGCAGTAGCACCAACACACCCAAAATTTACATGCTGAAACTCGGAGATGTGGCACTAAAGGGAAAGCAGAATTCAACAAGCAATAGGACAGAGAAGGTAATATAGGAACTGGGCATTAATCCAGAATTTGACACAAAAAAATGCCAAGAAAGGGCCACTATTGACTGAACATGGATCATAGAAAGCAGTGGTTTGAAGAAGGTAACAGTACATTATGTTGAGAACACCCTAGGCTTCATAATAAGCCAGCCTTCATGCGAAGACATAAGACATGCTGAAGCAATGCCTGTCTGGTCCAGAAGGAGATGTGACTATCTCACACACTGAGATGCCAGCATGATAGGTGATGCTAACTCAAGAGTAACTGCTGTTTTGGAACCCTGTCCCCAGGGAATGCCATGGTTATGGCCATCTTTCAGCAGAAGAGCTATGAAATCAGCAGAAAGCCTGGTGACCTTCTTGGGGGACAGGAGTCAGGATAAGGCTGTCATGAGGTGGCATGTGAGACTCCAGCCACTCCTTCCTGCCTGCCCATTCCCAGCTCACATGATATTTCTCTAACTAGGCACAGTCTTAGGAAGAGCTAGGGCATATGAGGCGAAGGTTGACTGGAGATGGCAGACTCCTGGATGCAGTGCCTTTGAGTCATCACTCATGCCGGCTAGAAGTCTGAGTGATGCAGCTGACCAAGATATTCATATTCCTGTCAGTAACGCCAATTAGCCCAGTGGGTCAGGTCAGTACATGTCTTAGTTGGGGTTTCCATTTCTGTGAAGAGACACCATAACCACAGCAACTCTTATAAAGGAAAACATTTAATTGGGGCTGGCTTACAGGTTCAGAGGTTTGGTCCATTATCATGGCAGGAAGTATGGCAACATGCGGGCAGGCATGGAGCTGAGAGCTCCGTGATCCACAGGCAGCAAGGAGGAGACTGGAGTGTTTCACACTGGGCATAGCTTGAGCATTTAGGACCTCAAACGCCACCTCCACAGTGGCATGCTTCCTCCAACAATAGTACTATTGGCCACACCTCCCAATAGTACTATTCCCTATGCCCAAGCACCCAAGCACAGGACTCTATGGAGGCCATATCTATTCAAACCACCACAGTGCGCCAAACTTAGGTTAGTTTTAAATGTCAACTTGCCACAACCTAGAGCCACCTGGGAAAGAGCCTCTATTGAGGAGTTGTCTAGAGCAGGTTGGCCTGTGAGCATGTCTGTGAGGGGTTGTCTTGACTGCAGATTCCTACGAGAATACCCAGCCCACTAGGGACTGCACCCATCCTCTGGCCAGTGGGTCCAGAACTGTAAGTGAAAAAAGCAGAAAGTACCCATCCATTCACTTCTCTCTGCTCCAGACTATGAATGAGATGTGACTAGCTGCTTGACTTCCCATCAATGATGGACTGTCACCCGGCTCTATAAGCTGAATAAACCTTTAAATAAAATAGCTTTTTAACTGGCTATTTTATCACAGCAACATCAACAGAACTAGATTGGGTCGAATCATTTATTAGGTCTGTTATTCCCTTTCTACCCGAAGCGAACAGGACGAGAATTACTAGGAAAAGCCGGGCAACATTTGCTACCTGAAATCCTACAAGACAAACTTAGGAAACAGAAGGTATTCTGAGAGAAAGAAAAGGGAGAGTTGACTTGCAAGAGGCAGGAAGAAGCTGGCTGGTGGAGTGACATAGAAACGATTCTACAAACAAGAGAAGTAGGTGTTGGGGAGACAGTTGTCTCGGTCGGTAAGCAATTGCCTCACAAGTGTGAGGATCTTCGGATCCCTGAACCCATATTCAGGAGAGCCTGGAGCAGGGAGTAACTGAGGAAGAGGTCTGACATCAGCCTCTGGCCTCCACACATGTACCCCCATGAGCACCCATGTGTATACACACACACACACACACACACACACACACGGAAAAAGAAGCAAGAGAATGCACCAGGTACGTACACAAACACAGAAAAAAAAAAAAAAGAAAGACAAGAAAGGCACACCCCATTTGCAAAGGAGCAAATTCAAGAGTGAGGTCAAGCAGGGTGAAGAAGCCAGAGACTGTGAGTCTGATGACTAAGATATCACCAAGCATAGGTAGGGGAAAAAAATAGTAGAAGTAACATGAAAGGATTCTATTTCAGATGTTCCAGGAAAAAAAATGGGATTTTCTATACCACAGCAAGGACAGATGGGAGTAACAATATAAGAAACTACCAGCTTCAATGGTACAAGAAAGAAAGAAAGGAAGGAAGGAAGGAAGGAAAGAAAGAAAGAAAGAAAGAAAGAAAGAAAGAAAGAAAGAAAGAAAGAAAGAAAGAGAGAAAGAGAACAGTTAATGCAAGTGACATGGCTCAGTGGGTAAAGGCCCTTTCCACGGAGCCTGACAATCAGTTCAGTGCTTGGGAAGCACACAGTTGAAGGAGAGAACCAACTCAAACAAGTGTCCTCTGACCTCTGCGCAGGTGGAATTTGTGCCCATACTCAGATAATTTTTTAAAGAAATCAAGTAATATCATCCTCCATTACAGTAACTACCCATCTGATTTCCCCCAGGCTAAGGCCGGTTTATAGTTATTCCATCCATGTTACACCCCAGCTTGTGTTTGTGGCGATCTCTGGTTGATAAAATAAGCAGGAAGCACATTTCTGGGGCTTGATAAAATGCCTGTTCATTCAACCTCGTTTTCTGGAGAAGCTGAACTTCAATTTCTTCATTACCCAGTACCATGCCATGGAGAAAAGGGAGGAGCAGCCCGAGTAATGTGCTAGCAACTGGATGAACCACCTGTCTCTCTGTCCAACACACCAGCATGGGTATCCCCCTTCAGCATCTTGCTGCTTAGCCCTTTTCAGTGTCACACACCTCTAACACTAATCACCTCACACTGCTTCTGTGGAACTGACACATATTCAATCAAGTTATGGTGCATTTCATAGCACAGGTGACCCATGAGAGCTGCCTGAGAAATGGGAAGCAGGTACCTTCTGGTTTTGCTTTCTTTGTAATGTCGAACTTGCTTCCATCACATCATTAGGAAGAGATTATATAGCCTCCTTTGCCCCAGAAATAATGCTGGCCTTCAAAGCTACAAAACCAAGACCTGTGAAAGCAACTGGCCTTTGAAAATCACACACTGAAACATAGGGCATCTTTTTTGCTGAGTCATCATCCTTCCAAATAGCATTTTAGCTATTAAGCTCTGTGCACTGTCTCTCAAAAGAGCTGAAAATCGTATTTGCAGTAGAACGCTGTGATCTGGTCCAGACACTCCTGAAAATCTGGTAGACAGCCAGAAAAGAGGAAATGTTAAGTAAATGAAGGAAGAGGACAGAAATAACAGAAGAGGAGAAGGGAGGGAAGAGGGAGAAAGAGGAAAGGGAAAGGCAGATGTGGGAAGAAGAGGGAGGGGGGCTGGAAATAAGAGGAAAAGAGACAGAGGTGCCAGAACAAAACCACTTCTTAGCATGATTTCAGCCAGTTTATGTTAAGTTTTCCAAAGGACTTCAGTGTCTCTCTTCCACCAATAAAGGCCCCAAAGAGGTACTGAAATACTTTCTCAAGGATAGCACACATTACATAAGACTCCAACTAGATATTCAAATACTTGGTTCCCACAAGAAGCTTTCCACTGTTTTCTTGCTGCACTGGGATTAAGCCTGTGGCCTTGAGCATGCTAGGCAATTGCTCTACCTCTGAGCTAAATCCCTGGCTCATGTCTTAAGCCCCCAAGTGTCTCACTGACCCCGACAACCTTACCTGTGCATTGGCCCTTGTTGTGAGGCATAGATCCATAGGCAAAATACGTAATTAACAACATAATCTCACATACAGCTTCCCAGGAGACCTGAATGTCTGGGCCAACCCCATGTCAGATCTAACTACAGTCAAGGTCTGACTCCTCACAGTTCAAATATCAAAAAGTTGAGGGGGTAGAAATAACAGCTCTTGAATTTTTTTCCATGTGCATTTAACTATCACTGTATTCAGGGTGTGTTTCTCCACAGAGTCTGATAAAATGAGGTGTGTGCTCTTGAGCAGATCTGAGTAGAACCAAAAGGTTTAAGAGTATCCTCATAAATACCTCATAATACCATCACCCAGTTTCTCTTGCCTGGTCTGAGCACTAGACATCTGTTAACTTAGTTCACATAGGAGCTTGTTCTCAACAGGTCCCTGCTAACCCAGATGATCATTTTGTTGTCACACATCAGAATCTGACACACTTCCAGTGTGGAATTGGCACTCACCAGCAGAAAGCCTCGGGCCACTTACACAAGGAGTGTTGTGTAACCAAATGTCATTTAGACCAAACGAAGGAAGGCTAAATTGGGCAAGAAATGCTCGTTTAGTGATGAAATCTCATTCCTTTCTTACCTATTTTCAGATGAGAATGCTTAAAACCTGTTATAATCTTCTCTTCTCATACTCTGGATATAGAGATATTCCACATAGATGCAAAAGGAAGGAAGCAAGCAAGCAAGGAAAGAAAGACAGAGAGATAGAAAGACAGAAAGACAGGGCTAGAGAGATAGTTCAGAGGTTAAGAGTGAGTACTAGTCTTGCAGAGGATCCATATTCAGTTCTCAGCACCATCAGACCTCTCACAACCCCCCAGAATTCCAGCCCCAGAGATATCTGACCTCCCATTCTGGACTCCACAGACGACTGCACTCACATGCATGTAACACCACACACACAATATTAAAAAGAAAATAAATCTTTGAAAAACTAAAAATATAAGAAGCTAAAAATTTTTTGTTTGGGTTCATGTGTTTTGTTTGTTGGGGGTTTTGTTGTTTGTTTTTCACTTTGTTTTTGAAGGCTGGATTGAGTTTCTCCCTATAGCCCTAGCTACCCTGGAACTCACCGTGTAGACCAGGATGGCCCCCAGCTCAGAAATCTACTTGCCTTTGCCTGCCCAGCACTGGGATTAAAGTCATGTGCCACCATGACCAGCAAGGGCTAAAATTTCAACTGAAGGCATTCTGGTTCGTGTTGATGCCGCTGACAAGCTTAGATTCAATTCCTCCAGCATAATGGCTTTGTGTTATTCCCTATACTTGAAACTACCGAGGTAACTTGCAGGTACACTGTGAGGAATGTGGTTAGCTCACTCTGTAGTGAGATCAGTCTGTATGAATCAGGGGCACTGGTCACCGGGACAGAAAGTGGCTGTAGAGCAGATGCCCCAAGACAGGAAGGCTTGTCCTAGGTCACTTACATTCCCTCAGTCGCTACAACTGTGGTCAGAATTCCTAGAGCAGCAAAGTTACTAAATGCCCTTTTTGTGTTCTTTGACCACAACACCAAGTCACAATACTGCTGTGATCTGACCATTAATGGTGCCGCACAGGCCCCTGTTTGAACATGTGTTCCCAGCCACAGGAAGTATATGTGCATGAGACCTGAAACTAGAAGGGGGCTTGTTGAGAAGAGATCTGGTGGGAAAGGGAGGGAGGTGAGGGAAGGTCACGTGGTAAAAACAACTGAAATGCATTACATAACATGTATTAAACCACCAAAGAATAAAAACCAAAAATTAGTCGTGTAAATATCAGTGAAGATACTATCTCATGTCTGAGAGTCATTCTAGCTCATGCAAAGAGCCCTGGTAGCCTTCAGTTACATCAGTGTCAGCCTGCTGCTGGAACCCGGCATCTGACATCCCGTCTTGTGAGGCTGAGCTCTCCATACATATGATCTGAGGCCAACCCAAAGTGAAGAGTGTAAAAGCTGAGGTAAATCACAGGATGCTTAATTAGTGTCACTGGAGCAACAGCAGGTGTGCTGAGACCAACCTTCATCCATCTGTCATGTAAAGCACTGTGTTGAATGTGGGCGAGGCAAGACAAGGCAGCTCTATTTCTTTTTTCTTTTCTTTTCTTTTTTTTTTCATATCAACTCTTGTACCTGACTTGGCCATGGGCTTGTGCAAATTGGAGATTTCAATTAAAATACTGGAACAAACTTTAGTTACTAGTAGTCAGAACATCTCACACTACAGCCTGCTGAGACTCAGAGCTACAGGGCAGGCTCCAATGCAAATCTCCTCAGCTCAACACCATTCTATTTCTTTTCAGCAAGCTGGCTCCCTTACCTCAACACCAAACTTTAAATTGCAACGAAATTCCAGGAAAGCAATTTCTTCTGAATGCTTTGAAGGTACAACCTTGAATGTGTAAATCTAATACTGCAAATATATACATACATGTATGTATGTGTGGGTGTGTATGCATTAGAGCTTCCTAGATTAATTGTTTGAGTATTGTTCATTTAAAAATATCTAGCTGCAAATCAAATATCATTGTCCAGCGCTGTTTTGAATGCAGTACTTCAGGAGTAAACTATACACAAATTGTGGAGTTGAAGAGGCAGTCAGAAGTTAAGAGTACTTGCTGCTCTTGCGGAGCACTTGGGTCTGGTTCCCAGCACCCATGCCAAGTAGCTCAGAACTGCCTATAACTATACCTCCAGGGAATGAGATGCTCTCTTCCAGCCTCTGCAGGCATCATACTCACCTACAAACATATATACATAATCTTTAAAATGTTCACATACATACACAATTCTATAATCAGCATCTATCTTCTAACAGCCAGCTAAAAATTAAATCCTTTCATACAGAAATGAAGCAAGCTAAGCGCCCAGGCTTGCTTTAATTCCATCCTGAAGAAATAGCATAATTTCTGCTGAAATTACTGCTTACCATTATGTATGCTTATTCAAATACTGCTACATACATATCCTAATTGCTTATATAAAATTATCTCACATATATTAACATAGCCTATACACACTTTGGGTTAACTTTTGAGTTGATTACTGTTGACACGTGTGCTTATAGCTTCAATGTGCATGACTTAAATACACTTTAATTCCCCTCTGGTAATTATTTAGAGGTATCTACTGGTTGTTTAGCTTATTTTCCAAATGGATTGATTTTCTGTAGCAATTTCATATTGACAATAACACTAAGAAGAAGGCAGAGAGAAGTCCCATGTATTTCCTGCCCCTTTCACTTGCACCTCACTATCATCAGCATCAACTGAACAGTCTTACTGCCCAAGCCTCCGGGGCTTTTCCTGTTCATCTTATTAACCTCAGGCAACTTCTGATCTATTTGAGAGTATCATGTAACATCATGTAGAGTACCTGTTCTAGAGTATCACATAATTAGCAACACATAGGGTGCAGCCATTTCCAGACCACCTTCTTTCACTTAGCAATGTGCACTGGAAGTCCCTTCATGACTTCTCTCAGATTAATGGTTCATTTCTTTTTAGTGTGGAATCCTACCCCACTGACAGTGTGGCTACACCGCAGTTCATCTGTTTAAACCTGCTGAAAGGCATGCTGCTTACTTCCAAAGTTGGAGCACTATGACTTAAGTTTTTTTAAATATTAGTTACAGTTTATTAACTTTGTATCCCAGCTATATCCTGCTCCCTCATTCCCTCCCAACCCCACCCTCCCTCCCTCTTTTCCTCCCTGCCCCTTTCCAAGTCCAAAGAGTAAGTTTTTGTTAGCATTGAAGTGCAGGTATCTTTGCGACCTTACTTTTCATGTCATAAGCCCAAGAACTGTGGTAACTGAATCCTGTAGTGAAGGCATATTTAGCTGATGTAAAGGTGTTACACAGTCCTTCAACACACCTTTTCTATTTGTCTTCCCACCAGCAATGGACAATAACTCCCACTGCTCCATAGTTTTGCTAGCATTTGATGTCATCATCACCTGGGCTTGTTCCTTCTAATAGAGCTTGGTTTTCTATTACAAATAAATTGGCATCAACATGATATCCGTGTTTTCATAATCACATATTAAACAAGCTGGCCCAGGACAAATATGCATGTAGGAGTGTCTATGCATGTAGGAGTGTTGCAAGGTTCAGGAAACTGTAAGAGCCAGAGCTTGTGGCGCGCTGCTGTGAAGCAGTGTCTTCTAGACGGGACAAGACCATTGACCATTACATACGTGACCTCACAGCAGCTGCAGCTGTACACACAAGACCCGCACAAGATCAAGCAAGTCAGTATTCTAGTGTGTAGAGAGGAGGGGCTCAAGAGGCCCCATCTCTAGCTGAGGACATGTTGGCATTTGATGGTTGCTGGGAAAGAATAGTCAGTTTTCTTCAGGGACTGTGGCCCTGGGTAGATGGTGGTCCACACTCCAATAGATGGCCTCACACTCATGTGTATATAAGCAGCTATAACTGAGCTCAGCGGGATACAAAAAGAGGGCACAGAGAAGAATGCAGTGAGGGTCAGGGAGGAATTGGTGAAAAGTGAAGAATGGAGATCGTCAAATACATTGTAATCATTCACCACATTCTCTTTCTCTGTGTATGTGTGTATGTGTGACATATTACTTTCTACAGAGGTTGTATGGATTTACAGTCCTGTCAGAAATGTACGGGATTCCCATTGTCGCCAAGGTACGTAGCCACCCTTGTAAGCTTCCCCAGTGTCACCATGATTCATCACAATGTGATTTTCCTTTTCTCATGGACCATCACAAACACTGCCAACATCTTCTAAAACATTGGGAAGCTGTGCCAGCTTCCTCTCCTAGAGACATTTCAAATGCTTGAAGTATTTTGTCTACTTAGATGCTCTTTTCTTGTCATAAACTCACGAAATATCTGTTTATTCTCCAGAGTGAAATTCTTTATGCCTAACCTGCACAATTTAAAACCCAATTTGTTCCCCAATCTGAGCTTAGCCCTGCTGTTTTGCTTGTTTGTTTTATGATGTATTACATTATCTGTCAATATCCAAAGTCTTTCTTTTTAATATTGTTTTAAGTTTCTTTTGCTTTGATGTTTGTGATTCTTGGAACTTTTTTAAAAATCAGTTTCATTTAAGTATAATTTACAAACAATAAACTTTAGCAATTAAAGTATACAATTTGATGGGTTTTCAGACTTTTCTACTATCATTTAACTATCACCACAACTCCAAAGTATCAAGTGTCCATCTATTTCATGGAAGAAACACATCTACAAATGTCTACAGCACATTCCCATCTACTTCTCCCAACCCTTCATATGCAACTGTTTTACCAACAAAGCAGTGTTTGGGCTGTTGCTATTGTTTTTGTTATTGTTGCTTGCTTGTTGGGTGTTACTTCAGTCTTTTTATCTAATGATTCTTTGTTGCACAGAATAATAAATTCAGAATTGAAGATATCACTCTGTACTAAGAATCCATGACCAGGACACTTGAGGCCCTGAGTCACGGTACCGTAGTAATCACAGAAACAAAAGAATAGTTCATTTTTCTTACTACATAATACTACTTTGTCAGCTGATGTGTCACTCATATTATGTAGCTTGTAGGCAACTGGCTGCTTTTTAATTTGAGGCTGTTATGAGAAAAAGTACCTAAGCACACAAGTACAAGGCTCTGAGCAGAAGATAAATAACTCTTGAATAGATAACCAAGAGTGGATCACTAGGCTACAGCCACTGCATTTTTTTTTAATAGCTCATGAAATGAGAGCAGTTTCCTCTTTGGGTGTGGGGAGAACGGAGCTTGAGTTCACATCCCTAGAAGACCGTAAGAGCTAGAGGTAGCAGAGCACACCTGCTCTAGCACCAGGAAAGCAGCCACTGGAGGAACCTTCCAGCCCCCTGGATAGTCGGCCCAGCCGACTATTTGTGTAAGATTCTGCACAAAAAAAGAGAAGCTGGGGAGCCACAGTGGAAGACAAGTGAACTTGACATCTGGCCTCCACCTGCACGTTCACACGTCAGGCACACCCTCAGGAACATGTACTCACATGTGTGCAAGACACGAACAGATACACACAAAATGTCTGAAATTCACATTTCAGTGCCCATCATACAATTTTCAGGCTCACAGCCAGGCTTATGTATTTGCATACGGTCTAAGCTACTTTGGGGCTAAATGTCAGGGTTGAAAAGAAAACACGACCCAAGATACCTAAAAATCTTTACTCTCTGGCTCTTCCCAGAAAAAGCTGTCAAGCCAGCTCCACTGGATGCCGTGTGTCTACTGCAGTTCAGCTGCGCTCTCAGATCCAGAAAAAGAGAAGCATGAGAGCTCCAAACGCAACAGCGTTCCTCAAATTCAGGTCTTAGTGTCAAAGACTGGCAACTTCGGGTTGGGGGGACCACAACACCAGTGGCTTAGAGCTCCCCAGGACTGTGGTCCTGAGTTCGGATCCCCAGAGCCCATGTAAACGCTGGTGGGTATGACAGTCGGGCTATAATTCCAGCCGTGGAAGGCAAAGATGGGGCATACTCACAGCACGCTATTCATGGATGTGCATGAACATGCATTCAAAGAGCATGCTTATATACACTTACACACACAACGCACAAGCAAACTGGAAAAGAGTGTGGGACTAGAAGTTTCTCTTTCCCCTACAAATGTCTGCTCTCTGGCGCTAGGTCAAATACCCAGTCCCACCCTAGCCTCTAGAAGGCTGTTCTCAAAGGCCTTCAGCAGCTGTTGGCCAGAAGAAGGCTACCAGTACCTAACAAGTCATTCTCATCTTCCTGCCAGTCACAGACCACACCTCCAAGCAGAGACTGCACCTGTGGCTGAGTCAGCAGGAACAGTCCTGGTGGGTTATACGGCACCTGCCACCAGTGTCGTTCTAGTGTTTGGACAGACTCCATGGACGGGGGAGAGCCCCTGCGAGGATCTGCTCCAGGCGGCCCCATCTGCCCCTCGCTTAGTCAAGATCTCTACCAGATGATGGGTAAAAGTTGTTTCTTCCAAAGTTTTCATTTCATTTCATTCTCTAGGTCTTGCAAGAAACTTACTAGGAAACCAGGCAGCCCTTTCTTAATCACACCAGGATTCTTTAAAGCCTTTTCAAGTTCCTCAGGATGAGATCTGCCCATAAGGCAAAATACTGATGTCACATTTATTATCTAAGTCTTCCATAAAATGCTTCCTAGGTGGAGCATTTCGATTATGTCACCTTACTCTACAGTTACGTCCATTTGTACCCACTCTTTCCTAACTAGGTGGCAGCATCTGTGAGTATTTAAAGACTAGCAGCAACTATTCATCCATAACTTATGGAAACACACAGTTCTATTTTACTGTGTCCCCAAAATCAAACGTAGTAAGCCATCAGCATGCTATTTAAGCATACAATCACTTATTCTAAATTTTCTTGGGCATGCACACATGTGCACATACATACACACACACAGTGACCAGAAAACAATCTTGGGCTATCATTCCTAGGAAGCTAGCCACCTAATTTTATGAGACAGGTTCTCTCTCAGGGGCCTACAGGTCACCACACAGGCTTAGTTTAGCCAGCCAGCAGGCTTCCTAGTGTGGCCTGTCTTTATTCCCTCAGCACTGGGGTTGCCAGCTCCACCCCCAACCCCAGGTTCTAGGAATCAAGCTTGCAAGCTCAGCACTTTGTTAACTGTGTCATCTCCCTAGCACTCATGGAGATGGTTTCTCTGTGCCAAACACACTGCCTACTCTCTTTCCTCTTAAAATAATGGCAAGTAAGTAGTGCATAACAAGACGCAAGGAGACCGGTAGGCAAAAGTGATTATTGGAAAATTCACTTTCTTCCCCGACATGCTGCTCTTTCTTTGGTGTCCCTTCTGCAGAAACAGAATTCCCTAAAAAGCCCAAAGAAGCAAACAGAATGACAGTAATACCAGCATGTGTTTTCCTATAACATGTTTTATCATTTCAATTAAACGTTGGAGGAAACACGCTGTGAGGAAGTGTCTGAAGTTTAGGATGTTTCACAAACCCTATTTTTAAAGCCAACCTTTCTTACATCATCCAGCATTTATCTCATACTGACATTTTTATTATTCAAATTTCCCCACTTGAATAAGAAGAGCAGTGCATCTGGAATAGCACAACTGTCATGCATCATTGATGCCCCATGCATTATTGATCGGGTGAATAATATCCTGAAATGAGAAGTCGCCAGAGATAAAATTTTGCCTCTTCATGTCCCATTATGGGAAGAAATACTTGTAATTAAAGTGATGGCACAGAAATTGAAAGGAATGGAAAGCTTCCTTTCTTCTTAAATTTACATGTATGCTTGTTTTGCCTACATTGTATGTATATGATCACATGTGTGCAGGGCCAGCAGAGGCCGGAAGAGGAAGAACTGGAGTTACAGAGGGTTGTGAGCCACCACGCGGGTTCCGGGAATCAATACCTAGTCCTCTCCGAGAGCCACAAGCGCTCTTTTCCACCGAGCCATCACTCTAGCCCCTGAGAAGAGCTCACCGACAACTCCTGAAAGCCTGATAAAAACTAACAGTGGTGTTTATTCATGCTGTGTGACATCTGAAGCTCCAAGTAATCGATATGGCCCTCACACTATCTCTGCTGGCTAAGACAAACGCCTGGTACATGCTTTGTCACGATAAGACCATTAAATAAGAACGGGTCTTTGTTAAAGTGAATTTCTTAAGGTTGCATTACTCCCTAAACTAACTATGGATCAGATGGTTATACTTGTCTGTAACAGTGTTTCCCAAACTGTGCTCCTGTGGAGCCCTTGGTTTCCAGACCTACTGTGTTTGAGGTGAAATTATTTCCTAGTTTTGTGATCTTTGTTACTGTTTTAGATTCCTATGTAATCAAACTCATGCACTCAAAAACTATCCCTTTTTTATAATATCATTTAAAACTTGTACTGCTTTGATACAAAATTAGGTATATCATTATGATATTTTAGTTTTTTGAGACAGGGTTTCTCTGTATAGCCTTAGCTGTCCTGGAATTCATTCTGTAGACCAGGCTGGCTTTGAACCCATAGAGATCTGCCTGCCTCTGCCTCCCCAGTACTGTGATTAAAGGCATGCACCACCACTGCCCAGCCTAATCATGATTTTTAAAATTTATCTTACACTTATTTTTATGGGTACAAGTCACAGTCATGACAGCTTTCAGGAGTCATTCCCCTCCTTCCACTGTCTGAGTCCAGGGATAGAAATCAGCTAGCTGGTCAGGTTTAGCTGGCAGCAATCACTTTTACCCACATGTCACCTCACTATGGGTTTAGACCCGTGAACAAGGTGAAGACAGCAGCACATGCCACCACATGAGAAGATAAGTGTTCACCGTGGCATATTACTCTAAACAGCCCCCTGTCAGGAACTGAAGAGCCAAACAGATCAATCTCCAGTGAAACTGTCAAACCAAATACTACAGAAAGCTTTCACAGAGAGGCTGGGAGGGTTGGCTCATTTGAGTTGGTTACTGCTATTCTGGTCTTCCTATGTATAAGCACAAAAGAATATTTGTTTTTAGTTTTCTCATGGTTAACTATGCCTGGTTTCAGCTATTAAACATCAGCCCTGAGTAGTCTCTTCATGTAATTCAAGCCAACACCAGGGAGCAATGCAAATTTACCAAAGGCACATCTGGTGAACTGGCTATCGCTTAATGAATTACCTTGCTGATCATAAAGTTGTGGTAAGCGAGAACAAGAATAGAACAACAATCAGAATATCACATTTCCTCACTGTGTCTATAAGCCACTCTGGTCAGACATGCATTTTCTATTATAAATGACCAAGTCATCAGCAAAGCCAGCCAGAGCAGGTCACATTCTAAGATGAAGTCTACACTCTACATGTGAATGTATCCTTCTTAAAACGTGTGCTGAGCTCTGACAAAGGGTGAGAGTAATGATAGATCTGGGGGAGGTTGTTGAGACTTGGGGAGAACAAGAGCTCCACAAAGACCAAACTGAGCCGGGCACAGGGGTCTTGTAAGAGACGGTTTCTACAATCAAGGACCATGTGTGGATGTGGACTGGAACCCCCGCACAGATGGGGCCCATGATAACTTGGTGTAGGGCTGAAGACCCTATTCAGGGA
>CM053760.1:38398881-38531381 GCA_028658305.1 Pachyuromys duprasi
CCTCTCTCTCTCTCTCTCTCTCTCTCTCTCTCTCTCGCTCTCTCTCTCTCTCTCTCTCTCTCTCTCTCTCTCTCTCTCTCTCTCTCTCTCTCACACACACACACACACACAGGCTCTCTTGACCACAGAGCCACCACTCCAGCCGCCTACTGTCTAAAATTTTAACAACTGACTTCTGCCTAAAAGTTGCCAGTGCCCCCAAATCGAAGTCCAACTTCCCGACTCTATAGAGACAAAGATGAAATGCTGTTTGTATAAGCAATACCGAGCAAATACCTGTCGTGTTGGATGAGGAATAAGCAACTATGTCATCATATGTAAACATTTATATTTTCTGCTGGAAAATCTACATTGATATTTCAAACCTTTCCTTCCAGAAGATGAGCCTGAATAAACATCTTAGGAGCATAATGCATAAACTCCCCAAGAAGGCAGTCCTGTCTTTGATGGAATAGCTTGAGCTATTTCTGGGACTGCTTCCAGGCATTCATATATAATTTATAGAGTCTGACTGGTTATTGCCGACAATCATTCTAAGCGCCTTATTTCATGATAAATGCAGGAGACACCAAAGGGAAACTCCATCTCATTTTTCTACTAGTGAAAGTCAAATCCAGCCACAACCAGATGAAATACAGCATTCCAGCTAGGTTTACATGTTAGAATCATGAGCTGAAGCCTGGAGTTCTGTCCCTTTGTCATTACATGGTAAATTTTTCTAGTTAAGGGCACAGTGCTTGTCACAAAGGAGTTAAATCTGTTCCCCAGAGACCCAAGGCCTTGTGTATAGAGACAAGAGGAACATCAGCAGAATCTCTGGAAAGGATCATCCTATAAAGATTCTCAAGATACAGACTAAATGGTACATCCTATAAATCCAAAACAAAAACAAAATATTAAAGTGGGGACCACAGTGACAGTTTACAAAAGGTGACCCCGAAGAAAGGCTGTTTTATGGGGCTCTGATGGACAAGCTCCTTTTCTTTTCTTTATTTCTAGTAGCAATAGCCATCTGCCTCAAAGTTGCTAAAGTCCTAAAAACCAAAGCCCAGAATCCCAACTGTACAGGAAAAAGGCAAAGAGAAAAAGCCTCTGGAAGGAAAGAACAGGGGGCATGTGCATATCAAAATGAAGCAAGGGAGGACAGGAGCTAGACTAAGATGGTGGGTCATCCAGCCACCCGAGGGGTGGAGGAAGGAGACTTTCATTGTAACACAATAAAAAAAATCTCAGTTGCATTCTTTCATAGAAGAAAGAACTTACGACACTGAAAGTAAAAGGGCTACTATTCAGTTCATATGGGAATCTATAGCAAACACAGAGCCATGTCCACTGCTAGGAACTAAATGGTTCAAGTGAACATCTAGGCCTATGTGAATCTAGGCTTGATTGTCATTTGGCATACCCACAGTTAAACGAGGAATATTAATCTCAGTATATGTTACTATGTGAGGACAGCAAAATTCAACCTTGGATGTCATTACTTGGGTGTTGTCCAAGTTTGAGACTGGTGTTTCTTACTGGCCAGCAACTATTTAAGTAGGTTAGGCTGGCCAGCCAGTGAGTCCCAAGGATCTACCTGTCTGTGCTTTCACAATGCCTAGATTGCAAGTATGGACCATCATGCTAAACTTTTTTATGTGGATTCGGGCGATGAAACTGAGATCCTTATGTGTGCAAGCATTTTACCAACTGAGCCATCGCCCTAGCCCAGAATATTAATTTTTACTATTTTAAACCAACTTCCTTAGCAAAGAATCAAAACAAAATCATCTAATACAATGTTTGATGTAATGAGGCTGGTCAAAAGCCAGGTTACAAGACTGGAGAGATGGCTCAGACATTAAGAGTGTTTATTGCTCTTCCAGAGGACCTGGGTTTGGTGTCTAGTACCCACATAGTAGCTCACATCTGCCTGTACTCAGTCCTGTGGGATCTGAAGCTGCATTCTGGACTCTGAGCATACCAGGCACACATATGACAAGCATGTTCAAGTGTAGGCAAACACTCACACACACACACACACACACACACACACACAAAATTTTTTTAAGTCAGTTAAACAGAGAAGCTTGTTCTAGTTACCACAAAAGAAAATACTAAGTATGAAGTGCTAGCTCTTAGAGACTAGTTTTCAAAACTGGACCTATCACGGTAAATTTTACAATGTTCCAATAAAATGTGTCAAATTAAAATAAGTGTAGGAAAAGAGTTGGGATAAAGTTCAGTTGGCTGAATGTACACCCACAAAGCCCTCGGTTGAAATCCAGCCCCATGGAAACCAGGTGTACTGGTGCACACCTGAAATTCCAGCACCAGGAGGTAGAAACAGAAGGATCGTAAGTTCATAGGCATCCTTAGGCTACTTGGCAAGTTCAAGGCCAGCCTGAGCTACATGAGAGCTTTAAAAAAAAACGACAACTAAGCAGGTGTATAATACATCTAATTGGTTGTCATAATGTTAAGAATTTCACCTGTCATAAATGACTGTATTAAACACATCACCTATAAACTCATTATTACTTTAAAGAATAAAAAGGTGTTGTTGCATAAAGGATTAATCAAATATTTGAAGCCAAAAGTTACAAGTGAGCACAGCCTTTGCCAATGTTATTGTTGAAGTCATGTTGAGCATTTCAAGTCCAGGACTTGATGTCTACTTCCACTCCTTTATCTGTACAATGAGTGTGATCATGACACATATATTCTCCTATGGAGGAAATGAAATGAGATTATGCACACCAAGAACTCTATAAACAAAAAGTGCTACACTAGAGTTTCATGGGCTATTTTCTCATTCATTTGATGACTCCCAGAAATACCTGCTTCCTCCCTTTACCCAATTCTGATCTATTGACCCAAGTGTTCTTGAAGCACAGTCCAAATCCAATCACAGTTCCCACAGTCATTGCTCCTAGTGAGAGGAAGAATCAGCTGCCAGTCAGACAAAGTAAGCTCCTTCCTGCTCATCTCCCAGTTTCCGCTCTCACTCTCCATGGCCTCAAACCCTATAGGAACCACAAGAGTCTTTAAAGCCCTTCACACAAATGGAAAAATTGCCCTGATCTAGTGCCCCACCCCACTACCTCCTTTTGCGTTACTAAGAAACCGGAACCACCTCAGGGTCTAGGTCATCCTCAGAGGCTTCCTCTACTGTAGCTAGCCACTTTGTGCCAGTTAAGCCTTCTGCCCACTCATTCCTGCCCAAGAAACATTGCATGACTTGGTTCTTCTCGGTTGAACTTACATGAGCTTAATCACTCGAATCTGGCCTGCTCAACCATCACTACCTAAAAAAAAAAAAAGTTCCCAGAAGCACTGCAAAAGAACAAGACCTTCCCTGATTACTGTCTCCCTGATCACTCTGCTTTCCTTCCAGGCCTTTCTCCCTTCCAAAACCATGTCATTTATGAACACATTTGCCTCTCCACTATAGAGCAGCCATTGTGGGTCAAAGCATTTTCCACATCTGTAAGCCTGTGCATCCCAGGTCTCTGCAACCCATAAAGACTCCATGTTTTCAGATTAAGAAGTGAAAATATTTTCCTATCCCATTTAGTTTACATATTGCCTGTTTCACAGAAAACAAGAGTGTTTGCTACCATGAGTGGAACTTGAATACTCCCTCAGCCTTGCAAGTTTTCAACTCACCTTGGAATTGGAAGTAGACTCCAAAAAACAAAGTCTGTTGCCAAATCCTTCCGCTGCCAAGCACAGCTTCTGCTGCTCTTTGTGGATGGTTGCGGTGCACTGCAGAACTACCTCATCGTCCTGCAGAAAGAAGCAGAGAAGGAAAAGTGAGACTCCATGTGGCCAGCTACGTGAGATCTACAAAAACAGGACTTTACTTACTACCCATTAAAAATCTCATTTGTGGAGTGCTGAAGAGAAAGCTTAGCAGTTAAAAGCACATGCTACTCTTGAAGAGGACCCAGGTTCCATTCCCAGTACCCATGTGGTGACTCACAACCATCTGTAACTCCAGTTCCAGGGGATCTAGGGAATTGGATGTCACCTTCTGACTGCCTTGGGCACCAGGCACACTAATGGTGCACGTACCTCCATGCAGGCAAAACACTCATACACATAAAATAAAATATCTAAAATAAAATCATTAAGTATGAGCTATGCTAGTTACTTTTGGTCACCAACTAGACACAAAAGTCTTTATTAAGTGTTATCTAGAGCAGGTTGGCTGGTGTATGGGCATGTCTCTGTTGTTAACTGATTCACAAGAGGCAGCCCATAAAGGGAAGCACCATTCCCCAGACAAGGGGTCCTCAACATTATAAGAAGAGACAAAGCTATCTAAAGAAAACAATCAAGGGAGGATGTGTTTACTCTTTCTTTGCTTGACCTTGAATGTGATGTGAATGTGATGTGTAGCTGCTTGAGATCGTTCCTTGACCTCCTTGACCTCCCCCAAAAGATGAATTAAAACCTGGAATGGAAGGCCAATGAACTCTTCCCTCCTTATATTGCTGTTGGTCAGTTTTGTATTTGTTGCTTGTTTGTTTTTAACCACAGGAGCAGAAAGGAAACTAGAACACGAGCCATATGCAACAACAAAAAGAATCTATACTGTGTCAGTTCCTTGGATGTTTTTGTTTGTTTGTTTGTTTGTTTGTTTTTATCTGTAAGAAGGAAGGAGAAAGGAAAGGGCCAAAGCCGTTCAAGGTCATCAGTTTTCTCATTGTTATCACCAAAAGGTAACTTTGCGGATAAATGAAAAGCAGGATTTGTGTGTGTGTGAGTGTGTGTACATTTATTCTCACACACTGCTTCAATCACCAGAATTGCCAAGAATCCAGTTTTTCTAAGGATATCAAATATCCTCAAGAATGAAACAGGTCCTGCCTACAAGCTGGCATGTATGTCAGTCCAAAAGTAACACAGGGAAACACACCAATAGTGGATGGTAAATCACCCTAGTTCTACCACAGAGTGACAATTTCATCCTATCTGAGAAGATCATAGGATGCTTAAAAAACACAGAAAGACCATTTGTTAGTTCAATACTTAGAAATACAAGGGATTCAAACCAATTACTGAAGGAGAATTACAGACAAATGTGTACATAGGAAAAGGTGATCAACAGGATGACTTGACACAGAGACTGTGACTTATCCAAGGGAAGGGGGATTAGAGTTGAGCAGAATCCTAAAACCAGCCTGGGTTACGCAGCAAGATCAACAGCGTCCCACTGTCCCCCACAAAAAGAAAAAGGAATGAGCAGAATCCACCACCCTGGCTCTTCAGTGGACTAGGTCATGTGATCTTAGGCAAGGCCTTTTATCTCTGAACTGATGCATGACAAAGTGCCAGCACAATGACTGAGGGTCTGAACAGACACAGAGGAAGAAGACGGAGTGTTATTTTGCATTGAAGAATCATCATTTAACAGGTTATATCACTAATGGAAAATGTCTAAAAAAAATGCAACCAAGATTTGTAGGATGTATGTGTGTGTGTATGTGCATGTCAGACATGTGCACACATGTGTGGAGGCCAGAGATCTGATCTGACCATGTTGTCTTCTTTAATGCCTCTTCACTTTTCTTTTGAGACAGGGTCTCTCGGTGAGACTGGAGCTCACTGACTCTGAAAGCTGATCAGTGAATCCCAGCTCTCCTCCTGTGTCCAGTACCGACATATGCTGCTGTACCTGATTGGGTTTTTGTTTTGTTTTAACATGGGTTTTGAGATATCAAAGACGACAGTCCTCACGTTCAAATGGCAAGCACTTTATTTACACCTCTCACTCCCACTACGTGTATTTTGACGCTTCAACTGCAAAGCCGCAGAGGAACACAACAGAGGGTAGCATAAAAGCATCCATCCATCTCTTCAGTGAGACATCACACGAAAGAGAGCTGTCCCTGAAGCACTGTGTGGAGGACTGCATGTGTACTGCATTCCACTGTGGAATGAATGGAAAAGTAAAGATAAGTAAGTAGGGTAAGCCTCAAGAAATAGAAAAGAAGCTGCTTTGGTTAACTCAAAGCAAATGCTGTGTTCATCTGAAAAAGCACAATTCGACTTTGCATTTCAAACCTTTCTGGTATTTACTGTTTGCCCTCATTTTCTGTGTGGTACCAGCGGCATGAACAGCCAGCAGAGAGTGTCCGCCACAAGCCAAGGCCGGTTGTTTGCATCCACGCTCTGAGTTCACCTCTGGGTGCTCATTAATTTGAGTGAACATTTATTTTACTTGAAAAACCATTTCCTGGGGAACAAAAATAGACTGATATCCCTATAAGTAAGAGCAAATGTAAAATTCATGTGCTGCGTGGCAAAATAAAGGATCATGAAGTGCTTTACATAATCTACTACAAGATCAAAGCTATATGGCAGTTTCCAAACACGCAGTATAACGAGAAAGCTGGAAATAGTGCTGATATGCTCACAGGCCTAGAAGATCCCAGAGGCCTCTTACTATTTTGTCTTACATGTCCCATGGACCCAGCCCTAATATGTAAACAACACTCTAAGGTAAAAGAACCTTCAGGGAAAGCCAGCCACTGTCCAGCTGTTATGTGAATAATTACTTGAGTGCATGAATTAAAGACATACAAGTGAACAGAAGGGAAGACAGTAAGAGTCAAGAGTAGGTAGGAGAATGCAGAACACAGCATAGGAGGCACATGATAACAGCAGCCCTACTAAGTAACTGGGAAAATAGAGAAGGCATCACAGTTCCCAAAGGCATGAGGTATACCTGCCCCTCACTATTCCCATGTGATATAAAGTCTTGTCGCGTACATAGGAGGAAGAAACTGAGGCACAAAGTAACTTTTTCCTCACTAGAAGTTGTCATACGTGTTCCCATCATTAAAGCTGATGTGTTTGAATCTGAAAACCATCTCCCCATTGTTTCTACAGCGAGCTGATTTTTTTTAAACAATGCTTGTTACCAGCAGATTGTTTCTCCAATTCCGACATGCATCCTAGCACCAGAGAATCTTTCTAAATTAGGCCTTGGGCAGTACTAAGAGTGCAGTTCTAGCAAATGCCGATGTTAAAGGTCATTCTCTGATTATACAAGATCCAGAAAGAGTCCCACAAAGGATATGGATCATAGGAGACATGAGTAGCCTTCTCCAAGAGTTAAAGAGACCAGCAATAACCAATGGAATTTTAAAGTAAGCCTATAGTTTGGAGATGTAGCTCAGTTGGCAGACATTTGCCTAGCATGCACCAAGCCATGTGTCAATCTCTGGTACCTCATAAACTGTAAGCAGTGGCACACAACTGTAATCTCAGCCCTGGAGAGAAGCAGGAAGAAGGGTTAGAAGCTGAAGGAAATCCTGGAATGTCCACAAACGTGGTGTCAACACTAATTATGTATGGAAACAAATGAAGCTAAACAATTCACTCAAGAACACTGCTGAACATATACAACTGACATTTATGACAATTTCGCTTCCATGTTGCACCTTAAACTTGGATGACAGAGCAACCCAGAAACCATGGAACACGATGTTCAGAAAAGTTCAACAACACTACCAAGGAGTCAGGCTACAGCCAGGAGTGCCAATCATGATTTGGTTTGAAATGACAAAGCCTAACTTGATAGAGCCACGAAGCTTTCTCTGGTATACATGAGAACCATCTCTATTTTACAGCCCTGAAAGTGACAGGTTTCCTCTTCTGACAGAAAGTAACATGTGCCAAACACTTGATGGACCAAATGCAGAATGCAAGCCACCTGCCAGCTCCCTTTCTTTAGCCCATCACTCATCCCCATGCAGACACTTTCTCCTGTGGTAGGGGAGCCTGAAGGCTTTGCAGCAAGATCTGGTAGCAAGGACTTGTAGTTTTCTGATTATTGCAACCCATGTGCAGCAATTTTAGTTTTGCTTAACATGTGTATTGATATGTGTATGATGATCTAATTTGAATATTCACATATATATGTATATATTTATCCTAGTATCTATTCCCAACGTGAAGACAAACATTGTCTAACAGTGAGGAGCTACAGACTGCTAACAAGACCAACATACACTGGAAGTATGTCTGTGTGGGTCATCATAAGGCCTCTTCCAAACTAGGCTTTGAGAACCAGCTCCTAAAGCTAAGCCTGGAATTCATAGTTCTTACTTCTGAACCTGGTCGTGTGAATCAAGTGAGTGTGCAAGGCATACAAGGGATGACCATCCTACCTCCTACCTTAGCACATAAATCTAAAAACTTAAAATTTATGTCTACTGTACTCTTTAAAAAACATTTTTAAACATTAGTTTTTCTATTTGATAATTTCATACATTTGTACACTATTCCAGGGCCATATTGACCCCTTCACTTTTCCTGCACACCTCTGACATCATTCTGTTTAGCTAACCCCATTCCACCTTCCTTTTCTTTTTCCCTATGTATATTGCCTGAATTTGAATATGGGCAGGTGTCACTAAGGGGAAGGACAAAGGGTATAGAGTGTTCACAAGGCCTGTAGGAGCTTCAGAAGGCAGGGGGTTGTTTGGAAATGGCTCCCTGGCTACAAAGCATAGGGCCCTGCCCTAATGCCTTGCTAGAGCAACACACTCATGTTCAGTTTACCATAAACCACATTCCACATTCCATTCTACAAAATGGATTCAGTGTAAGCTGTTGCTTCATTAATTCTTCTTATTTTACAGCATAGCTACCAACAAAGCACAAATGACGAGTGTCATCATAGTCTCTCGCTGCTCCTAGAGAGGCTTGAATTTATCATTTTCTATTTTGTAAAACAAACTTCAAACACTAAATTTACTCTAGGCAACTGCTGGGAAGAACAGAAAAACACTTTCAAAAATTTAGACAAATGTCATGAAGCTTGGTGTAGTAGAGCAAGGCCAGTAATTTCATGTAGAGTCAGGAGACTCATAAGTTTGAGGTCAGCTTGGCTGGGGATATAGCTCAATTGGTAGATTTTGTTTTTTAAAGAAAAACACACGTTATTTTATGTGTGGTATATAATTTACATATAAATGATACTGTCATAGAATGTTTGGATACAGTTTTAAACATAAGAAAATGGAAATTTCAGATTACAAGACCCATCTTCCCAGAAAAAAATATTAAAAAATCACATTCTCTAAGTCAGTCAATGTGACAAATGTAACCACTGAGTAGTGATATCTAAGTCCTATTATAATAATGGTCAGTAGAGTTAAAAAGAAAGCTCACTCTCCTAAGAACGATACCCATTCAGTTGTTTAGGATTGCAAAATGGATCTAGCTGCTTAAATAGATACATAGATGATTTGAGCTCCAGTACCACATAAACTTGCATGGTGGTATACACCTGCCAGGATTTGGGAAACAGAGGCAGGAGGATCAGTGGTTCAAAGACATCCTCAACATACTGAGTTCAAGGCAAGCCTGAGTTACAGGTGAGCCTGTCTCAAAAACCGAAAGAAAAATAAAGGAAGGAAGGAAAGGAGGGAGGGGGAAACATTGAATAAGGCTAACATTAAAGAGAGCCCTTGAAGGGCTTTCTAGTTCCGTAAAAACAAAGGCTCAAATGTCAATTAGCTTTTAAGACCTTGTGTCTCAGGGTTTACAGCCAGGGAACCACGCCCAATCAACTCCCTGTCTTCTGACACTCCCACGGGTCTTTTCAGTACGCTGCCCCGTTTGTCCCGCTAACACCTCCAGCTAACATCTGCCCATCTTTCACGTGCAAATTCAGGCACTGGTTATAGACACAATCCTCCCAGCCCCTTCAGACCGTAAGTTCTTGTGTTTTACACTCCTGTCATGTTCTTCCCCTTTAGCTTCTTTGGCCCTTACGCATTTGTTTCCGTAGCTATTAATGTCCGGTTATTAAACTGAGATCATTGTTACTTAGAAATACAACTCTCAAACCATAGTGTCAAGAATGCAAGAGGGAACCAGTAACCATGAATCAATGAACACATTCATAAGTATGTCAAATGAAGATATAAAACAAAAAGTCAAAACTTCTAATGGGTAAGTACCATCCTTTCACTCAACTCATGAAAGATACTGCAACTCAAGAGCCAAGCTCAGCATGAAAGTTTCTTTCAGTGCTGAAGGAATCCTGCTTTCCCACACCACAAACACAGCCTGGCAGAGAAAGAGGGTAAGACATTGAGGAATGCCTAGGGACCTCACACTCGGTGGAACACACACTGGCTGATCCCAGAACCAAGAGATATGAGGCTAACTCTGAAGAGTCGGGAAATGCTAAATGTCCTAGAGACAACACCACATGACAGCCAGAAAGTGAAGGAGGAAATCTCAAAGCTAAGTTTGGAACTAGAGAATCTAAAAGCTGATGTACAGGGGAGGTGACAGTGAGGGAGGGGAGAAAACAAGAAGAGACTGAAGGGTGAGTTCTACAGGATATGTAAGTAAAACAAAGAAAAAAAAGGCCCCTTACCATGTAATTTGGGTTACCCTCAAATTCACAATCCTCTCAGCTCTGCCTCCCAAGTGCTGGGAGTATAGGTGTGAACCACCATGCTCAGCTGGCTTTAGCAATTTTGACCAAATCTACCTTGGATGTGGTTCTCCCATCCATGGGACACATGGAAAGAAAAACACTTCCTTATACAGTGTGTCAGCCTGTCACAGTATCCCCTGACACCAGAAATCCCTCTTCCAGCTATTCTTTATAGGGACTACTGCTCTGGTGTAAGTAGTAAGTGCAAAATGAAGGAGACTCAGTTTTGTTTTGCTTTGTTTCAATACTACCATGGTAAAGCTTATGAAGAATGCAAACATAAACGTAAATGTGTGATCGTTTCTCAAACGTCCATATTCATTTCTCAACTGCTATTGAATAACCAGAAGCAGAATTCATAAAACACGAGAATGATAAGCTTCTTGAAGATAAGAATCCGTTCTTTTCAGCTCCTCGGACCACATTCTGCCTGTTGGCACAAGCGCCATAGCATAAACAGCTGTGTGAGAACAAGAACAAGACTTGACCTACTTTGAGTCTGCCCCCAGGTTTAATTCTTTGCTCAATGAATGTAACGTACGCTAGAATGGATGACTGTGGGTCCCAGACCATCTCTACTTGTTCACAAATGCATGCTGCTATGCCAACACATGGCATCACCTTATATATATATATACGGCCACGGTGAGAGCCCACTTAAACTGCGTAGTAGATGACACTGGTAAGTGATTTCATGACTTAGGGTAGTGATTCTAACCTGTGGGTCTCAACCCCTTTGAGAGTGTGTATCAGATAGCCAGCATATCAGATATTTACATTACGATTCGTAACAGTAGCAAAATTACAGTAATGGAGTAGAAACAAGATAATTTTATGGTTGGGAGTCACAACATGAGAAACGGTTTTAAAGGGTCACAGCATTAGAAAGGTTAAGAACCATGATTTAGGGGAAGCCAGGAAATAGGGCAACCCTGGAGGAAAATTACAGTGCTTACATATTAGAGATTCAAATAATAATAATAATAATAAAATTGTAATGTAATTTGGATCTACCAACATAAACCCAACACAGCCACTTGAAAACCCCATGTAGTCCCTAACTTACCTATTTCCACATAAATAGAATGAAACTTTGATTACAATTATCTTTCACACAATCTACACAAGTCAATTATCAAATACCTTTTAAAATATTCATTTTCTTTTTCCTGGACACGGTTGTGGGCTATGTGTACATGAATGCAGGGCCTGTGGAAGCCAGAGGGTGACAGATCTGAGAGAGGTAGAATTAGGGGCAGTCATGAACCACCCAACAGGGCGGGCTTGGAACTGAACTCAGGTCCTCTGCAAGAGTAACAAGTGGACCTAACTTCTGAGCCATCCCTCCAGCCCATGTGGGATAATCTTTAAAAATGATTTCTATTATTTTATTTGTAGTTGTTTTGTCTGTGTGTGTGTGTATGTGCATTATGTGAGTGTCTGGTACCCATGAGGCTGGAAGAGGCACTCAGAGCCACTGGAACTGAAGTGACAGATGGTTCTGAGCCACCATATGGATACTGGAAACTGAACCCAAAGACCTCTAAAAGAGGGGCAATGCTCCCTACAGTTTAATCTTGAAAGCTCAACAGATATCCTTAATAATGCTGGGTGACTCAAAGCCATTCATCATGTCAAGTACTTTATACAACCTTACTATGATTGATTTGGCTTTACCCAGGTTTAACCTTTTGATTATAAGTCTTATCTCTGCAATACTTCATAAGGATGTCTCCAGGGTCAGTCAATTAAAAATTTACCCTATGGCTGAGGAGATAGATCAGTTGCTAACTGTTTGCTATGAAAGCATGAAGATCCAAGTTCAAACCCCCACAACCTCATAAAAAGCTAGGCTCAGCAGCAGGCACCTATCTTCCTAACACTGGAGTGCTGGTTGAGGGGACTACACATAGATGAGGCCCTAGAGGTTAATGCTCAGCCACTCTAGCCAAATCAGCAAGCTCCAGGACATGTGAGATACTCCGTCTCAAAAAATAAAATAGAGAGAGACTGATATCCCAATGTCAACCTCTGGCCTCCACACACATACACATGTACACACACTACACCACACCTACAGACACGTGGACAAAGATATAGACAGAGACACAGAGTATGGGCATGAGAGGACATGCATGCGTGCTCACACTATGTGTCTTGTCTTGTAGCTATCTGTGCAGGAGATAAGTAGAAACCAGGTACCCTCAGGAGATGTATGCTTTAGGGGCTGGAAAGATGGCTTAGTGTTTAAGAGTACTGGGTCTTCTTCCAAATGACCCAGGTTCAATTCCCAGCAACCACATGGTAGTTCACAACCACCTGTAAGTACAGCCTCGGGGGCTCTACTGCCCTCTTCTGGCCTTTATGGGCACCAGAAATTCAAGTGGTGCACAGGCATACATGCAGGCAAAACTACTCATACACATAAGACAAAGGGGGAAAACGGAAATATACACTATAGTTAAAACCTAAAACAATAATCATGTTGTTGTCCATTTTAAACCACAACATGTATTTATGGCTCAAAACAATAAACACGGAGTTAGATTCTCTCTGTTCAATTCTCCCGGGACTTAAAAACTTATCCAAATAGCACCAGCAAGATGCCTCAGTAGGAGTGCTAGCTGCCAAGCTTCACACACAACCTGAGTTCAGTCTCCTGAATCCATTTATAGAGGAAGGTAATAGATTCCAGAAGTTGTTCTCTGACCTTCATGCATCCCAAGGCCTATGTGTCCTGTACCCAATAAATAAAATATTAACTTTCCAAAATGAGGTGTGATTTTTATGGGAAGAAAGGCCAGAGCTAAGACCATCTATTGCAGGCAAATTTGTGACGAGTTAATACGACATGATTTCTCTAACAAATGATGCCAAGGCTACTGAGACAGAACTGCACAGAAAATAATTCTCAAATGACAGCATCAACAGCCTCTTTCAAATGTTCATTCATCATTTAACAGATACTTGCTTGGGACACAAATATATGCTAAGAACTGTTCTAAGTGCTTGAGATAAATTACCTGGTATACCAAAGATCCCCAAACTCATTAGGCTTACATGCTAGCAAGGGAAGAGATCCAATAAACAGAGATACAATGCATATATAATTATGCTAGAAGATGAAAAGTTCTGTAAGAAAAAAAGACAGCAATCTAAGGGGATGGTAAGTGCTAGCATGCTGGTTAGGGACTGTCAGGGACTCACTAAGGGGTAACTTCTGAGCAAAGACATAAGGAAGGATAATGAACCTGAAGACTGTACGGAGATGGAGCCCAGGGGGAGGAGGTTGGGGAGAGGTGTTCAAGCCAGAGAACAGGGTCTTAGCAACACCAAGTAAGGTACTGACATGGGGAGTGGTTCGCAGACACACTGCAGGCCTAGCATGCTTGAGACCCTTAATTTAAGCCCTAGCACAAATAATAAAAAGGAAGAGATGTGTAGAGTAGAAAGGGAGGCAATGGAAAGGAAAGAAATGGGGTGAGAGGCACAGAGAGGGGAAGGAGAAAGGGGGAAGGAAATTAAGAGGGGGAAGAGGGAAGAAAAGAAGGGAACAGGAGTGAAAACCCTTCTAGCTAAAGTGAACTCAGCCAACAGGGGAATGGTATGTTAGTCCATAAGGAAGCCAACAACGGAGCCAGATCATAAAAAGCCTTGAGGTCAACACAGACTCTGTACCACTAGGCCAGCCCATGTAGTCAATGGAGAACACAGGACAGCCTAATGAAGGTTATTACTACCCACACAGTGAGTGGCTCCAGCCAGGTGGACAGCAGAGGAGGTACAAGGAGACCAGACTTGACAAAGACACTGCCTGGGTGCCCGTGCTGTCTTGAGTTCCGTGATACATGCCTGTCACTTTATTTCATTTGTTTTCTCATTGCATCAGGCTACTCTGGCATCTGGCCAAACTAAATGTTAACTTCATATCCCCCTCCCACCCCCAAAAGAGAGAAACAGCTAACACAGTAAGTGCAAAAAGCTTTAAGAAAGAAAAGGGGGGCAATAACATTGGGGTTTTGTTTGAATTTACAGTCCTCAGTTTCTTTGTTAGTAAAGGTGAGAAAATTATGATTGTTTACATCTGCTCTGTGACCTTCAACGTTTCTAGCCAAAGATTGAAACCTCTTACTGTAAGATTTATAAATGTATAGAAAACTGAAAGGAAACAGTGGGACTAATATTAATTTAGTATAGTATAACTTAAAGCATTGGAAATATTGAGAGTCAGGGGATTTCATTTCTTTGTAAAACCGCTGATCAAGAACAGCTGAGTGGAGCTCGCCTGTCCGCCGTTTGGCTTCCCCTGACTTACAAGCATCAGCTGCAGGCCTTGGTGAAAGGACTTACTCCCTCTCTGTTGGAATCAGCTTCCAGAAGTTTCCATGTGCTTCCAACAGGAGGGAGAACCTGCAAAACATTTCACCCTGCGCCACCTCCTCTGGGGCACTGCCTCCCTGTCACACTGACTACCCTCATTTACAATAACCCCATCTTCTCTGTGTTCCACTGGCTGTGTGTGGAGTCCTTCCAGAGTAGTCTCTGTCCCCAAGCCACTTTTCTTTCTTTAACTCCCTTGCTCCACTGGAATTTTCTTCTTCTAGGGGCATCCCCCTTTTTCCTGGATTTACTTTGTCCGTGCCAGCCAAGTTCCATCTTGTTGATTTCTACATCTTTTCTGTGCACAAACGAGCAGGGTCGCCCCCACACTCTGCTGTCCATATGTGATCTGAAAAACAGATGCAGGGAGATGCCACTGACTAAAAGCAACCTGAAACCTCATGACACGTGTTTCACAGTGACTGGTGTTCACAAGTTAGTGATGCTATAGAAACCTTAGGGAAAGCCTGGGGTTTCTAACTTGTGTGTGTGTGTGTGTCTGTGTGTGTGTGTGTATGCACGCGCGCGCACATGTGGGTGGGGGGTTGCATGTATTGTTTCCAGGCATGTTCTTAGGTAGTTCACAAATCCAGATGACCTTGATCTTCTGTCTCCACCTACCATGTGCTGAGGTGAGTGTGCCACTGTCTCTGGCTTTCTTCAGTTGTTTTTATTGGCAGCAATATTACCCTGTTTTAGACTACAGTGTGACTGCCTAGTTTCAGTTCTCTACCAGCAGGTGAGCTCAAGGTCTTCTGATGTCTCTCTCCCAGGGCTCACATTTTGTGGTTCTGAGAGAAGGGGAAAACAAGGAGAGAGATCCTCCCCTGTGCAATTTCAGTGGGAGAAATTCAGTGTGCCTTTGATACTTCACATTGACGTCTAGGTCTGGCTTAGTCTTCTATAGAAGGGACTACAGGGTTACTAGCTTTCCTGACTCGAGGCATGATGTGATCGGATGCAAGGTGCCCTGGCTTCAATCTTTTGCTGCGACAAAATTTGTTGGGGAGGCAAGTGTTTATTTAGCTTGTACCAGGAAAGGCAGGGTAGGAATTCAAGGCCTGCCCTGGAATAGAAACCATGAAGGAATGCTGCTTGTTGACTCACTCAGCTGCTTGTGCTCAACTAAATTTCTTATCCAGTCCAAGAAAACCTGCCTAGGGACAGTACTGACCATAGCGGATTTGGTCATTTTACATCACTCAAGACACTGGTGCACAGATATGGCCCATGGGGGGAAACATAGATTGAGGCAATCCTTCAGCTAAAGTTCTCTTTCCCCAGACAAAACTAGATTGTAACAAAGTAACCACAATGTTTTTGATCTCACAAACAATAAGCTGCAGAAATAAGGGCCTGCTCTATACTGGCAATTGGTATATGAAAGCTTAGACGTAAGACAGCGTGTAAAGGATTACGGGCTAAAAGGCCTGCAGTCACCCTGCGCCTGGGTAATGTCAGCCAAGAAAAAGCTAGACAGGAACATCCCACTCTCAGGCTGGACAGAGACGCCAGACCTCTTATTTTCTTTCCACCACCCAAAGATGGCGACTGGCCAAGCAGAAATCTGAAGACCGCATTGTGTCTGAATATATACACATTCTAGCAAGGCTTTTCTAGTCCATCTTTGAAGCAAATACTTCTGTCTGAAAGGAGCTTTGCATTTTCTTCCTAAATTAGAGCATTCATCAGGGCTGAGAAAATTTACTGTACCATTAATATCCAGGCAGGCATATTCCACCAGCTACCTCACTAAAACCCTGATGGTATCATCATGAACTATCAACAATTTCCAAAGAGGAGAAGGCTCGGTTTCCTGACATCAAAGACTTAGCAAACTAAAAGGCTGAGATGTCAACAAAAAAAAAAGTCATGTGTGCCTTTTTACAAACATCAGAGGGACAGAGAGAAATAGGAATTAAGGCTCACACACACCATCCTGTCAGCACCCACAGATCATGTCATTTTAGTTTTTATTTTTGTTTTCTTGTTAGAGACAAAGTCACACAGGACCCAGGCTAGCCTCAAACTTGTCGTGTAGGCCAAGGCTGGCCCTGAGCTCTTGATCATCCTGTCTCCACCGCTGAGTCCAGGGATGTTGCCATGTGCCACCATACCTGGGAAGGATCTATATTACCTGGGAAGGATCTATATTCTCCTTTAATAGGCCCCAACATACAAATCTTTCTGCTATTCCTCAACACGTTGCCATTTGTCGACTCTCCCTACCTCAACAAGCGATGCTGGCAAGCAAGCAGTAGTCAACACCAGACACCTAGTATTTCCTCTTAACTGTCTTCAGGAGTGTGGATGTGAAATGCCTCACCCCCAACATAGGCTGGTGTATTTTCACACATGATCCCTGGTTATGTTGCTGTAGTTCAGGGATATTATAAAAGCCTTCAGGAGGTTTTTACCAGAGGAAGTGTGTCACTGATGGTGGGTGAGACTGTAGCCTGGTCTCACTTCCTGTTTTCTCTCTGTCCACTTCTTGTGTATAGAAGAAATGTGGCCAGCCAGCTTCCTGCGCCTGCCGCCATGCCATGCCTTCTCAGCCATTATGGTCTCAGCCCCTCTAGAACTGTAAGTCAAAATAAAGTTTTCCTTCTGTAAGTTGCTGTTGGTCATGGTGTTTTGTCCCAGCAATAGGAAAGTAAATAATGCACTGCCTAAGCCCTGCAGCCTGCACTGCCTGCTTTCCAGAGACAGCACAGGTCAGCTCCTCCACATGCCGGGCTCCTCAGGAGCCATCGCCTCCTCCATT
The DNA here is from genome assembly GCA_028658305.1 of Pachyuromys duprasi. Taxonomy (NCBI): domain Eukaryota; kingdom Metazoa; phylum Chordata; class Mammalia; order Rodentia; family Muridae; genus Pachyuromys; species Pachyuromys duprasi. Next base: position 38,416,479 of record CM053760.1, read on the forward strand.
TCAGCATCCTTTCACATCAAGCTCCAGGGGCCATCGCTGGGAATGACCTTTGTGGTGAAGGAACTGAGGAGTTGAGGGTGGGGCAGGCTGGCAAAGAACAGAGAGTACTATGTATGAAGACCCCAAAGAATGTAGGAACCTGATGGGCAGAGATCTGCAGAGGAAGGTTTGCAGCAAATGGGGAAACAAGGTCCTGAAATGCAAAAGATTAGAGCTGTACAACTGAGAAATTAGAATTCCTCAGGTGTGTGTAGCTGTGTGGCAGTGAATTAGATGTGCCTTATACAGTATTTCAAAATATATGGCAGAAACAGAACACAATCATGAAGCCATTTGAAACATAGCAAACAGCACGTCCTCATAGACACCAAAGTAGAAGAAAGCATCCCAGAAACCCTGAGCCAAAGGGAATTTCTTCCTTCTTATAAATCTCTGAAACTATTTTACATTTCTGCAATAGCTTAACAGCTGTAGAAACATGGAACTTGGGTTAATAAAGGGTAAGGGAGGGCTAAGGAGATGAGTTAGTGAGGAAAGCACTTACTATGCAAGTATAGATTGGAGTTCAGATCCCCAGAACCCAGGCAAAAGCTGGGTGAGTGTGACAACTCACCTGTGGTGCCAATGCTGAGGCAGAGACAGGGGATCCTTGGGCAAACTAGCTAGGAAGACTAGCCAACATAGCAAGCAGCAGGTTCAAACAAGAGACCCTGCCTCAACATATAACATGGAGAGCAATAGAGGAAGATATCCAATGTCAGCCTCAGGCCTCCACATACATGTGCTTACATATGCACATGAACTTCAACACTCTCACATGCAAACACACATGTACATTTGCATAGCACACACATGCAGATGCACACACATGCACACACAAAAGATTAAGACCTAAAATAGATTAGATAATACATGTCAGCTAGCCGAAAGTAGCCTATAAAAACGAGCATTTAATCTGATCTTTGTAGAAAGCAGTAAGTTTTCAACAGTATTCTACTATAAGAGAATAAACACCAAAGGGTTTTGAGCAAACAGTGGACAACTGCTAGACCAGATTAAAAAAAAAATAAGGGACAGATTTCAAGGAGTCAGACTCCACATCATTAAAGAGAGACAGGGATTTGGCTTTGATTGACATATTCACAAAGAAATCACAAACACATACTACATCTATTTCCACTTTTCAAATAAAAGCAGTATGAATAAAGCAGACACCTGTGGCCCTAGCCCTCAGTGGCCTATATCGTCCACATGGCACTGAAGACAGGCCCACTTAGCAAGACCTCCGTTACACTCATCTTCATAAACATGCTGAGGCCAAGAAAGTTATCTGCTCCTCCCACACCAACAAGTAGATCAAAGAGATAACTACTACATAAAATATGTTTCTATTCACACATAAAAGAGCTACACAGAGCCAAGTAAAGTACTTTAGCCACCAATGGTATCTCCATCCCAGAAGAGCTCTAGCATAACTTTTAGTTTTTGAGATAGGAAAGAGCAGAGTTATGCATTTGTGGGACAAGAAGGAGGGAGCATGTGGCTACAAGACAGTGAGATAGATGTGGCCCATAGCCAAGACTTGCCTAATACACACACAGCCCAAGGACGACCCTGAACTTCTGATTCTCCTGCCTCTACATTCAAAGACTGGTGCCTGAGCCAGCTACCATCCCAAGTTTATGTGCAGGTCGAATCCATGGAATTCTGGATGCCGTACAACATTCTATCAACTAAGCAACATCCCCAAATCCTCAAATAAAGTATTAGTAGAATAAAGTATATTCCAAATTTCCTTAGCATCTATATTGGCAAAGCCTAGTCTACAAACTGTAATCTATGCCTCTATACACATTAAATATATTTATTCATTGTACCTTGAAGTATTTAGTGTCTAGACAAAGCAGATGGGACATACATATGGGATATATAACTATGAATATATGTACATATTATACATACTGCCTTATTTATAAGAAGACCGTGTGTTCAGGGTGGCATGGCTGTTGACATAGGCATAGTTTAGAATGTTGGACGCCATCCTTCTCTTCCTCCTCCTCTCTAAATAATGACAGAGCCCGCAAAGAGCAAGCGCCAGTCACATGACACAATCTATGTTGAAATTCTAAAAAACAAAAAAACAAAAACAAAAACAAAAACCACAGCATACTAATTAACCTGGCATTTTGAGTAAGGATTCTGAGAAGCCTTCATTTTAATAAAGAATGCTAAAAAGGGCCTGTTTTAAGGAAGGATCCTGAAAAGGCTGCTTATTGTCTAAGTAGATACTGTTCTACAAGAGGATGGGAAGAGATTAATTTTAGAGGCAATTTTTAAGATCTGAATCTATGCATCCAAAACTCATTATTTCAAGATAAGGCAATTTAACTTTTGAGAACATCACCCTTTCTCGTGTGACAATAGAGTGACCTTCAACAAACATATTTCTCTTAGACTGTATGCAGTAAGGATAAATTTTCAGGATGCAGTAAGGTAATGTAACCATACTCTGAACAAATACATAGTATTCTACTGTAAGAGGGTAACTAGCAGAGAGCTTTCAACAAATGCAAGGAGCTTGATCTAATACTCACGTTATGTAGACTGTTATGTAGAATGAACATGCTCTTCTCTCCAGGGCATGTTTTGATGTCTGTCCCCTCACTGCCATGTACGATTAGCATCTATCTGTGCATCCATAGCTCTGTGCATGGGCATAACATCTACATATGCATTCACAGCTGTTTTCAAGGCACAGCCTCTATCGGCATCCATAGCTCTGTGGTAGCCTCCATCAATGCTTCCCTACTCTGTGCATAGACATAGCTTCTGTCTGTGCATTCATGGCTTTGCTTTGGGGAAACAGAAAAAGATAAAAGTTTTCCCAGTCCAACCTTCCATGCATTTCTGTTGCTGATGAAACTATTATGGTAAGTCTAATTATTTAATTGAAATGATAATGACCGTCCAGTGTAGCAGACACTACAACTCCCACAGTTTCATTGCCTTTTGAATTGATCCTCTCTTCTTGCAAACAGTAAACAATGCCGATGGGGGCTTTTCTCTGGCCTGTAAATCCATCAGTGAGCTGGGAGTTTATGCCCAACCATAACGTACTCATGCTAAGAATCAAGATGGGCAATAGTGCGGTAAAAACCAGTCCCTGCAGAATGGCAGGTTTCTGGCCATCAGTTTTTCTTGAGTGTATACCGATGCTGTAGAGATCACCTAATTTGTACCACAAGGGTAATTTGTACCACAAGGAAAATTCAGGGTTTAGGTTTTAGGATTGGGTTTGCAAAAGCTTGGCCTTGAAATCACAAGGAATATCAGCCAGGTAACAAAGGTCAAACCAAATGGACAGAAACATGAAAGACTTACTCACACATGAGGAATCTTGTAGCTGGGCACAAGGAGCCTCTTGGGGCCAAATCAGGGCGTTGGGTTTCCAGCCCTTGTCCCCTGCCAGTAGTGGGGATCCATCGGGGCTCTCCTGGGCAGGTAATCTTCCACTTTGCCTTAGCACTTTCATGTCAGTGGAAAGCCAGTCCATGATAGTCGTTTGTAATCATTGCCCTCAAACTATGACTTAACAACAACACAAATCAAGTAAAAGGGGCATTGCTCTTGAGTGAGCCACACCCAGGGTTCATATCCCAGCATTTCCATTGTCCCTTTGTACTCTCAGGGGCTATCTTTTTTTTTTCTAATCTATAAAAATAAATGAAACCATATTATAAAGGATTGTTTCAAGGAACTACATTAATCATAAATATAATTTGTACAAAGTACCCAAGAAATGCTGCCCAGAATATAAAAAGATGATAAATAATTGTTCCCTTCTCCTTCCTATATCTGAAAGGATTAAATTCATTTACAAAACACAAGACAGAGCCAGGTCTTACAAATGGAGTTTGTACTTAGAGAAGGTATTGACAGCGAGAAGACACATGGTTATGAAATTGATTCAAGTATCAAGTATTCAAGTATCTTGTGGAACCATCAAGAAAAATAGAGGGATGTGTTATGGGGTGGCCAGAGCTGAGCCCTCTAATGACATTAACGATCATCTGTACAAGACTACAAGTGAGTGCGTGAAATATCCCAGCTAGAAAGCCTAACAACAGTGTCCAGCAATGAGAAGGGCCTGGGGTCTCTAAGAGAAAGGTCCTGAGATGAGAGGAAACAGGACAGAGATACAGCAGTATGATTCCAGGGGCCCCTGTAGACCACAGAAAGGGCTTTAGCATGTAGCCAAGCAACATGAGAGCCAGTTGCAATCAGAGGAGTAGCAGACTTTAGCATATCTCCAGTCCAGACACCTCACATGGGCTGCCATGCTATGGATAGAGGAATTTATTGTTGTGGCCACATCAAACAATGACAGTACCTACCATCACCGTCACGTGTGTAAGCCTTGGGGAAAGGTCATTCAAAGGTAGAATCAACAGGATTTGCTGATGTGGGGTGGACAGAGAGGTTAAAGAAGGATCACAAGGTTTTATGGCCAAACAGCTGTGTAGACAGTGGCACCAAGAACTGAGATGAGGAACACCAGGTGAGAGGCAGCTTGCATTTGGGAAGGGGCTGAAGGTCAAGATCACATGTGTCTGACTTATGAGGCCTTTCATCCAATGGAGAGGTCAAGAAGGTGTCTAGATTCACAAATCTGGAATCCACAGGAAACGTCATGGCTGATGATGAGTATTTCAGTTTCTTCAAAGAGAAGACTATATCTAAAGACATAATACTAATTAAGATTGCTGATGGTACAGATAGATAAATGAGACAAAAAGGCTAAAACTCAACCTCAGCTTGCAGCCTATTAACATTAGGAGTTCAGAAGGTACAGGTAATTCAACAAAAAATAGTTGAAAAGGATGGCCTGTAAGGGCAGAGGAAAATCAGGAGCCAAATGAAATATACAGCCAATTAAGAAAAAGATATAGCAACCCTGAGCTACGGAGAATGTAAAACAGATACCAACTGAGAAGAAGGCTGAGAATTCCCATGGCATCTGATAGCTAGTGGTCATTAGTGGAGTCACAGGTGCCCTTAAAAGAGAGCTGGAAAGGAGATCTAGAAGGAAAAGGATTTACGATGGAATAGAAGGGGAAGATACAGAGTGGTGCATGTGGCCAGAGCTTAAAATGCACCCTCAACAAACAGAACAGTAAGTAGCTGGAGAGGATTAGCAGTTAAGAAAAGAAATATTGGATTGGGGAGGGGACTCCTTTAATATTTCCGGCACTCTTAGGAACTATGGAGAGAGATACAGAGAGGATATACTCAAATAGACCAAACTGACCTCATGTAAACACAAAACAGATGGTAAAACACATACACACACACACACACACACACACACCAGGATGGGCAATGAGGAAAGGCACCTAAATTTACCCTGTAGTCTTCACACTCAAGCATAGACACACGCATGTGTGCTTGCACACACATGTACCCATACTTGAACCAGCACACATAACTGCACCACACATATACACATACTTGCTCCCATACACAAATGGGCCAGCATACACATGAACCTGCATACTTGAACACACACATCTACACAATGTACCTGCACACACATGAACACAATACACACATCCACACAAAGAAATAAAAAATTAACTTTTTCCATTATCCACTTCTCCTACTTATCATAAAGCTCAAACCAAACAGATCACATGAAATCATGAGATGTCATCCAGTAGTTCACAACCGTTACCATCTGCATCGATAATGAGGACTAGCAGCAGAGATCACGAGCAAAGTCACAGGCACTCTGTGGAGCATGGCCAGCCAGCAGCATTGAGAAGGGATCATTTGCAAGGGCCATGAGCAGTCAAGGCCAGCAGACAGGCACTAAGGAAGACGTCACTTGTAATGATCAAAGACATGTAATTCATCACTCATTGTTTTATCTTGCAGTTAAGAAAATTGTCCGTCAGCATACTTCATGTTTGGCCATCTTTCTAAGTTCTAAAAAACACAAACTGAATTCTTTAGAGATGCCTGTGAGAAGGTGAGGTCCTGTCTGCCTCCATCTCTGTCATGTAAACTAAACTCCTCCCTTTCTTGAATGACCCAGATAGCAGATCATATATACAATTCTATTAATTCATATTTTTCCAGCAATAGGAAGGTGCCCAGGGTGCATTTCAAGCTCATACATTAGCTACCTGAGTGACTATTGATAGTGAGAAACTAAGAAACTAAGAAACTATCCCAGAGTTCATGTCGCAGCTGTCTTTGCAAAAGATGCTAACATGGTAGATGAATGGTACACTATATCAAGTCTGATTTCCCCTCTGAAATGGATGGATTTTTTTCAAATGTATCCATCCTTCATTTTAACTTCCACTGGGCCTATAAACTCTGATGCTTCAGGACCTGTGTTTGCAATGTCAAACCTTACAGAACCTATGGGTCTGCTCTGCTCAATGGACTGTTGGCACTTACAGACCCACCTAAAATAAGGCAGGTTCTTCAGGAAGCAGCCACAGGTCTCTCTCAGCAAGACTTCTCTCCCTTTTCCTTCCTCCCTCCCAAGTTTGCCTCTTCCTTTCTCCAGCTACCCAAAAGGTTCCCAAAGACAGAGGTCTTTGTTCCACAAAACCTTTCTCTTATGTGTGGCTTCCCATGGTGCTGTCAAGGGCTGCTTATTAAGCTGTCATCAGAGCCCTTTCCCCAGTCAGCTCTGGAAGGTGGAAGGCTCTGCCACAATGGAGATTGGAACCCACCAGCAGCTCACTAGACTGTGATGTCTGAGTGGGCCTGAGCTTTGTTTCTTTCCCTATGGAGTTACTGTAAGGGCCTTATTCAAGATCAGCGGTGACAGGAACCCTTCTGCAATGAATGGCTGAGGCAAAGTGGGCACTGTAACTGTGCAAGTCTATTATTTAAGACCTGAGAGTAGGGAGGAAGAAATAACACAAAACCTGAGATCAAAAGAAAATGACAAGAAAAGTGTAACTTGGCTAAAAGGATTTTAAAGAAATAGTTTTCAGAACTCTGAATGCTTCCTCTTCTAGGACTATTTAATTCTTTTAAGTATTTTTTTTCTTTTTCCTTCTTGTTAAAAATGTGAAAGAACTATTTATGACAAGGGACATAGTGCTAAAGATCTTTTCTTTAAAATTTAAATAAGGGGGGTGTGACTTAGTGTTCTTGCTAAGAAGTACCAGGTTCTGAGTTCAGTCTCCATCCCCACCGCCCCAGCACTGCAACTAGGAAAAGAAACAGCAACGACTGTTCAAATTAAAATGTGAAGCAGATGAGAGTAAAAAAAAAAAAAACAAAAACAAAAACAAACAAAAAAAAACTTATACTAGATACAGTAGGAGGACAAAATTGTAAAGATGGCTTTTGGTTAATAACCAATGATCATTTGCAAAAAGAAGTGTGCAGGATCATAAAGATAAAGTCATAAGTTTAACAAAATTTCATATTCATGTTCAGCTAAAGCTGGCAACCAAATGCCTTAGGTTCTCTATTGCATGGCTGGCTCTACCGATTAAACATGTACTCCTTAAATCAAGCCGTCCAAATGTACATTATTTTAAGAAGAGAGAGGTGAGGTGAGATAGAATTTCTATGTGAAAACTAAATCAAACATGGTAAGAAAACAAGAACTGCAACCCACCAGGCTAAAATAAAGAAGTGCAGAAAGGAAGGTTCAACCACTGGCCAGGTGAGTAAGAGACCACTGACATGACTGCAAGATTCAAGTGCATCATGACCCCAGCTGCCGTGTCGAAGTGATGGGTGCCCCTTGCCTTCAGAAGAACAGCAGCAACAGTCCCCGGACAACTGAATGACGTACTAGTATGGGAAAAGTCACATAGAGGAGGAAAAAAATCAAGAGACTTTTGGGAGTGAAGCTAGTGACAGAGTACTTGCCTAGTACTCAGCAGGCCCAGAATGTCATCCCTGGCATGAAAGGGAAGAGGGTAATCAAAATTTTCCCAGCACGAGGAAACTTCAGACAAAAGCCACCTCTGGCAATAAAAACCGGTGAACCTCTGCTGACTAACACACATGTTCAGTTTCTATCAATAGGTAAAAGAGAGATTTTCAAGTTCTAAAGTCACCCACAAGTCTCTGATCAACACTGCCCTTTGCCTGCAGTATATTTCCAGAGATTTGTCTCTAGGGTTGATATCTGGTTTGTGTTTTTTGAACTTCTATTCATATAAAGCCCGAGTCTTCATCCATGTAGACACTTACTGTCCACAGCTCTATTGCTGACCTTCCTCTGTTCCTCAGTTTTAACAGGAATGAATGTTGCCCCAGATGTTCTAAACTCCCACTCGCTGTCCCTGCGTCCCAACACTGAGTTTCATTCCCACACTAGCAGGTGTGTGGCTTCCCTTGAGCAGTCTGTGGAAACCTTCTCAGATAACTGCTCTGTGAGCATAGTGACACACTACCATTTGTAAGAGAACCAAGAAGGCTTCTCAGCAGGCCGATTATAATACATATCAAGAGCATCTTTCAGAGTTGCTGATGCAATAGGCAAACAATGAGGACTGAAAATCCATTTTGAACAGGGAAAGCTGGGGTTTTTATGAGACAGTCATTAGTTAAAAGCTGTTCTAACAGTGTGAGTCTCTGCAGGGATCCTGAGACTTCCCTAGGAGCAAAGAGACATGAATGCAGAAAGGTGGGGTTTTTCTAAACTTCTAAATGGCACCTGACACATGGTGCATGTGAACAGCAACACCCAGGCAGAAGGAGGAGTCTCTCAGTGGTTTGGACTGGGAGGCTGCTCAATGCTGCCTCTTGCAAGAAAATTTGATATTCATCTTCCAGGGAAGCCACTCTGACTGGACAAACAATGTGAAGAAGGATGGTGGCTTCTGAGCTCCTTTGGACCATGATTAGAACCTTCCTCTTTATGTTACACGTTTCTCCTTCCATGACAGAATGCCTGACATACGACACTTGACAGCTCAAAGTGGTGAGTTAAAGTGAAGAACCCCGATTTAACAGATAATAGGAAAATATGGTTCATGAAACATGAAGTGCAGAACAAATGCCTCTGTGAGCTCTGCCTCCATCATCATGGTGAACCCTAGACGCTCTCTCTTCATTCACCACTATGTGTTTAGTGGGAATAGTTTTCTTCCTTGCATTCCTTTCCCTGAAGGGTGAAACCCATTTTAAAAATTTCAAGAGGAAAATTGTAGACGCTGTTATCATTTTTGAACAAACTACTGGGTAGGACCAATAACTCCCCATACTACACTCACCACTAAGACATATAAACATGATGACCAACTCAACATTGTGTATGACCACAGATTAATTCAAACTCCATACTGCTACCTGATAACTTCTAAGAATCAGCTTTTGGGATAAATCAGATTCCACATGTCCTAAGATACATCACATTCTGACATATTAAAACCTAGGATGCTTCATGTATAGATGACATCATAGACATGCTGGCACACAAGAGCACTGACCCAATCTCTGGCACATTGTGGTTCAATGTTCTAGAGAAGACAGCACTCCATTCAAGCCCTGCCGTGCTAAAAATCCATGTGACTTCTCTCTCCATTATCAGGTTTGTAGAGCAGTATGGTTTTCTAATTAGTGGCCTGCCTCCTCCTTCAAATGCCAGCATCCATCAGCCTACTGATTATAGCCTGATGTATCCCACCTTGCTCATTTCATCCTATTTCCATCCAATGGAAAATGATATCTGTAAATATTCTTTGAAATGCTGTGTCATCTTAACACAGTAGCCATGTCAAAAGCAGTACTATTTTTCATTTGTTTACTTGCATAAAATTGAACCATTTTCCCACAGGCAGTGAACCCACTGAAAAATAATACCCTAATTTTAGAAACAATGTTTAGATGAAATCTTGGGGTTGGAAGGAAACTGCAAGGTTGTTACCCACCTTACCCAGGAACGTCACGGTTCTCTCAGCTACTGAATTTGGACTTAGGGAAGAGGTATCACTAAATCACTCAGTGTACAAGAATGGAAATAAGAAATGTTGGATTTTTCTCCGAAGAGCCAAGAAGAGCCCTCTATAACTTGATCATTTTGTCACTGTAGACCTAAGGCTTGGTTTACTATAGGAATCAAAACAACCACACTACTTGGTAACAGGACCATTGTTAGTATGTACATTTTGTTAAGTTTCCACCATAATTTTTCGACCCTAATGCAGTTTCAAGACTTTTTAGGCTAATATAAAAGTATTTAGTTGCCCTGTGTAAACCAAAGGTCACAATTAATATTATGTTTGGATTGGAGTTTTTTTTTTTTGAAGAGTTACAGAATTTTCAGAACTCGTTCAAGAATTCTGTGCCCTGAGGAGATATCCAGAGAGGCTTTGGGAGCTTTTCTAACGTCTCTGAAAAGAATGATAGATGTCTCAGCATAAGCAATGGAAGAGGTGAGATCTGCAATAGAGTGGATAAGGGCTGGCAAGATGGCTCAGTGAGAAACCGTGATGAAAACCTTCCACCTTAATTTCAACATACCTAAGTATCCTGGCTAGTTTTATGTCAACTTGACACAAGCTAGAGTCATCAGAGAAGAGGGAGCTTCAATTGAGAAAATGCTTCCTATAAGACCCAGCTGTAAGAAAGCCTGTACTTTCTTAAGTAGTGACTCATGGGGGGGGGGGGGGATTCAGCCCTTTGTGGGTGATGCCATCCTTGGGCTGGTGGTCCTTGGTTCTGTAAGAAAGCAGACTGAGCAAGCTATAAGAAGCGGGCCAGTGAATAGCACTCCTTCAAAGCCTCTGCATCAGCTCCTGGCTCCTGTCCTGAGTTCATGTCCTGACTTTCTCTGATGATGAGCAGTGATATGGATGTGTAAGATGAACAAACTCTTTCCTCCCCAAGTTACTTTGATCATAGTGTTTCATCACAGTAGTAGTAACCCTAGCTAAGACACTAAGCAAAGTTTGAAAACTACCTAGAGGTATAACCTAATATCCAGAAAACTAACTTTGAATCATCCCATCACCCTCCTATTCTTCCCCTAATTCAATACTCAGAACAAAAAGAAATTCAATTTACAGTTAGGAGTCTGTATGCAACATTTCAATTTACATATTCTAACTCATCCCCTGAAGTTAAGAAACTTGAAATTGTTCCAATATGAAATATGTAAAGAAGCATTCTAACACCTAAAAGCTAATGACACACCAGCCCCCACTAAACAATTATTGCAGATGCAAACCTGAATGTATTTCATTAGCTCTCTGTTTAGAACATCTCATGGGATATTCAGCACCATCATTACAACAGCAAAACCCACCAACTGGAAAGGCTGTGAATTAAGTCTAGGTGTAGCCAGGTGGAAAAGCTAGGGGCCAGGGACTAGTGGATGAGGGTGGACTAAGGACCAATTCCAAGCATCCATCCAGCTGAGAAGTACAGCGTCTTAGCATCTAGGATGTATGTTCTTAGGATGAAAGCATGTGACAGATGGGACTCTTGCTTCTTCCCAGAGCCTAAAGGGTTTCACTTTTAGATCAAGGTCACTTCAGAGAGCCAAGGGAAAAAAAATGTTGGCAGCTCAAATAATCAAGGAAAACACCTTCTCAGTGTTTCCCCTGTGAGCTCCCAAAGGCACTTCTGTAGTAGCCCTTGGGAATATCCCTAGAACTGACCTATATGCTTGGTATCATAGGGTCCTTAAAGAGCCTTAATTTAGGAATACTTTTCCATTTTAGAATTTTTTTAAAATCTGAATCCAAGAGACATTCCCTGACAGCAGAAGTAATAATTTTGGGAGAAATTTAAATATATAATAAACAAAAATTTTGCACATTAAGCCATAAACAGGTAAAGAGAGAAATAAAATGTAAAATACTGTAAGTTACCAAAAATATGGGCACAATATTTTTTTTAATTTTATTATCATTGTTGGTGTTACTTTGCTCAAGATGGCAGGATTTGAGTCCTATGGCCTTTAAAAAATGTAAAAACTGAAGAAGATGGTAAAGTCAGCTTTTCTCACAAGGCAAAAAGTACATATTCTTGTTAAAATTATGCAGTATAAAATTCAGTGGGTCTTTTGTAGCCTCATTTCTGTGATTAAAACAAACAAACAAACCTGACAGAAAGAAATTCATGAGAGAAAGGTTTGTTTTAGCTCACAAATCCAGGTTACAGTCTGTTAATGTCAGGAAGTCAAAGCGGCAGGAACTTGAAGCAGCTGATCACTTTACATCCAGAGAGCAGAGAAAAACGAGTGCATCCTTTCCTATCAGCTTGCTGGAGAGTGGTTCTTTTCCTCCACCCTACACAGTTCAAGACTCTGTCTAAGAAATGGTGCCACCCATAGTAGGCGGGTCTTCCCACATCCAGCACTTAAGATATTCTTCCATATTAGCCCACAGTCCAAGCTAAGGTAGACATATTCAGCCTGCATTCTGACACAACTCAGGATGCCACAAACCCCAGGGTGGTTCCACCCACAGTGAACTGGGCCCCCTGCCCCTGCCACCTATTAATCAAGAAAATGTCTGAGAGACTTGTTTACTGGCCCATCTAACAGAGGCATTGTCTCTCTTCCTTATTTCCAGAAGACTCTAGGTAGGGTCAAGTTGACAAATCTAAAAAGAAAATCTGGCATGCCGGAAGCCTTAAGTCTGACCCCCAGCAAGAAATAAAGCAGGCAAGCACCTATAATTCTAGCATTAGGGAAGTAGAGATGGGAAGACCACAGGTTCAAGGTCAGCCTGGAACATGTGTGACACTGAGCCTGTGACACTGTTCATCTATATCCAATCCAGCTTGACTGTAAGATTTGCCTACATCCGTGTTTACAATTCACATTACAATGGCTAGCAGAGTCCCACTGAAGCTGAAGCTTGGGTTTGCTTAATATCTCATCAACTCACTTTTAAAAAGATGTATTACCCCTCAGAAACACTCCAAACAATTATTGCTAAGGTTTTAAAGTATATAATAGTCAGTCTGGGAAGAGTGGACATACTCACCATTAGTCTTGTCTGATACATGATCATGCTAAGGTCTAGTTACGTGATAGCACATAACACACCCACCCAGAGAAAACACAGCACCAACAGTCGCACAAGGACTTCGGAGTGGCTCCATGGATAACAGTGCTTACCTCACCAGCATGAGACCCTGACCTTGATGCTCAGCGTCCACGTGAAAAGGCAGTGTCACACGTATCTGTAACACAAGCACTGGAGGAGGCAGGAACAGGAAGCTAGCTGGAGCTGCATGACGGCCAGCCTGGCCCCCCGCTCAGAGAGAGACCTTGTCTCAAGAGAGCAAGGAGAATAATAGAACAGGACAGCTCTGACCCCGACACAGACATGTGTAAGCTCACCGACACACACCCACAGAGGAGAGAGAGAGCTAGCACATCAAAAACAAACAGAAATTTACTGAAAGAATCTGGAAGCTATCTAGAACTGTCATCTACACCATAACATTTTCTTTATTGCTCAAAAATAAAAAAGATTTGCTCAAACAAATGAAGTTTGCACAAGAAAAAAAAATCCAAGAAGGAAATGGTGCCCTCTGGATCTGTATAAACAGCCTAGGTTTGCACAGTATAATTAAACACCTTTTAGGTATTAAAATGGATTGGCGCACAGACACAAACAGAAAGTCACAGTCCACTGGAGTACAGGAATGACTCCAGCGAACGTGCCGTAACTACAAGGCAGAGGCTCTTCCATCTTCACTCTAGTTTCCCTACAATCCCGGGTTTTCTCATGTATCTTTTATTTCTGTACAAGTGATGAAAACTTCAGCTACATATGGCTTAAGCCACACATCCCCATCCTGTGGGGGACGAGGTACACAAGAACGCTGAAGGGCATCCAGCACAACTAGTCGCGCCAGCACCCAAACCCTCCCTCTGTGCATGGTTCCTCACACAGTATAAAGAAGTCACTGTAAAAATGAATTCATTTTAAGCCAGCTAGAGAACAGTGGGGTGTGTACAGCTGGTAGAAAAGCAAACCACTTCATCTTTAGAGACACCTATTGGGAAAAACAAGCCAGTTTCACACTCACTCATAGCCCTGGAGAGTTCTAGAAATGCCAAGAGAGTGCCCATCACACCTACATCCTACATGATGGAGTCAACAGTTATTCACGAGATCTGCTTTCAAAGAGAAAACTGGAAAGCGGTTGGATGGGAGTGGGAACGTCTTGAAAGCATGGGGCTACTTAGCCACAATGACACCATTAGCACAAGCCTCCTTGTATAGGCTAGTTGGTCCAGGTTGCCTGTCCATGGATTCTAATTCCATAGACAGCTCCCTTCATCAGATAACATGAAAAGGCGCATTCTGTGTCTATACCTCTTTGCTATATTCTATTTCAAAGTCTTAGCTGGTATTTGTGAAACAAATTCCAAGAAGGCACAACATCTATAAAATTCATGTCCATTCTATGAACGCCAACGCTGGGTTCTCTACCACAGACCCACACACATGTCGCCAACAGGAACTGTATTTGCTGAAGAAATTCTAAAAGGTACTCATTTGTTCTCTCCATACTTCTTCAGGAAAACATTTAACTGGCTTTTAAAAATCAAACAAGGCAAAACAGACATTAAAATGACAAAAAAATATGGTTCTTTATGTTTTATGTTCGGCTGCTTAGAGACTAGGCAATTCAGTCAACTACATAAACAATCTTGCCATGCCCATGTATCATGCTAAAATTATACCCTTAAAATGATCTTGGGGTTAATTCATGCACAAGGGAAATCAAATGTACCACAAGAGATAAGGAGCCATAATTTAAGGAACATGATTTAAAATCTAAAAATGTATCAATAGCCAAGTGACTTTTATGAAGCACTGTCAGAGATGGGACTGAACCTACAGTAGGTAAACAGATAACCCTGTTTTAAACCAGGTATTTCTGAGCAGAGGCAATATTGCAGTTGGTAACAAATATATGAGCCACTAACAACAAGGCACAGTGCAGATGCCCTTCACAGCTAACAAACAAAGCACAAACACCTCAGTTCAGGAGGAGACATCTTTAAACTCCAGGACCCAGTGAGAGGGGACATACGCAGCAAGCAACAGGAACCCAGGAGAGGATTCTCGCTCAGGCCAGCAAATTTCCCACAGAATTACAGAACTACTGCTGAATGCTGCATTCCAATCCACTGTACTCCCTGCTCTTAAGGTAATGTAATGTTTTCACTACAGTCTCAACATCCTCTGCTCATACTGCTGCCTCTACAGGGAGCCCTTCCTGCCCACACCTAGAGCCTGGCTGGAAAGGATTCCACCTACTCTGGACCTTGTTCAGTCCCTTCACTCCATCCTTGTGAGATGACTTCATCCATCTGGTAAATTTGGGAGTGAGTGGGTGTCCTGGGCTCAGCTCTGCTTTTTCTTCCTATTAGGAATGAGCGCATTATCCAGAGAGAACAGGTCACACCAACAGGAAAAACATAGTATTATTGCCTGACTTTGTTCCTTTCCAGGTTCTTCAGCACTTCGGGAGGAAATGGGCAAGGATACTGTTGACATATTCTACCTAAAGACTGTACCAGGTCTCAGGCTTGTTTGCATCCACGGTAATCATGCTGGTTTTCAGAATGGTGCCCGTGTCCCTAAATATGCGAACGAGGTAAGCATTACATACCCACATGTATCCACAAGGAGATCCAGTCTCAAGAGATGAGTATTGTTCCCCCCTCTTCCTCCTAGCTAACGGGATCATGATAGCCTTTGGTACCAGTTCTTTCCCCATAGCTATGTGCCTTGAGGGGAGCCGTTACCTCACTCCCAGCTGCACTGGATATTTTTACTTTGCTAACAATTATTTTAGCAATGGGCATTTGCCCAAAGTCTGGTTAATGAGACATAAACAGAAGTCTTCTGGGGAAAGAGGTTTTTGGAAAAACTGTTCCTCTCTTCTATTAAAAAAAAAAAAGCCTAGAAAAAAAATGGTCTTTCTACTTCCTCTGGATAGTTTGTCTGGACAGGGGGTCTGTAAGCCCTATAGCCTTCTTGCTACTGGTTACTAGATGGACTGCATCAAGAAGAACACAAATGAGCCACTAGTCTCAGGCCCCTCTGGGTCAGCATTGCTTCTGGAACTATGATGGAAGCTGCCCGTCAAGCATAATGACACACACAAGCCCAGCACTTGGTAGGCTGAGCCACTTCAAGGCCATGCTTGTGTACTACATTGAGCCTCATCACCAAAAAAAATAATAAATACAGGGGGAGGAGTAACAAAAATAAATCATCTTTGGACCTTTCCCCCCAAGATGGAAAGTGCAGATGGAAGTTCACACCCCACCCACAGCAAGAGCCAAAGCAAAGGCTCTGAAAAACACCTTGGCAGGTGATGACCAGGCAACCACACCCACAAAACCCAAAGTCAGTCCTCTCCCTCCCATGTCCTTCCCAGACGTCAGGCCCCAGAGGCTTCGAAAGTACACTCAGAAGAGCACTGCCCCAAGGAGGCCCATATTTGACCGTCAGCCCCTCTGACCACCAAAGTACTAGAAAAGACAGAAGACAGCATGGGTTGTGCCCAACATGGATGTCAAAGCAACAGTGCAAGATCAGAAAGGCCTGGACAAAGTGATGAGATACCACAAGGACCAAAGCCAACACCCTGGTCAGACCAGGTGGAGAGAAGAAGGCGTGTGTTACGCTGCCTCCTGCCTGTGATGTTCCAGATTCCACCAACCAAACCAGGTCCTCCTGGCTAACTTCAAACACACAATCTTTAAATGTATGTTATACACATATATACATACCTATATATGCATAAACATATCTACGCGCACATAGTCCAAGACATACATGAAAAACAGCCTCTCACTTATAGCCAAAACAATCCCTGAAGATCCAGGCCTTGGACCTGGAAGAGGTCATATTCAGTCCCAGGTCTACTGACTTCCCTCCAGCATTCGCCGGGTGCATTTGTTTCACTGGGGCTCAGAATGAACACTAGGAGCCCAAACCACAGCCTGCTGTGAACAGCAAGAGCAGTGGCTTTATGACTGTGACGTGTCCTCTCTGCACTACTGGGCATGCATCACATAACTTAAGCCAGCAATTAACTTCAGCATTGAAAGACCAAATTCCCCACTGCAGATGCAGTGGAGAGAAGGCTAGATTTCACTCACGTTTCAGAGAAAGATTCTTCAAAGAAATGTAAAGCATTGAGCCGTTAGGATCCTCCCTGCAGCTTCTCCAGCCTACATCTCCTCTGCCATAAAAGCTAGCTACGCTGAGAAGCTGATGTCAGTGTCAAAGATAACACGCACAGTCACATACTCAGGGATGCCCAGCAGGTGTCCAGTAAATAACAAAACACCGTAGGTAATGGACAACAGTGCCGGAAAACAACCTGGGATCATAAAAATATCTGAGTGGCTTTATAGGAATCCTATGATTGTAATCAATAGGTCACAACTTCTACTCAGTGAGGATCCCTCTTAATGTTTACCCACCGTGAAAACGAAAACTAATGCTTTAATAATCCACAACCATATTTATTGTCTCGGAAATGACAGGGAATTATTCAAACTCTATTGATGTTCCCTCGATGGAAGTGAGAAGATGAAGAATGAATGTGCACCCGACAGCATCCAGCTGACTTTTAAACAGCTTGGAAATGTTAATGGGATGGCCACCCTGCATAACAAGGTAAATTTTTTAAGCCACAGAGTCATTAGTCACTAAATGATTTTAAATTCTGCTATTAATCCTCCTGCCTCCATTAACTATCATTTCACATTCAGAATGGCATAGCCATAAACCCTTTAAGCAAAACAAATACAGCAGAGTCTGTGTTTACAGTGGACAAATCCAAGGTACAGTGGACAAATCCCTGGGCTTGTGTGCAAGGGTATACTCCCCCACCACCCACACCCTCAGAGTGGGCTTCTCTTGCAAAACCTTACCTCCTCAAGGTGGGTTTCTCTTACAATGAGTGCAGGAAGAGTGTGCCAGTGCTGTTGCTATTCTTTAATCGCGGGACACAATTACCGCATGCTGTGCCCAGCCAGGATGGCAGGAGTCACCACTGCAATCACTTACTGAGTTCTTACTCTCTATCCGCCAGTTCAAGCTGACATGAGCTCCAGCTCCTCTGCAGCCACAGCTCCATGTCAGGCTGACCAGTGTTCTAAACAAAGCCCCTAGTGACAGCTTCCTAAGCAGTCCAGACGAGAGTCTCCCAAATAAACCCAGGGTCACATTAGCCACTGTAGTAAACATTTTGCTCGTTGTTTGACAAAATGCCTAATATAAGGAAGAAAAGAGAACCTTACCAGGGGATAAACTCCTTCATGGCATGGCAATGACGACGTACTGCTATGGCAGGTGAAACATGGGGTAGCTGGTTGTATCCCGTGAATAGTTAGGTCGCAGAGAGCTCAGGATGGAATTTGGGTCAGGCTATAACCCACATGGCCCATGCCACAAAGTTCCACTTCTCCTGGCTAGACCCTATCTTCTAAAGGTTGCATAGCCTCCAGACATAGTGTCAACAGTGAGGGACCAAGTGCTCACAGACATGAGCCTCTGGGAGACATTTCACCTTCAGAGAACAGTAGGTGCATTCACGGTCTTGAATAAGATGTCTTCTAGATTCAGGCATTAAGACAGAGGAAGTGTGGAGGGGTGGCTGGGTGGCTAACAGTGTATACTGTTCTTGGACACCTCTGACCTCCACAGGTACCTGTACTCACACGCACATACCCACGCAGAGATGTGTACACAAAATTTTAAAAACAGACAAATACATCAACAAATTAGGCACACAGAATCGCTGCATCCCAAGCCGCTGCACAGGAAAGGTCATACTATAATGTCACCAGGAAGTGTCGTCAGACAAAACAGGACTGAGCAAAACATTGTTCACACAAGACCCTATCAGAGCTGTGAATGACCGGAGGGCCAACGTCACTTCTTGTGCGGGCTATTCTCTGCTGTCCACTTGAGTGTATCTGAAATGAACTACAGTCCAGAAATGGAGGGAACACTTGTGATCTGGACCTGGAGGATGGAAGACACAGATTTTTGATACAGATCTGGAGGCTTGATGATAAACCCCTTTAATCTTGAGGCATGCTTTTAATCTGGGCCATACCTTCTGCTTGGAAGCCTGTATAAAGACAATGGGAGAAGGAAGGGTCCACTCATTCTTTTCCTGCTTGCCCTCACTTTGCCAACACATCCATTAGAGCCTACTTCTTTGGGATTCCAGCTTATCCAGAGGACCACTGAGACACTCAGCCTTGTGGGACTGAGCAACTACTGGAGTCTTGGAATTTCACACACACACACACACACACGCACGCACGCACGCACGCACGCACGCACGCACATAAATAAATACATACATAGAGATTAGATAGAGATTAGAAAGAGATAGAGAGATTAATTCCTTAAGTTCTGTGACTCTACAGAATCCTGACTAATATGCTTCTCTTCTGGGTATTCCTCCTCCAGCCAGGGTGCTCAGTGTCCTGGTAGTCAACATCAGCATGGGGAAGCCTCCCAGAGATGAGTGGGCTCTTCCAGAAAAAGTCTGACAGTAAACACCATAATATTTAGTTATCATGAGGAACTGGAGAGATTTAAGGGGTCGCTCTTTGTTTGCATAAGCATTTATATACTTACTGTGTATATGATACACTCAATTAGTGATGTGCCAAGCACATCAAGTAAACTGGAGTGACAACCTAGTGTGTCACACTGGTACCAACAAATATTTCAGTACCTCAGACCTGCACCCACAACTCCTACACAGTCCTCACAGGGACTGGCTTTCCATTCCAGGCAACCTGCTTTTGACCCACAGACTTGAGGAGACGAAAAATAAGTGTAGTCTTCCATATTCATTTTCCAAATCTGAAATATAGCATTACTTTCCACTTTCATAGCTAAGTGAATTTTTAAAATTACATTTATTGTGGCATGTGCATATCCGTTATATATGTGTGCACTGGTGTGCATGCATAAGCCACAGTACACATCTGGAGGTCAGAGGGTAACTTACAAGAGTTGGTTCTCTCCTATGATGCTAGTCCTAGGGACTACACTTAGTTTTCCATGTTTGGAGGCAAGTGCCCTCATCTGATGTTCCATCCTGCCAGCCCTATTTGGAATTTTAATGTAATTTATCTGAAAACGATTTACAGTAGCAGTCTTACTGTCCTTTTAAAAGATGCAAAGAGCCATGGGAAATGGCTTTAACTTCTTATCTTACTTGTACAGTGTCCTGCCTAGTTTGTTGTCAGCTTGTCACAAGTCAGTGGTCTGAGACTAGGAATCTCAGTTGAGGAAATGCCCCCACCAGACTGGTCTATAGGCAAGATGGTAAGGCATTTAACTGATTGATGACTGAGCTTAGGCAGCAAGCTGTTAAGCCTGCTGTCGGCTCTGCTTCAGGTCCTGCCCTGACTTCCCTCAGTGATAGAGCGTGGCCTGACAATTGTGAGCTGAAATAAATCCTGCCTTCCCAAGTTGCTTTTGTTCATGGTGTTTTTATTACAGCGATAGAAACCTAACTAAGACACACAGTAAACAAAACCAACACCTAGAGGAAATTCTCAGGGAAGGAAATTATGTGGAATAAAGGTTTTCTCCACATGGGCTTCTAATGCCTACACAAATGCCAGGACTTGAACCCAGGTTTTAAAAAAGGGGGTGGGAAGACTGGGCAAGATGGTTACAAACCAGAGATGTCCATGTAGAGTGAGTCACTATCCCATGGCATCAGAGAAGTCTGGGGCACCAACTCCAGGGCCTGGGGGAACCAGCTAACCTCAGACTCTGAGGTGAAATGGTGGGCGGGGGCTGCCTCCTCTCTTGCAGCTCTCTTGAGAAAGCGCTGCTTCACTCGGTTCCTGACAAGGCTACAGATTTTTCTCTCTGGACAGACTTTTAAGTGGCTGGGACAGGGACAGTGGGGAGGTAGATTCAAGGTCACTTTGCCCTAGTGCTCCTGGTCCAATGTTTGAGCCAAATGAAAATGCAATGGATGCCAAAGTGAAGCTGCCAGCTTCCCCCATATAACAGAACGAACCACAACCACGTAGACCCCTTCTCCAAGCTGACTTGTCTGGGGTGAGGACCACCTTCTGTCGATTCTTCTCCTTCTCTGGCTCTGCAATGATCAAGCCTTGTATTTCCAAGGTCTATTCAAACTTCTAGATATATCCGTGCCCTGAGATGCCTCTTCTCTTCGAAGCTTCTCATGCCAAGCACTTCATTTCTCACATTGATTTTGCAAATATATTCAATGAAGATTTTTATATTTAAAGTTCATCTGCAAGAATAAATTCACAAGAAAGCAAAAATAAACTTCAAAAAGGAGTGCATTGGATTTGGCTACCTCCATTACATATTAAAATTAAATATAAAGTTATAGTAATTAAAGCAATATGAGACATACAGTAGAAAAAAAATGTTTAGGGCCTCGTGTATAAACATTAAAACACCAAAAGTCAGTCAGGTAGTCAATGCACTGGGACAAATGAATACCAATTTGGAGGAATAAAACTAGCATTCTCCTTTATGCTTTGCCAGAATAAATTTCAGATGGGTTAAAAATCTAAGGATTCCTTGTTTTTAATTGCTGAGTAGTATTCCACTGTGTACATATACCACAATTTCTGTATCCATTCCTCAACTGAGGGACATCTGGGTTGTTTCCAGCTTCTGGCTATTATAAATAAAGCTGCTACAAACACGGTTGAGCAAATGTCCTTGTTGTATACTTGAGGATCTTTTGGATATATGCCTAGAAGTGGTATAGCTGGATCTTGAGGTAGCACTATTCCTAATTGTCTGAGAAAGCACCAGATTGATTTCCAAAGTGGTTGTACAAGTTTACATTCCCACCAGCAAAGGAGGAGGGTTCCCCTTTCTCCACATCCAATCCAGCATGTGTTGTCACTTGAGTTTTTGATCTTTATTTTAATGAGCTATACTTAGAAGTAGTCAAAGAAAGTGATAAAGGTGTGTGTCTATCTATAAACGTAAAGACCCTATACTATTAAACCAGCTGAAGCATATCACAAAGTAGAAAAATCATATAGAATTCATGAAGGTCAAATAACCCTAAATCTGGCATGCAGAGATATATAACCATGTTCCCAGAAGAAAAACAGACAAGGGGTATACTCGGAAGACCAAATGAGTGACCCATGAAAACACAAGTTTGACTTCTTGGCTAGATCACCAAATCCTAGAAATAAGTCAGTATGTCACTGTTTCTACCTACAAGCCTAGCAAGTGGGAAAAGGTGACTACAACCCACTGTGGGTAATGTAACTCAGGGACAAATGAACATTATTCTGCATGGCTAGACATGTATGTCATATTACATGTTGACTAAATCTTTCCTAAAAGTTGTAAAATGTGTATGACATCTCAATACCATTCCTAGGAATTATTTCTTATGAAATTAATCGAAAAGCCGGGTATGCTGGGTCATATGCCTGTAATCTCAGCAGTTGGGAGGCTAATGCAATGTAGCCAACACTTCAAGGGTAGCCTGAATGAAACTACATAGGTCTGAGTTCTGAGCTAGCTGGGACTAGAGGGAGACCTGTTCCAAGAAAGGGGAAAAAATGAAAGAGGTGAACAGAGAAAGGGAAAGAGGAAAAATGACAGGAGGGAAGGGGACCAGATGGGGGAAGCAAGGGAAGATGAGACTAGGAAAGAAAGGGAAAGAAGAGGGGATGGAGGGAATAAGAGAGAACAATGATGAATATGTCAAGTTCTCAAAGGTATGTGTTCATATAAGTTTATTCCCTGTAGTTCATGTTCAGCTGAAGACCTGGGGACTTGCAAAATGCTCACTAATAAGAGTATTATATAACAGAATATGGTAAGGCCATTGAGTATAGATAGCTGGATTGATTAGTGTCCATAACATCCCAGCAACAGTCATAAATGAGAAAGGAAAACTAATGTGTATAATGTAAAAGTGTGGACAATGTGCTAGTGACTTTCCTTGTTATGACCAAAACTCTGATGAAATCAACTTTAAGGATGAAGAGTTTTGGGAGGGGGTTGGTTTTTGATTGTTTTCTTCTTGGTTCATGGTGAGAGGGTACTGTCCATCATGGCAGAAAGGCATGGCTGCAGGAGGGTGAGGCAGCTGATTACATGGCATCCGCAGTTGGGAAGCAGAGGCATGACACTGTGCTAAGCTCACGGTCTCCTTTGTACTCTGTCCAGGACCCTGGTATGTGGGATGCTCACATCATGGTGGGTCTCCCCAGCTCTATTAACTCAACTAGTAACCCTGACAGATACCTGCTGAGGCTTGTCTTCCTGGTGATTCTAGACCTGCGGAGTTGACCACAGTAACCTCACAGCTGTATCTACAACTAGAACATTCTTTTTAATCAATAAAATACAAAGAATCAAACAAACAAACCACTGCAAGGAACCATAAAAAAATGACCTGCCTGTAACTTTTTAATTTGTTCTCATCTGTCAAACAGATTAGGATTTGCATAAAATGTGCAAATGCTTTTGTTGTTCTGTGCATACCTGACTACACGTAGTTTATTTCTCTATTTTAATTTCCCTCGGCTAATTAACTTCATTTGTTTTAGTTATCAATTTTATCCTAACTATGTCCCACACAGAAGATAACAATTCCGCTGAATGGATATTCTATTTAACAACCATCCTTAGAAGGAATACATCGTTTCACTTGGTGTGTAGTAGAGGGGGAGTAACAGACAGTGACCTCCCTTAAACACACACCACAGTTACTCAATACACACCAAGAGCATGTCAGTCAAACGCGGTCTTGTTGGTATTTCTTCAATGTGATGCAGTCATGGTTTAGAGTCTTGTCAAGTGGGTATATAATAAACCAGAGAATCAATGCACTGTAATGAGATCACCTTCTGGAAGGGAAATGATTTTGTGGTTTGGTTTAAGAACTGTTATGTGAGGTACTGGAGACATGGCTCGTTTCAGAGTGTGCTTGCTTAGCCTGGATTCAATGCTCAGGACCACGGAAACCAGGTATAGCAGCCCACCTGTAATACCAGCACTCAGGAGGCAGAAGCAGAAGGATAAGAAAATTCAATGTCATTCTTACCTACAGAGCAAGTTCGAGGCTACCCTAGGCTACAGAGCAAGTTCGAGTCTAGCCTAGGCTACAGGAGACCCTCTCCCAAGAAGGAACAAGTAAGAAGAAAGGAAAAATGAGGATGAGGGATGAAAAATGCATGCCAGGAGTCCTGAGGATATAGCTTAGCAACAGCGCACTTGCCTCATATGCAGAAGTCCTAGGTTCAATCCCCAGTACAAATAAATAAGTAAACAAACAAACAAACAATGGAGACTGCATTAGACACAGCACAGGAAAACCTCAGCTCTCGTCTCAGAAGTAACCTCAACTAGCTAACTATGGCAATCCCATCTATGCGAACTTCGATCTCTTCCCCTGAAAGAGTATTTATTTAAACAGCAAAGAATGGGCTGAGTTACGAATACAAACTTGCCATCTAGCAAAGATGCCTCTTAAAGAATGTATGCAATTCTCAGCAGCAGCACAAAGCCAGACACAATTGCAGGTGCAGCCGTAAGTCGCTCCTTGGACCTATGCCAGGATTATGTTACTGTCCTTTAAATGGGATCCACACGGTACCTCAAAATGGGGGCATTCTACAAGAGGTGGTGCTTAGTTTCCTGACCCTAGATACACATATCTTATCTGACAGAAGCTGCACTCAGTAGCACTGGAGTCTAGGCTTCGATCTGAGTTAACCGACACCACAGCAAAATCCACTGAACCGAGGTATTCCTTTATTCAGTGACAGCTACTCTCTGAGTTCTTGGCCTGTCCACTCTTTTCTTCAGAAATAGCCATGGCAACACATAAAACAAAAGACAATGCAGACATCCTGAAAATTAAGAATATTAATGATCCATATGAATATGCATCAGTTATTAATCCCTGAGGGACCATGCTCAACTTTGGTCTGCTATTCTTAGCCCTTGCTTCTTCTCTTTTAAAAGATGCAATTCTCTTCACAAGGACTTAGCCTATAACCCACTTAGCCTTAACCCACTGAATGCCTTGTGCCTGAGGGGATGCAATCAAACTATGGTCAATCAACCTGGAGGATGAGCCTGAACAAAATCATCAGGACAGAGATACATACATACAGAAGCCAACACTTCTGGGGTTCCCAAGAGGTCAGGGGTTAAGGAAAAAGGGGAGACATTGTCAAGTGGGTAGGTGATAAACCACCTACAAATATGCCACAAGAGTAGTATATTCTAGAGACACTGATGCACAGTAATCCATTGCGGCCTATTGAGGTAAAATTGAGCGAAGCAGTGGATCTTCTGTGCTTTCATTAGGAGTGCAGTTAACTGTATTGCAGGGAACAAAGTGTGGTCTGCATTGCGGTAGACTTCACGATCTCTCTGTGCATTAGGCTGTCACTTGTTCATTTAAATTTAGAAATGTTTATCACATAATAAAGTTGGAAAACTTAACACGATTTCTGTTCTCATCTCCTATCTGTTGCTGTGATATACTCTGATTAGAGGCAACTTAGTGGAGAAAATTTTTATTCAACTCACACTTCTGGACCACAGTCTATCACTGAAGATAGTCAGGGCAGGAACTTGAAAAACAAACCAGGAAGGAACAGTGCTCAGTGGCTTGTTGATCAGGCTCATGTGTAGCTGTTATACAGCCCAGGGAATTGTGCCACCCATTGTGGGCTAGGTCCTCCTTGTCAATTAGCAATCAAGACAATCAACCACAGACCACCCACAGCCACTTTGATCGAGGCAATCCCTTAACTGAGCCTCCCTTCTCAGGGGCCCTAGGCTATTTCAGATTGACACTTAAAGGTAACTATGATAATAGCTTTTCCAAAGTCAAGACCATCCAAACAAGTATGACAAAATCATCCTAAGAAAACGCACCCAGCATTTCTAGTTCAAAGCTCTCCTATTCAAGCACTATGCAAAGAAAGCACCCTGCTTCTGCATCTCAATGTGTTTGCTTTGTACAATATACAGTGTTTTAATAGAGGAAATCATTCAGCAATCCACACTAGCAAGAACTCTCTAGACACTCTAAATTTTCACTATTGTCAATAAACTAGGTAGTCAGCAAACTCCAGAGTGCCAACACCTGGTTTTGTCTTTATCTTAATCACTTCCAGGAGATAACGGTAAAATTCTTCACCATCTAAACAAAAACAACGCTACAAAGCTCACACTTGCAGCCGACCAAATGTGCCCAATTCAAGAGCTTTTCCCATAGTCATAAGCAAACCTAGCAGCAGACCACTGGGATGTCTAGACCACACAGGCCTCACCTAGAGAAAATCTGATGAGTCCTTATGCTTCCTCTGGAACCTAACACCCCCTCAACTATTTTTCCAAGAGCCATTTAAGGCAAAATCCAAGGAAAAATTAGCAAACTACTATCACTTTGTCATTAAGGGCAACTCTGGAAAATTTAGAGTGTTTAGAGCATAGTGGTCCCACTTGGTGGATGTGTGCCACTGTAACAAAGTATCTAAGACTGGATATTCTGTTTAGTAAAAACTAGAGCTGGGAACACCCAAATCAATATGCGAATATCCAGTTAGGAATTTTACTCTATTCTGACCTGGCAGAAGGCAAAACAGAAAGCAGAAGGCAGCAGAGGACAAAGGCTGCATGAGGTCTCCTTTCAAAACCATCAGTCCCAGCCTGTGGAAGTGACTCGGCTGGTTATGTGACTCTCTGCAAGCATGAGTGACAATATGACAGCAATTCCCAGCACCCACTTCTAAAAGCCGGGTGTCCTGGTGCACTCGTGTAATCACAGTGCAGGAGGATTCCTTGTGCTCACTGGCCAATCAAGATAACCTAAAAAGCAAGTCTCAGGTCCCTCGCAAAGAAGGACCCTATAGAAACAAGATATATGGTGGCCGACGGGGATAAGACTCAAGGCTGACCTCTGGCATACTCATACCTACACAAATGTGTGTGTGTGTGTAAATAACTATCCTTATCCCACCCACAAGGAAGACACCCTCCAAGACCCCAGTTCTTAACACCATTATGTGACTAACACCTGGATTTTAAACCCCTCAACTATACATAAAAATCAAGTGTTACAAAGATTTTTTTTCCTATAGTTAATGCTAAAAAAAAAATTATAAAACTTCAGCAAATAGGTGTGGGAGAAATGCTGCTAGAAATGAGTGGAAAAAAAGGGCCAGCAAGATGGCTTAGTGGGTAAAGTGTTTGTTACCACGCCCAAGGATTTGAGTTCGATTCCCCAGAACCCACACTGTGGAAGGAAAAAACTGACCCTCAAAAAATGTTCTCTGACCACTACACACCCACCATGAGGCACGTGTACACACGATGCACAAGTATATATATGCATATATGTATATATATATATGTATTACAAAATAAATGTAATAAATTTTTAGGTTTATAAAAAAAGAAATGAGTGGCAAAGAAACAAGAACAGAGTGTCATCAGACATGTTAATATACTCATGACAGGCATATGCAGATCTTGAAAAGCTTACAAACAAATATAGATTTTGATAGACAGGATATGTTTTCCTACATCCAACCTTTCCCTCTATATCATAGGTATGTAACAGATGTATCAGTTACTTTTCTGCTGCTGAGATGAAACACCGTGGCCAAAAGCAACCTACAGAAGGCAGTTGATCTTGCTTTACAGGTCCAGACAGAGCAAGCAAGGCATGGTAACAGATGGTGGAACAGGACACTAAGAGATCGCATTTCTATCCACACTCACGAAGTAAAGCAAGCCAACTGAAGCGGGGTGAGGTTATGAGCTCTCAAACCCCACCCCGCTCCCGTACTCCTCCAACAAGGTTCCGCAACCCTCTCAAACACTGCCACTACCGGGACCCAGTGTTCAAATAGCTGACTCTACGGAGGACGTTCCTCACCTAAACCATCACAGACGCTCTCAAGATGTTTAGAATCCCACCTTCATGTTTTCATTCATTCCATCCTTATCTGTCCAATTTCTCTGTGGACATTCTCTATTTTGTACTTCCATTCACGCAGAAAATCCAACCTATGCTATAGCTTATCCTATAGTCATCTGGTGAACCAGTCAACAAGAATCGGCAGAGTAGGCAAAATAAATGAGAATCAAATGGCCCTTATCAAACCAATCCTGAGTGCACTGAATATTTTTAGCCCATCCCCTGATACATAGTATCAGCCAGTACAAGATTCTTCTTCGAAATTTGAACCTTTTGAACCTCAGAGATGACAACAGTGGAAGAGGGTGAGTGAGGCAAAGAAAGATGCTAATGCCCATTACAGGAAAGGTACTTTTCTAAATGATTATAAGCACCAAACCTATGGTCTAATGATTGACTTCACATCTAACACATCAGGTGCTTGAGGAAAGATGTGGCACCCTTTTCTGCTTGCAATTTCCCTGTGTAGGAAGACTTACTAAGCTATTTCCGCCCAGGTTGACAAATGCGCATCTCTTCAGGTGCTACAAATCAACATGTCTGTCCAGAAGTATTAGGAAAGGAAGAAGACAGCTGTCAAGGCTGAATTTTGCAGTGAAATGAGACCTTGAATAATAGAAAGGGCAGCGTCAAGACCTCAAAGTGACATTAATGGACTGAGGGAGTAAATGAGCATCCATCGGGTTGATTTTCTGCCATTCGGTTGCTAGCAAGGAAGGCAGCGACAACACAGCCCAAATGTTTTGCGGCCCAGCTATTTTCAGTTTGCAGAGAAGGGCTGGCATGTGTGTCTGTGTGTGTGTACATGTTTATGTGTGCATATGTGTATGTGTACATGTGTGTACATGTGCATGACATCTTCCTCTATTACTCTCACTTTATTTTTTGAGGCAGGCTCTCTCTCTGAACCTGAGCTAACCAATTTGGCTAGACTATCCAGGCAGAAATCACCACAGATCCTCAGATTCCCCACCATGGGACTGTAAGCATATAAAACTGTCTATGATCAGCAAGTCCTTTTGCTGATTATATTTCTTTTCATTTCATTCTTTACACCCAAATCTCCCCAACCTATAGCCAATCAAAGACCTGTAACTATATGGCAACTTGATAAATGCCAGAGTTCAAATATAAACCACCAGGGTAAAGATGAATAATAAGAAATCGCCATTCATGAGGGGGGGAAAAATAAGGTTAATTTCCTAAAGAAAATCTAAGTGGATACAGCAAGTAATTGTGAAAGGTGAAGCCAAGATAATTTTTATGTTTTGGTAATTTCATACACATATAAAATTTGCACCCATACGCTTCTCTTCCACTTCCTCTCAGATACCCCACCATTAGCTTCCAAATCCTCCAAGCTTTATTTCCTTTTTTGTTTTCTTGTTTTGTTTTGTTTTGTTTTGTTTTGTTTTGTTTTTGAGACAGAGTTTCTCTGTGTAGCCCTTGCTGTCCTGGAACTCACTCTGTAGACCAGGTTAGCCTCAAACTCAAAGAGATCCACCTGCCTCTGCCTTCTTAGTGCTTAGATTAAAAGTGTGCACCACCACTGCCCAGCCCCTTTCCTCTTTTTTGTTTTTCGTTCTCTCTCTTTTTTTTTAAATTTACTCACTTTACATTATCCCTCCTCTCCTCCGAGTCTCACCCTCCCTTCCTCTTTCTACCTCTCCCCTCCCTTATTTCTCAGGTAAGGGGATCCCCCGCCCCACCCCAGCTCACTAAGTTACATCAGGGATGAGCTCATCTTCTTCCCTAGTGACCTGGAGAGGCAGCCCCACAGGCAGGGGCATCAGAAAGCAGGCAAAAGAGTCCATTTCAGAGACAGCCTCCGCTCCCCTTACTAGGAAACCCACATGAAACCTGAGCTGCCCATCTGCTACATCTGTGTAGGGGGTCTAGGTCCAATCCATGCATGGTCCTTGGTTGGTGCTTCAGTCACAACAAGCCCCTCTGGACCCTGGTTAGTTGGCTCTGTTGGTCTTCCTGTGGAGCTTCTGTAGCCTACAAGTCCTTCTATCCTTCCTCCCAGTTTTTCACAAAACTCCCTACACTTTGCCCAATGTTTGACTGTGAGTCTCAGTAACTGTTTTGATCCACTGCTGAGGGGAAACTCTCTGTGGACACCAATGCTAGGCTCCTGTTTTGTTCCCTCTCTTCAGCCACTTTCACTGTCTATTCTATCTCCCTTTCTGAATGAGATTTAAGCATCCTCTCTGGGGTCCTCCTTTAGTTATCTTCTTTGAGTCTGTAAATGTAGTATGTCTGTCCTGTACTATATGGCTAAAATCTGTTTATACATGAGTACATACCATGTGTGTCTTTCTGCTTCTGGGTTATCTCACTCAGGATGATATTTTCTAGTTCCATCCATTTGCCTACAAATTGTATTATTTTCTTGTTTTCATAACTGAGTATTATTCCATTGTGTAAATGTACCACAATTTCTGTATCCATTCTTTGGTTGAGGCATACCTAGGTTGTTTCCAGATTCTAGTCATTCTGAATAAGCTGCTATGAATAAAGTTGAGCATGCCCTTGTTAAATCTATCTGGTATATGTCCAGGAGTGGTATAGCTAAGTCTTGAGGTAGAGCTATTCCCAATTTTCTGAGAAAGTGCCAGATTGATTTCCAAAGTGGTTGTACAAATTCGCACTCCAACCAGAAATGGAGGAGTGTTCTCCTTTCTCTATATCCTTACCAACATATGCTCTCTCTTGAGTTTTTTATCTTAGCCATTCTGATGGGTGTAAAATGGAATCTCAGAGTAATTTTGATTCACATTTACCTGAGGACTAAGAACAGATGTTGAGCATTTTTTGTTTCTTGGCCGTTCGAAATTCCTCCGTTGAGAATTCTGTTTAGTTCTGTACCCCATTTTTTAATCAGGTTATTTTGTTTGTTGGTGTTTAATTTCTTGAGTTCTCTATACATTTTGGATATTAGTCCTTCCCACTGAGTGCAGCTCCTATGCACATGGGGTGGGGGGAGTTACAATCTACTAACCAGGGCATGAGCAAGCAACCACAGGCCACATCCTAAAGAAAACTGACTCTCTGGCTACCAGCTGCCATCAAATGTCAAAGCTCAGCCAGGGATTTTTTTTCAAGAAGATAATAAAACAAAAACTTTAGGTTAGAGAATTATACCTCTCTGTTCTACCTTAGCTAGGTATTAAGAGGTTTGTAGAGAGAAAAAAATCAATAAAATAATCACTACAGAAACCCTTTGAAAAGCAGAAGGTATACCATAAAATATGTCAGAGCAGGGCTGAAGAGAGGGCTCAGGGGTTAAAAGCACTGGCTGCTCATCTAGAGTTCCTGAGTTCAATTCCCAGCAACCGCAGGGTGGCTCATAACCATCTATAATGGGATCTGATGCCCTCTTCCATCTAATGCCTGCTTCCGTCCCACAGGCATACATGCAAATAGAGTACTTATACACATAAGCAAATAAATCTTTAAAAATATGTTTATATATATATATATGAGTGAAACGGAAACACTAGATTTATAAAGCCACCAAAGTACATTCCCATGTGTTTTGTGTTCTACCCAAATTATCTAAACTAGCCTCACTAGGTCTGAGGATGTGTGTGGTTGGCAGAGAGCTCGCCTAACATTGATGAAGTCCTGAGTTCAATCCCAGAACTAAAAATACCAGGTGGCACATGCCAGGAATTTAACCCTTCGGGAGACTGAGGCAAGGTCATCTTTGCTAACATAGCAAGTCTGAGGTATCCTGAGCTATTTGAGAGGCTGTCCCAAACTAAAATATTCTTAACCACAATCTTTTTCTTTAGTGAAACTAAAATGAAACAGAAGACAGTTTGTAATGAAAACATGAAAAGTGTACTAAATGCATTTCATTAAAAATTCTTGGCATATAATGTTCATTGAGCTTCCACTGACTTTAGGTTTCTAGGGGATAGAGAACCACTGCTGATTCCTTCAAAAGGCTGCCTGGAGACTGGAAAGGACATGCTCAGATTCCTTTCAGTAACTCCACACATGATTCTAAGAGCCTGCTGGACAGCTGCAGAGCTAAAGACAGAAATGACTGCAAAGTCCTCCAAGGGGTCGTTTCTATTTTGTATTTGATAAGTCCAACTGAAGAATCCTAAACACAAGCACTTCTTGAGTGCTCACAGTTGTCCAGACATCACAGTAAACTCTTCCGTGCCCTTTCTCTTTTACTCTTCAAGTCTACACAGTGCAAATCTCTCCTTTGGAAAAAGCAACAGTGTTGACTCATGATTACACAATGACTACACTGAAGTGGTACCCATCGAATACCCATCTGGTACTTTCCCCACTACTCCACACTACAATGTATACAGCATAGATACGAATGTATAATTTGAGAACACTCCCCAG
Organism: Pachyuromys duprasi; assembly: GCA_028658305.1. Lineage (NCBI taxonomy): Eukaryota > Metazoa > Chordata > Mammalia > Rodentia > Muridae > Pachyuromys > Pachyuromys duprasi. The sequence goes on from CM053760.1 coordinate 38,448,834, forward strand.
CTAATGTATAGAAGAGACTGCATGTGACACGTGAAACAAACACTGGGCTAAGATGCTGGTTGATTTAATTTTCATTGACTATTAATGTCAATATAGAGTCTTCTTTTCTGTATTTTCCATGGTTTATACTTTACAAGACTTAAATGAGCATTTTAAACTTTTATAGCAGAACCAAACAAATTGGAAAATGAAGTGGTGTTTGTTTGTTTTTTTAAATCATGCATGAGTCATCACTTGACACATCTCAAGGATTTGGAGAACTCTTCGCATGTCCATTCCCAGCTCCATAAACACGTACTGATTGCCTAATGGGTACCAGGGGCTTCGTGAGCCACTTACACCAACTTCACCTTACTTCCTGCTTGCATAGGCTCCTACTCTTCCTACCTACCCCCCCCCAAAAAAATAACGAAAAAAAAGAAAAACAAAAAACAAAACCCCTGGGGTTTGGCAAATTCCGAGAGGAAGCAGAGTCCGGCCCATGCTCCTCCACTGCTCCTTGGCTACCGGTTACAGTCGTTCCCTTTGTCACGGTTTCACTCGCCATAGTTTCAGTTATCTGCTGTCAACTGAGCTCTAAAAACGCTAAACGGAAAATACCAGAAATAAATCATTGAAATTTTTCAACCTGCTAATTATCCACAGTGTATAGGCTACTTATCCATAGCCTATACTTAGTACTTGGCAGCCATCTTGATTATCACAAGTTTCATGGGCAAGTAACCTGTTACTTACTCATGGCTCCCCAGGTCAAAGTCATGACCTAGTAAAGTTATTGGTCTATATTATTATCCTTGTTAGCTCTGTTAACTTGACACAGCCTAGATTCATCTGATAAAATAAAAATTTAAAAAAAGGTCTCACTTGAGGGGCAGCCCAAATCAGACTGGTATTAACAATGGAAGCACAGCTCTTGTTTATCTAATGCTCTGGCCCTGTCGTCCTTCATTGTCCTGCACAGTCCATCACCACTCAATAGTTCCATACCTCCCCACCTCTGTAGTCATTTCAGGGACTATTCCAAACGCATCCTGTGGCCTGTGTCTCTGCTATGTATGTTATATGGTGTATTACATGTGCAACTAAGATCCCAGAAGTAAACACTTCATTAGTGATACGGTCTCTGTGCCTGCTAGACCTGGGACAGACCCAGAATCTCTTTTCTTCTCTGGAATTCTCAATCAACATTCCACCAAGCCAGCACATCAAAGCCCTGAAAAAGAAGGAAAATCAGTGCACACCAAGAAACGCTAACATCACAGCCATACTTGAGAGCACCTAGATCTGAATCAAGACAAGAAGAAACCAAATCTGGTTATGAAGTGATCTGAAAATGCAGAGTAAAGACTAACCCAAGCAAAATTCCTTCCCAAGTGCTCTAGTCAATGGCAAGTGTGTGAAGACTGCAAAAGGGCTCTGCTCCATCAGGGTTTGGAATTAAGAAGTTAAGTTAGAGATGGAGTGGCAGTTAGGAGATATATGGCTCCAGGGGAAAGAAATCTTCTCTTCATTAGAAGGCATTTTCCACTACATCATTAGAAACACAGTGAGAAAAAAGTGGCAGATGCAACACACGCATTCCCCTTGAACTTGGCAAAATCCTGTGCCTGCAGTTTTGTTTCATCATGGACTCTGAACATTCCTATGGATTTGTCAGCTTTGACACTAGTAGAAAATGTGCATCTTGTTTCTGGAGTTTCCAAAGCATAAAACAGTATCAATTGCATTGAAAAGAGACCCAGAAATTGGGGAGATGGCTTGTTCAGTAAAGTGTTTGCCTTGCAGTCATCAAGACCTGAGTTTCATCCCCTAGAATCCTGTATAGAAAAAAATGGCTGGACCCTGGGCAGGTAGAAACAGGATACCTCAGGTTCACTGGCCAGCAAGCCTGGTGAATTCGCAATGTTCTATGCTCTATGTTCATGAGAGACCCTGCCTCAAAACACAAGGAAACATCTGACATCAACCTCTGGACTCTACACAAACTGCGCGCGCACACACACACACACCTTACTCCAAACACATCAGCTTATGTGACCATCTTCTCCCCCAAAATATTACTCAGTGATTAGCAGCCCATGGAGTAAAAGGTTGGCATAAAGGACCCCTGCTCAGTTTCATCTTACTTAATGAACATTATCACTGTGTCAGGTTCAAAGGAGTCCTTCAAAACTATCCCCTTCAAAACTATTCCCTTCCAGAAGGGAAATGGCCATAAAATGTTCAAACACATGCCATGGGCTTTGGATTTGGAAGACTCTAGAACACACCTGATTCACCCTTCTCCTCTTGACTGGATCCCAAATAATATCAAAGAACAAGTTTGGCTCCTAGCATCCACATCAGGTGATTCACAAACTGCCTTTCACTCCAATCTCAGTAGAGATGGTCCCCTTTTCTGGCCTCCATAGGCACCTGCTCTCACATGTAATATATCTACACAGAGACATATACACATACACATAATTAAAAATAAAAAATCTGAAAACTATCTAAGAGATTCAAGACAGCATAATCCCCATCAAACCCCTACTTACATTAAAACACAAAATTAAAAAAAAATCCAAACAACCGAAAAGATAATCTTGAAAACATGAACAAATCTGTCTCTGATAAGAGTTTAACATCGGAATGCATAAGGAACAGACAGCCTAACTAACATGGTCAAAGGACTTGACAATTCTCTGAAGAAGATATACAAGTGACTAATGTTATGGTTTCTGTGTGACATGTCTTTTACCAGACCAGATGGAGTCTGGCTAGAGGAAGCAGGTCACTGGGGGGAGTTCCATAGCCTGACCTCACTTCCTGTTCTCACCCTAGTTCCTGACTATGGATGCAATGAGATAGCTGCCTCACTCCCTGCATGCCTTCCCTCTCATGTTAGACCATGCAGTTCCTGTCATTATTATGACTGTACTTGTTTTTGAATCATAAGCCAAAATAAATCCTTCTTTCCTTAAACTGCTACTTGACAGGTATTGGTCAAAGCAATAAGTTAAGGAACCAATAGTGCTTTACATATATGAAGAGATGCTCAACCATACCATGTGAAAACCACAATGAGATTTCACCTTGTGGTTATCAGAACAGCCAGCACCAGAAGAACAAAGAACAAGTCTTTCACGAGGCTCTGGGGAAATACTTACGTTCTTTTGATGGGAAGATAAAGTGGTAACCATTGTAGAAAAAAGTATATCCCTCAAAAAGTTATATGTGAACATATGCACATATATTTTGATCATACTCATGAACATGGATGCACATGCATGGAAATACACATGAACAGACATGTGCATGCTCAAATGAACATGTGCATGCATGAACATTATTAGGCTTTTTTTTAAAGAAGGTAATTTTATTACATGCTACAACATGAATGAATCTCTAAGCAAAATACATGGTTAGTTTTGCAAAGGGGAACAAAGCTAGAAATAAAAGATGTAGAACACAGATGGCAATGAGTTCAGGGATGTGACACCAAATCACAGAGAGGTAAGTCAGTCAGGAAAGGACAGTAGAGGATAGTTCTAGCTCATAAAGAGCATGTGAAAAGGTCAACATCACAGAAAGTAGAAATGCAGTTGCCAACTGCAAAAGGTAGAAAAGAAGAGACACTAATATTTTAGAACCCTCAGTTTTGCAAAAGGAGAAAGCTCTAGATTTCTGGTATCCAACAAATTTAGTGATACCATAAAGCAGAAAAAAAAAGGAAATCAAACTAAAACCTTATTTTAAAAACTCTAAAGGTGGAGGGATAGCTAATTGGTTAAAGCATTTATTATGCAAGTACAAGGACTAGTCTTTGGAGCCCCCCAAAACACATAAATACCATGTGGGTGTAGCAGCCCAGCTATAACTCTAACTGTAAAAGCAGAGACAGGATCCCCATAGCAAGCTGGCTAGCAAAACTAACCATACAGCAAGTACTGGGTTTGATTGTCAGATCCTGCCTCAATGAATAAGGTGAAAGAGTCACTGAAGATGATTCTTAACATCAACCTTGGGCTGCCACATGCATGCACACCCACTCACATGTGGCTGCACTCATGTAAATATGCATATACCTATCACACATGCACATACAAAATTGGAAGTGGAAAAATCTAAATATTCAATATTTATCCTAAGAGTTGCATCAGGAATCATTATCCTCACTTTATATAGGACCTTGAGCTTAGCACTTCAAACCCTGTCAAGAGCCCCATGAATCCAAGTCCATGTTGCAGTTAGTTATGTAATGCAGTAGCTACAACCTTCTAATTACACACTAACATAGACTGGAGAATAAAACCCCCAATAGATACCACCTGTTCCAGTGACACCACTGTGTGGCTGTGATAGAACACTCAGAACAAAAGCAGGCTGGGAGAAAGGGGTTTATTAGGCTTACAGATCACACAGCCCATTCTCCAGGGAAGACAGGGCAGGAACTCAAAGTAGGAACATGAAGCAGAAACCATGGAGGAATGCTGCTTACTGCCTTGTTCCCCCTGGCTTGCTCAACTCCCTTTCTTATACAGCTCAGGTCCACCAGCTCAGGGATGGCTCTTTCCACTGGGCTGGGCTTTCACACATCAATCATCAATCAAGAAAACACCCCAGAGACATGCCCGTAGGCCAATCTGGTTGAGACAGTTCTTCAATTGAGATTCCCTCTTCTCAGGTCTGAGCAGACAAAAGCTACCTTTCCCTAACTCAACAAAATCCAATAACAACAAAAGCAACATTAGCAACTGCCCAGAGGTGCCTGGTATCCACTCCCTACCCTCATTACAGATAATCCACTGTACCTACAGAAGACGAAGATGAAAAGTCCTGTCTCTCTGTCCTTTTGACCTACGTTTATAACTAAATGCTAGAACACCAGCTTTGAGGAACTATACAGCTAAAATGAACCCACCTTCTGACCTTTCCTGGCAAAATTATGCCAGGCACTTCTGATCACGGTCATGGCCATGGTCACAGTCCTTGCCCACAAGCAAAATTTCTAGAATGAGGTCAGCTTTCTCCTCTGAACTAGCTGCTTAATCGTGAGACACCACCATGCCATCAGCGGTCACACAATTTTAGCAATCTGAAGAATAAATTCTTCAAGTCAGAGAAGAAGATAGCAGGAGCTCGAAAGATAGCTCAGTTTATAAAGCGCTTGTCAAATGAACACGAGTACCAGAGTTTGATCCTCAGAACCTGTATTAATGTTGGGCACAGTGGAACACAGTTATAATCCCACACTAGGATGTAAAAATAGGAATCTACTTGACAGGCCCAAGCAAGCGAGTGATCCTGGCTCCAAAAATCAAAAACAAACAACAACAAAAATGTGGACAGCAGCTGAGGCATGACATCCAAGGCTGTCCTCTGGCCTCTACATGGGTGCACACACACATGTGAAGAAAGAAAGAGGAACAGGAACGGTGAGGACACCAGATTTAGAATTATGCACAATGAGTCAAAATGCATAGTGGTTTAAGACAATCATAACTCAAAGGCAAACCAGAGCTAACACCACAAATATTGGAGGCAACAGGGATGCGGGTGGGTTGTCTGCCACGGTAGATATAATCCGGAGAGAGCTTTGAGTTCTTAAAATAATGCCCAAGTCTCTCAGGCCGCAGAACACGATATGATGGTGCCATCTGTTTACTGTCCAGAGAGCAATTTCAGGATTGGAAAGTTATATGATTCTGTCCCCCTCTGGGCTTTTATTGCAGCTCTAATCCAAATGTGGGAAGTGGGGGTGCTGGCTAGCTATCTCCCCAGTCACTCTGGTAGCTCAGCAAGAGCCAGGCTGCAGCCAAGACTGCCTCTCACTTGGGGAATTGGCAGAGAGCTGATCTCCCTTCGCCTGTAGGCACCCAACCACAGAGCTCTTCCACCTGCCAAGGCCCCTCAAGATTCTGCAATGGAAGGAGGCATAGCCTGCACAGAAAGGCCCCCAGGAAGGCCTCTCTAAATGGCCAGCCTCCTGTGCAAACTCCAGCTCTGCAGCAGCTTGACACAAATGCATCCAGCTGCTGAGAGCTTACTGCAGGCTCCAACTCTACTCATAGCCACAGGGGAAGTGAGTCTTTTTGTTTTTTAAGCTTTCCTCCGTATTCTACAGTAAATCAAGATGATGGGGCTTCTGGGGATATGAGGGAAGGACAGCCCATGCTTGCCTTCACAGTGATGGGGTCACTTATGCAAGCAGGCCCATTAGGAAGAAGGCTAACCACAATTTCCCAGGAGACATCGTTTGGGGGTCTTGGTAATCCAAGTGGCAAAACCACAATTGTCAAATCAAGGAATCTGGCCCAAACTGGAAATGACTGATACCTTCACATTTCAATATCAAGCCTCTTAAATCCTTGGCTCCACAAGTTAATTGGGTGGAGTTAAAGTGAAGCCCCCAGAGGGACAGTAAAATGTAGAGTCCTCATTATTACCCTAAGAACTTAGGGCTATTTGTCTTTTATATATATAACTGCTATGAAATATGCAAGGATAAACAGCACGATGGTAAAATAAATTGTTCTGAATGACCCACAGAAAGGATGGTCTTTGCCAAGGGTAGTGGTTCCATCTGTGAATGGAACACAAAAGGGGGGGGGGGAGATGACTATTTCCCTAGCTCCTTACTATGAATCCCTCCAAGATAAGATCCCATGAAGAAGCAGGATGTAGGGTTTACCTGTAAGAGGGTTTCAGATCCCAAGAAACTAAAGAGTTCCTTGCAGATGCTCAAAGACCCAAAGAGCAGCCCTCTGACCCTTGATGCTGAAAAATTTAGGACCCTAGACTCAGAGACTGATTTGTGTCCAGGAACCATTGGAAACCAGGCCCTTGAACCGAGAACAGAGTGCAGGAGTTATCCTATCCACTGCAAGAGATGAGCTGCCCTGGAGCCATGCTGTAGCCTAAGCAGCAGAGCACCAGAACAGCAATGGAGTTCACATGCCTAGAATCCTGCTGCTGACGGCACTTCCAGAACTTTGTCTCTCTCTATAGGTCTTTCTCTGTCTCTGTGTCTCTGTGTCTCTCTCTGTGTCTCTGTCTCCCTCTGTGTCTCTATCTCTCTCTGTGTCTCTGTCTCTGTCTCTGTCTCTCTCTCTCTCTGTGTCTGTCTCTGTCTCTGTCTCTGTCTCCCAAACAATCAGACCTTGACAATTGCCTGGAAACTTCTGGGGCACAAGTCAGAGACAGTCACTGTACCCTGGGAGTTCACAGCTACACACCACCACTTTCGGTCCTCAGAAGATGGGTAGTTCCCAGAAGATGACCTCTGCCTTCCATCATGTTGCATCCCCACTCCATGTGAACAGCCAGTGGGTGCCCATTGGTTATGTAACTGACAGCAGGAGCAATGAGAGAGTCTAAGACCCTTGTTTTGAGCCTAAACAAGCCAGTCTAAAGGCCACAGGTAATGAGGCTAGAAATAGAGATGGGTGAAACCAAGTACACTGAATAAAGACAAAGATCCCTGGTTTAGATTGTGTGCTGAGGAAATGGCTGAGTCAGTAAGACAACTGCCACATAAACATGAGGACCAGAGTTCAAATCCCTAGTACTTGTGTGAAATCCAGGTGTAGTGCATATCCATAATGCCAGCACTAATGTTGGGGAGAGATGTAGGGACTTCCGGAGCTCAATGGTCAGCATTCTAGTCTAATCAGGAAGATCCAGGCTCAATGAAGAAAAAAATATGGTAGAGAACCTTCGGAGAGGACACCAACATTATCCTATGGCTTCCACATACATATATACACATGTGCACATACACATACACGGACAACATAAGAACACTTAAAGTCAATTTTGTAAAATATACCAAGATCTCAGGGCCTTCTGACCATGTGATATTAACAGCTTCAAAATGCAGAACTCTTCTGCAGAGACTGAAATCCTTCAATACAACCAAAGAGGAGAAGAAAGCAACCCACTTTTCAGTAAGAACACAGAAGGTTCTGGAAGGAAAAAAGGGAGGGAGGGAGGAAGAAGGAGAGGGAGGGAGGGAGAAAGGAAGGAAGGAACAAGCAAAAGTACTTATCGTAGAAGGAGACAGGCTATGGTAAATATTAACATACAGCATGGGGCTGCAGATCCTGCATATGATGTGTAACCCCACCACTGTTGACACACAGTATCTCAGTGAAGGCTAAAGCTTGACGTTATATAAGTTTTGAATAAAAGCAGACCACATAAGCACTGCTTTTGTCAAAGATGATTTATTCTGCCAAGAACGTATGAGTCCTGCAACTGTGCCTATTATTTATCAAAAAAGAAAAAAAAAACAAGTTATGTAATTCTCTGAAAAAGAAATGCAGTCTTGATTAAATTAAGGTTTAATGGCAGTTATTTATGGTTCCTGGAAAGTCCTTCTTTTCTTTTCTTGTAAACTGTATTCCATAATTTGAGCAGACCTGAAAGTTACATGGTGAGCGGAGTCAGCATCTTCGCATCTCTTAATTGGGAGAGGGCAGAAGCTACAATCCTCCCGAGGCAGCAGCCACATGGACTACTTTTTCTGGAGCTCCTCATTCCTGCCACCTCCTCTGCTTCTCAGCACCAGCATCCATCTTCACAGCCCCCGAGTCTAGCTTAGACATGGGCTTTTCCCAGAGTAGGGTGCCATGGCAAAGGTACCTGCCAGGGCAGGGGGGTCATGGGACAAACTCTAAAACTCAGGGATATTACCTGCACCCACCCAGCCTCCCACCCACTGAGTGCTGCACTCTAGTGTGAAGATGGGTCCTCCAGGAAGGCAGCAGTGGAACAGAAAGCTACCTACTTGCAACATATGACGTGCCCTCAATCCTAATCAATTTAACCGCAAGCTTTTACAGTATATGGATCCCCATTCTTTAGGTAGTTGGAGCTTTGGATTTCCAAACTGCTGACTCACCCAGGAATTAAGATGCAATATGAAGTTGTCTTTGGCTGTGGAATAAACTCAAAGACTTATGGAAACTTTCACTAGTATCAGCTGACCTCGTTAAAAATCCTTCCTTCCCTTCGGCCATTGATCTCTTATCGCTGGGATTTGGGCAAAGATAAAACAGAGATGTGAAATGGAACAAAGGAAGAGGCAGAGTACTGAGACCATGTTCAGAAAGGTCACCGAAAGGTCATTTAATTGTCTCCATGGCCTGGATCAGTTTCATACACCACTGTGACATTTTTGCTTTCTCCAAGCTCTCCACACCTCATTGACTGACACATTCTTTATCCTCACTACCAGAAGGATTACATCATAATAACATCCAAATACATCCTTGGAGTCCCAGGGGCTCCAAGCCCACAACTTTCCTAAACCAGTATCAGAAAGCCACCTGGAGTTACCAAGTGGTAACTCCAAAGGACTGGTTGCAGTTCTCCACCCACAGGCTTCCTGTGATCTCACTTCAGCTTGGGAGTGTGCACCGCCCCCTCTTCCTCTTCTCTCATCCAACCCTGTAACATATCTTCCTTAGTCCGTTTTCACACTTGGGAGGCTCGGAAGAATTCTGAGTTTGAGGCCCACCTGGAACATATTGTACAGGATTGCAGAGTGGGACTTTTATCTCAAGACAAAAACTAGAAAGAGAGAGAGAAAAGAAAGAGGAGGAGGAAAGGGAGGAGGAGGAGGACGAGGAGGACGAGGAGGATGAGGAAGAGAAGAATTAGACAAATTTATTCTGTGCCCAGCACGCAAAGCTGGCCTGCAACCATACCACAATTCAAATCAGTGTGCACCATGACAAGCCATGGATTTTTGGTTGGCCAGATTCTGGCTCTGGTCCTTATGTACTCATCATAACACACGCTCACTCACTCACTCACACACACACACACAATCAACAAATTAAGAGAATTACAGATTTGAATACAATTATCTCTCTACTAATCCTCCTGCTTAGGCCATATCATCATAGCCATGCCATCCAGTCTCCTACTGCTCCTACTTTACATCTAGGCTTCATGTGTATTAGACCTGTCATTCCATCTGGCAGCTACTGTGCAGAGTCATTTCTGCAAGGCAACTACTGGGTTGGCTGCTTTGGTACTCTAGTTGTGGCACACCAGAGCCAACTTAGATGGTGTACATGTATCCAACTGTCCCCAGCTTGGCTGCCGCTTGAAAACCATCTGCCCTGGCACACTTCAGGGAGCTCTGGCATCTCTTGAATAACTCCAGACCCTCCTGTGGAGATGCCAAGGAACCTCTGCAGAGATCCCAGACTGCATTACAGTGCCCACCATTCACTAGGAGCTTGACACTGAGAAAATGACTTGACCTTCCTACACCACTTGATGGACCATTGGTATTTCTTCTTGGTCTTTGTGAAGCTGGATAAAGCAATGGATAAAGTTGCCTACAATACTCCTTGGTGAGGGTCGGTAATTACTATTATGTGTTCACATAATTATTGACTTAATCATGTTGCATTAGTTACTTTTTATTGTTGCTGTGACCAACTACTGACAAGAGGCAACTTAAGAAAGGAAGAATCTCTTTTGGCTCACAGCTGAGGGGATACAGCTCATCATAGCAAAGAAAGCATGGCAGCAAAGAGTGAACCAAGTAGGCACACTGCATCTTGTCTACTGTGAAGAAGCAGAGACAGAATTGGAAGGTGAGCTGGGCTAAGAAACCTCAAGTACCCCAGTGACCCATTTCACCCAATTAGGTTCCACCTCAAGACCTTCCTGCAGCTGGGGTCCCAGTGTGTTTAAACACATTGGCCTATGGGAGGCATTTCACATTAAACTTCCACATATAAAATACTTAAGTAATACCAATATCCTTGGGATAGTAAATGAAACAAATATAATTAATTATAGAATTGAACTTAACTATGCAGTCAATTGATGTAATTAATTTAGCCAGTTAAGTCATTGTTGTTATTATTATTATTACAACTATTATAGCTGAATACAAAGTCAAAGTAGAAAAGGAAGAGTTTCTCTTAAGATCAAAAGTTCAGGAACATATGAGAGAACCATGAATGAGGTAATGAAGGACGTAGAGGGTTAGTGGCCAGAGAGAAATGGAGAGAAATAAAAGCCCAAAGTCACAGGGAAACTGTGAGCAGAGCAGTCCAGTATCCAAAGCAGAAGTGGGGAGCTAGTGACAGGCATCTGTTACTTGTATCCTGCTTACCCACTTCCATCCAGGCAGCCCCCCAACAGTCTACTTTCCCTGGGTACTAGAACAGAGCACCCCACTGTGAAACATGGTACTAGGCTCTAGCTCCTGACCTATCTTTCACACCAGTTACCTGAACTGGAACCACTCTTTTATTTGCCTGTGGCTCACCATAGAAAACAAGGACATTGTACGGCCGGCTAGGGCTCCCACCAACAACTCTCCTGGCTAATTCATCAATGGGTTCAAACACACCCAACAACAACAACAAAAACATTTTTTAAAGGGGGGAAACTTACTGAAAACAAAGAAGGCTCAAGAAGGAGGAGAAGGTGAGTGAGAGAAGGCTGAGGTATGAAAATGGCTTGAGTTTATTATACATGTATGAAGCTAGCAAAGGATTACAAATAAATTTAAAAATAGAAAGACCCTGGAATTAAAAGCCTTAGCACTCCTGTGTCACATTCCTGAAACTCAGTAAGAAAACCACTTGGGAACCTTGCACTGTCCTGCAGGCTCATCAAGGGCATGCTCTCTCCTTTGACTTGGTCAACCTAAGAGAATTCCATCCCAAGACAGACTCTGCTGAAAGCATGACAAGCACTGCTTGAGGCCAAAGATCCTCACATTCTGCCTGGTTCATCATCTGCAAACACTGCTCTTCAGTATGCAAAGTGGTCCTCAACTCTAATATCCATCACTGTATAGTGAGTCCCAGAACAACAGCAGCAACACACAGCTGCAAAAACAGTGGGTGATACAGCTCATACTAGGCAGCAGTGACAGAAACATAGATTCCCATCTTGGAGATGCCAGAAAGTTAAATGTGGTAACACAAATAAAGGGCATAAGAAATCATTGGGTTCACTGGCATCAGGAACAGTGAGCCTTCCCCTTGATTCCTTCTCTTCTGCCTTAGATCATCTCAAGGTCTTCTGAAGGTCTTCCTACTCTCCTGAATTAAAAAAAAAAAAAAACTTACTGGAGAAACCACAAGCTCTTTCTAATCCTAGCCTCAGGATCCTAGCTTAAAAAGATGTCATAATGACAAAGGTGGAGGTCAACCAATGTAATTGGAGACAGCAGATTAGTGAACCTTTGTTCATTCTGTTCCAACTGTGTCTCTTAATATCTGAAGCATTTCTGAGGGTGAATGAAGGCAGCATTAAGACCACAGTCTTGTTTCTTCTCTGGAGCACAGACAGGCCAGTAAAGATAAAGTGTGCTAATTAGTATGGTCATGAAGAGCAAGGATAGCTCTAAAAGACATCACACTTGTAATAACTGTAATAATTCAGGAGACAGAGCATGCAGAAATAGGCTCAGAGACATACATACCACAGACAGCAAGGCAAGTGCAGCCATCCAGTGTGTGATTCAAGGGCAGCAGGTGAGAAGTACTTTGAATATATTAAAGATGTTTTCCCATACTATACTGTATATAGAAATGAAATTTTTAGTGTAGTAAAACCCCAAGATTAATAGTAAAACTTTTGATATTTTTAAAAATAACTTAGAGCAATAGCAATAGCCAGTATTGTTCGGGGACAGGCTGCTGACAGCTCAAAGGGAGGTAACCAATACTTGGCACTGAGTTGTATATTTGTAAACTTACGGCATCTGGGAGAGAGTCACCATCCCACCCACACAAGGTGAGTCCATTTGAACTCTTAAATATGTGTCTGAATATGTGTGTGCCATGTCCATGTGCCTGTGCCTATGTGTATGAATATTGGCAACTGGAGAAGGAAGAGTATCTTCTTCAGGAATCTAAACCTGTAAGCACCAACATGATTTGATTTTAGGAAGGCACATATTAAGGATTTAAAATTACTTCTTTTAAAGTTCAGACATAAAGTAAGTCTTATGCTCTTTAAGAAGACAGGAAAGGAGCAGGGAAATTAGGGTACATTAGGGTAGGGAGTGGGAGTGTTGGTTCGGAAGGAGAAACTACAATCAGGAATGTGCCCACTGGGAGGTGCTGCATTGGCTTCTCAATTTATGCATGGCATTGCTTTAAATATCTAAAGCTCTCTCTCTCTCTCTCTCTCTCTCTCTCTCTCTCTCTCTCTCTCTCTGTGTGTGTGTGCCCATGTGTGTATGTGCACACACACATATGCTTCCTTTTAGTATTTGTATTGACTTTAGCCAGTATTACAAGGCAATAGGTTTCATTATGATATGACCTATTAATACACATATATCATTACTCCTTGCTTTTATTCACTGCCTACTTCTATCTCCCCTTTGTTGACTCTCTTCTTGCCCCAAGTAGTCTCCTGTTCTGCTTTCATGACACCTATACTTCATTTTCCTCTTTTGACTCCCTCCCTTCTTTTGAAATCTCTTCTCCACTCATAGTTCTCCCCTTTCCATGCCTTCAATATGTGCTTGTACGCCACTGCTAAAATTCCTTAAACCACACCTTAAACAATGTCTTCCCTATTCCTAAGGTCCAACCAGAAGCAAAAGTATATATTCCACCAGAGTTCACTCTGGGGAACCAATGAGTTTATCAGGTTTACTCACATAGAGCAACTGGTGAGGGCTTATGAACAGGAATTAAGTGGCTACACCCAGCATGCATGATGGCTCCCCCATGGCCAGATAGATGCAACCCTGACACCAGTCCTTGACAGCCTTTATTCTTGAAATCTCTCACTGAGGCCACAGGAATAATTACATACACCTGGTTTGGGAAAGTGTCTGGATATGTGATAAGGTGGGGGGGGGGGGTTGTTCCATGACATCCCCACTTCTCCTTCTGTAAAAGAAGGTCAACAGTTAGCAAAGCCCAGTTGTGACAGCTCATAATGATGATAGCAGTTTGGCTTGGAGGACAGTCCTGTACATCATAAATGTGTCTACATGTGTTTAAATGTATGAGAGAAAACAAACAATACGTGCCTGAGTCTGGCTTCTTTCATTTTATTTGATGGTCTTCAGTTCCATCCATTTTCCTACAAATGTCACCATCTCACATTCCTTTACATGACCAAATAAAAGTCCATTGTGTATACATTCTACATTTTCATTATCCACCCACATGTTCATGGACATTTTAAAGAGTATTTAAGAGATTTGGAGATCAAATCCACTATGTCACATCACCTTCTAAAAAATTACCCTCCAAACCTGAAGCAGACAGCTGGCTTTATCCTGTAGTAGCTAATCCAGAATAACCTGAGCACCCATCCCATTAGCAAAATTAAAATGCAAAATATTCTTAAGACTCACAAAAGTCCCCCACAAGCTACTCAGATTTATACATGAGACATAACATAGGCATTCAAGAATGGTGCCGCATGTTGGAGCTGCAGCTGGGTGGTCGAGCACTTTTGCAGTATGTGCGAGGTCCAAAATTCAACCCCTCATGCTGCAAGACCAAGAGGAGCAGAAGAACAGCAATACACATCCTAAGGGCTCACCCCCACCGGGTTCTCTAAGCACTACCAAAGCAATCACAACTCATCCACTTTTCAAATACACTACAGGTGCACATACCCAGGCAAGCACGGGTGTGTGTGCAGACAGATATATAAGGATGCCTGTTGAGGAAAAGCATTTGAGGGTTGTAAGTCTAAAGCCACACTAAACTTTCTATTTGTCTCCCAGAAAGACTGAAGAAAAAAACTGGAACTATTTCCCCAAGGCTGGCTTCGCCCAATACTGAGGCAAAGCCATCATTTCTGCTAGCTTAAAATAGATAAAATAGTTTTATAAATATATATAAAAGAAGTGAAGTTCAACATCTAATGACAGGACCCTCGGGGACACCATGCCAGCAGAAGGTGATACACAGAAATCCCTCACTATGTAATATACCCATGAAATCCAGTGGAAATGAGACAGAACAATTTTAGATAAACACCAAAATATGAGCCTTCAGTGTCTGAGTATTATAAATTTGCATATTCAAGTGTTCTGCATAAGCTCGTGATTCATTAGGCAGTTATACATTATTAACAAGGCCGAAGCTCTGCAATCATAAAAGCAGACTCATGATGACACACCTATTCTACAGAATAATTTTCCAGAGACTGAAAACAGAAAACCTTAGTTAGTTACCACCCAGGTTTTTATCCTTGCTTGATAAATTTGAATAAACCCGTGACTTGGTTGTTTGCAAATCATGAGTCTCTCAGATCCCTTCTCCCTTCCTAGTGCTTCAAAAATTCTACTTAGTTCTGATCTTGTGTCATTGCTGGAATATTTATGAAGAGCTCCATCCTGGAGTTTCTCCTCAATATTTAATACAAATTAAGAGTTCCCACACTGTGCGGACTGCTGTGTGACACAGAAGTGCAGAGTGCATATGAGACCCCTCAGATCTTAGAAGGTCTGAGGGAAAAGCAGAGGACTAAGCAGGCAAGTGCCCCCCTCTGCAGTTACCACAGGAAGAGCAGAGACATGCAAAAGTAGACCTCAAAGAGGGCGTGAGATCAGGGAAGGCTTCATAGAGAAAATGGCACCCAAACCCCAGATTCCCTAAGAAGAACCTGTTACAAGGTGTAACAATGAAAGTTGACAGGTAGCATGTGAGTAGTGACAGGTAGGATTTATAAACACCCTAAACAAAACATCTATAGTGTATCCTTTTCCAAGGTTCACAGGGAATATCACAGAAGAGAGGGTAGAAAGATTATAAGAACCAGAGGGTGGGCAGGACTCCTGTGAAACCGTGTCATGTCTTCTGACGTGACAGGCCTACTGTACTTATGAACTCCCAGTAGCTGTGATGGCCTGCACAGAGCCTGCAAAAGATCAAGCCAGTCAGAATTCTAGCATGAGTGGCAGAGGTACTCATGAGGCCCCCATCCTGCCTAAGAAGCTATTGGCTGCTGATAGCTGCTGTGAGAGGGAGAGTAGATCTTTGTGGACTGCCTGTGCTCCAGTAGATGGTCCCATACCTCTGAGCATACGGACAGCGCTGATTAGATTCGGTCGATTATTTTAAAGATATAAAGTTGTAAAGGAGGTGAGGGTGTGATGAAGGAGAATCTGAGGAGTTGGGGTGAATATAATAAAAAATACATTGTATAGGTCTGGACACGGGGGCACACATCTTTAATACCAGCATTCAGAAGGCAGAGACAGGTAGATTTCTGAGAGCTCCAGGCCAGACAGAGCTACAGAATAAGACCCTATCTCAAAAGAAAAAAAAAAAAAAGTAATGTACATGTCTATGAAATTCTTAAGTAAGAAATAAAAATATATTTTAAAATAAATTAAAACGTGATGAGAAGTGAACAAACATTAGATGGAAATGATTAAGTGTGATGTCTTAGGGAAGACAAGAAACTGGACCAATCAGTGCCCTCAGCCAGGCTTCCATTACTGTCGACCAATCAGTGCCCTCAGCCAGGCTTCCATTACTGTCAATAGAACTCAGCCATTTTGTTAGCACTAATGTGAGGATGGATTAAGACTGAAGATACTTAAACCTCCAAGGCACTGTTTAGCATAAACACACCCCTCTACAACCCCATTCATTACTTCTGCTTAACTGCTAAGTTAGAGGGGATGAAGAGCAATGAAACTTTTTTAAAGTTTCATAATGTTGAATATGAAATATGAATATGAAATCGGGAATGCTCGGAGCTATCTTTTTAATTTTTAAACTACTTTAATTAAGCAGCTTCATCTTTTATCACCAAGGACAAACTCTTTCTTAATGCGTCTGTCCTATAGGTCCAAAGCTACAGTAGGACAGATAGGCATAAAAACTGTTTGTGTACATGTGCAGATAGACATTCCTGGAGACAGTGTGCACACACATATGCCCCCACCCACTGATGTGGAAATCTACTATTCCAGGAAGAAGACCAAGCAGCTGACGGAGAAAAGGGTGCCACTAATCCAGCTACTCCAATGCTCCCAGACGCACTTCTGAGGTTGCATACACACCCCCTGGGGTCTTCGACAGGCCGGTGAAGTAGTTCAACGGCTTTCACTGTTTAATCCCCTTGTGATATAGTAAGAAGAGACACAAACTGGAATGGTTGAGAGCTGATTGGTTCAGAAGAACTCTTCTCTCATGACTGACAGGTACATTCCTGGACTGATGCATGCCTGGGTTACTGAGGAAGATGTATTGCTATAAAAGCAAGCTTCCTCTGCCCATGTGGACTCTCTACAATACCTGACTCAGAAGAAATGTTACTTGCTGCATGGCAAGAATTGAGCACCATGTTCTTAAAATCCCTTTATTTATAAATCACCCAATCTGGTGTTTGGTTATAGCAACTGAAGACAGGCAAACTGGGCTAGAGATGTGGTTTATCAAGTCACACAGATAATGAGCAGCTGAGGATCTGATGCCAGGACTCAGATCTACTGTCATCTGTTCCAAACCCAGCAGAAAGAGTTAGCTATGAAGCAGCACATGCCCAGTGCTCAGAGCACACTCCTCAATTCAGATATACATATGCCTAGTCCTGTCTGCATACAAAAATCTGAAGATAGAGAAGTTCTTTATTGATAGCATCACCATCAGACCATCCAGTTGCACATTAATCTTTCTGGGCCCTTTTTTTTTACAACTGAAAAGTCAGAGCAATAATCCCTTAATACCAATGGTGGTGGTGGTGATGATGATGGCAATGACCTTCACAGAGTAACTGTGAGCATCAGTGGGCTAAACCATTATCATAATAATCAACAATGAACCAGAGTTTATATTGAAAGATTTTTGCTTGGCTCCTTCTAGATATAGGTTTTGGCATTTCACACCCTCAGTCTTAAAAAAAAAAATACATCCACCACTCTGAGCCTGATGGATGGCATCAGACGAATGACTCTATCAGCAACAGGAAAGCCTGGCTCCGCGTATTAACTCCTCACCACCCACAACCTCAGAGAACACAGTCTCATTTATAACAAAATGGCACCACAGTTTCTAATCTTTCTACCACTGTACATATGTTGAATGGGGGAAATAAAATCAATAAAACAGAAGTTACAAGAAATATGCAAGCATAGAAGAATTTGTAGGGTGGCAGGGAATGTCCTTAGCATCCACAATTCTTCCTTCCTCTCCTAATGAAATCATGCTATCTGTTCTGCTGTATGACACTGGAGATGTGAGTTTCCTCTTTAAAACCCAAAGTCAATAACACATAGTGAAAAGTGAAAGCTAACAGTACTAAACCAACAGTTCTTTTCTCTGCCTGTACGGTGGTCTACATTCATTGTTAGGCTCTAGAAATGACATGATGTTTTTCCAAGGTCATAACAGGTCTCACACTGTTCCCATGATAGTAAGTATTATGATTTGGATGAGAAGTGTCCCTCACAGGAACCTGTGTCTGAACACTTGTTCCCCACTTGGTGGCGCTATTTGGAAGGTAATGGAATATTCAGGAGGTGGGGCCTAACTGGAGAAAGTGAATTGCTAAGGACTGGACTTAAGAGCTACAGCTCAGGCCCTGCTTGCTGTCAATACCTGACAGCTTCCTGATACACCAAGATCTAACAAACTCCCATGACTACAAACCAGCTCCATGCATAGCCTGCCATGACAGCATGTATCCCCTTAAACTAGGAGTCAAATAAACCTCTCCTTATTTGGGGTGCACCTGTCAAGTATTTGTTCGAATCAGTGTAAAAGTAACTAACAGGATGAGAGGAAGGTGTCTGCCAAGACCTAGGGCTGGGAGACACAAAGAATTCCCCCTTTTCCAGCAGCAAACAAAATCCAAAGCCTAGAAAAGAGCTCACTAATTAAATCCACCTTTTATGACTGCACATTAAGAACCTGGTTAAAGGGAAAGTGTTCTTCCTAACAGAAAGAATTAAGTTGTAATTTAATTATGCCCACATACTACTGGCGAGAGGGGCCATCGTTGAAGCCAGGCACTCCAATTAATTTGCCACTCTCATTCAAAATTGTTACGTATTTTTAAAGGCACAGCCAAGGAGACTGCTTAGCAGACAGCAATGATCACACACACACAGCAATATCTAGGAAACACATAATAAGTGCAAACTTCCTTTCAGAACACCATTTCCCCAGCACAATAAAAAACAAGAGCATGGACATTTATAAAATTTGATTCAGGAAATAATTAGCCCTCCCAAGTATTAAAGTAATAAACAGTATAGCAAATAAATAAATACCTGATTGTACACATACATGCATACATACACAATGCACACATTCATGCACACACACACACATATGTACTTTTAGCCTATCGGGACCTAAGCAGAAAAAGCCATGAATAACAGCCTTGCTAATCTAGCTTCAGAACTGTATGCATTTGCAGAGCCTCATAAGTCCCCACCTGTTTAGGAAGCCAACACACAGCATTACTCACTGTGTGGTCCAAAACTGAAGCTTCGAGACATGAGCACGCAAATCTACTGCAGCGTATTCCGTAGCATTGCACTGCATCATATGAGTGTCATGGTGAAAGCAGAGGGAGTAACAAGGCCCAGAGGAGTCAGATAATCCCATTTGTACCCACATCATGTGTGATATTTTGACGGTGCACATGGCTAATGGTGAAACTCTCACCAGGAAGGCGCCTCTGGCACTGAGATGGTAGTTCTGGCACACAGTACGGGGAGCGAGCAATGGGAAGGGGACAATAAATCCTAGCTCTGCCAGTCTACCGACTCAAACATACTCTAGAGGTGCCCACGATGCATTCTAGAATGCAGTAGGGGGCTGGTGATGTGGCTGAGTGGTTAGAGTGTGTGCCTAGCACAAGGGTTCAGTCCTCGGTTCTTCATGAACCGGGTGGGGGAGGGGGGCCGCAGCCCAGCGGTGAAGGGTTTTTGCAGATGGACAGTGAACAGGGTTTGAAATAAGAAGGTCTCCTGTCTCCAGATATGTCTTGTGCCTGCACTACTCCTGCATCCTTCATATTGCTGCTGACATTTCAAAGCCTAGTATTTTAAGACCTCTTCCTCATGGAGGAAGGACTGATGTTCAAGAAAAACCTGACCATCTGCCTGCATCTCCTCTGTACCACAATCAATACCTTCTGGAACCTCCAGGAACGAAAACTACTCAGAACCCAGATGGAGAAGCAAGGGTGTCGTGCACACACCTCCACCGTCTCTCCGCCCACACCGCCACACGGCCCCGCGCCCACGCGGATTCTGCTCTCCAGAACCACTGCTGGGCACAGCCAGGCTGTCTGCATCCTTCGCTTCTTCCTCCAGCTCCACAGCACTGTGTGACTGTAACAAGCCAGCCACACAGTCCCCATGTATCTTGAAAGCATCTTGTAGCCTGGGCTGGCTTAGAACTCACAAAGTAGCCCAGGCTGGCCTTGCTTGCAATTCTACTGCTTCTGTCTCCTAGGTGTTAGAATTACAGGCAGGTGCCCCCTCAGCTGTCCAAATCTTGGCATCTCTGAGTGACTTTAAACTATAATTTCAAATTCCAAAGATGTGAGTGTATATGTGTGTGCATATGAATTTTTTATTTTTATATGTATGGTGTTTTTATCTGCATGTATATCTATGCACCACATGCTCTCAAAGGCCAGAAGAGGGTGTCAGATCCCAGAGACTAGATATACAGGCAGTTGTTATCAATCCTTTGGGTGTTGCGAATTGAACCTGGGTCCTTTAAAGGAGCAGCCCATGCTCTTAGCCACAGAGCCATCTCTCTAGCCCTTCGGGGTTATATTTTTTTAAATATCCATTATTCCTGGGACTTCCTATGTGTTACTAGCACATTATAGAACCACAACAAAGTGAGAAGCTCAGCAGAGGCTGCATCTCAGTTGTACCAAGCACACGGGGATCACACTGAAACACAGGTTCAATTCCCAATACTGCAAAGCACAAAAGCCAATTGCAGTCAGAGGTGGATACACATGACTGCCCATGGTTCCTGATGGTGGCTCTTCAGTCAGCTGCATTGCTCTTCCTGGCTGACTAGAGAAGATTACGTATTATAAATACATATGCAATCATGAATAAATGCACAGAGAAAAACCAATTTGTTTTCCATAAAAAAGAAAGGTTTGTACCTGTTGAGAGGTGCTACCGATGGGATAATGAAAACCTTAGGAATGTGGCAGCCACTATCAAGGACCCAAGATGGCATGAAAGCTTAGGCTTCCTTCAAACAGAAAATGTATTCATAAGCTTTTTGACAGTTTTTGCAGTTGTTTAATAAATTAAAAACAAAGCTGCCTATCAACAAACCACTATTTTCTCTTTGTACATTGCTTGAATTCATCACGGGATAATTGTACGATCTCTGTGTATTTTTGTGCTGCCCCTTTCCTCTATGTAAACAACGTTTCATTTTGCTATGTAAGTCAAAGAGATACTTTCCCGATTTTTAGTGTATTCATGTATATATAAGTATGTGAAAATATAAACATTAGAAAACAGAATCCTAATTCCTCTTATTGTACTGAAAAGAACACTTATGAAACAATTGATCAATCTATTCTGATAAAGAGACCCCCCAGTTCAGAGAAATTAGTTTCCGCATATCAGATACATTGTGACATATTAGCTAATATAAAATGTCATTCTCTAAATGTATTGTTTACATTTGTTAATATTTTACATTAGAGAAAATGTTTGCACATCATGTTATCTGTGGAAGTGCCCTCTTTTGATTCTCAGTGTCCTGTTCTACAGACGCATCCTAACAAACATGTATTTCCAATAAAGATTTTTTCCTAAAAGACAAGGTATCTCAATGTAACCCAAGTCATCTTTGAACTCATGACCCTCAGGCCTCAGCCTCCTGAGTGCTGAACGTGCAGACAGACTTCCCGTGTCCAATTCATCAGACAGACTGCCAACGACTTGTCATGAGGGCAACATGAAATGAATGGCATGTTCTTGCAAAGCTCAGAGTTGCTTCTGTTAATCTCACTACACTTTGTCATTGCTCCCCAGTCTTCTGTTAGCCGGGGTCGGGGGCTGCCTAGACTGTGTGGCTGGGTCCCAGAGAGCTTAAGTGCCAAGCTGCCTTCAATGTCTCGTCCATGATCCTACCTTCTTCCCCCAAACTCACACCTCAGCTGGTGAAGGAGCTTGCTGCACAAATTTGGCAGTCTGAGTCCAATCCCAGGAACCCACAGTGGAAGAGGAGAAATGATTCCTGCAAGTTGTCCTCTCTCTTCCACATGTACACTGTGACTTGTGTGAGCCCCACCCCACCCCCACAATACATAAAACACATAGAAATTTAAAAATAAAAAGGTTAAAGAGAGAAGCACTTTGTCTGCTTTTTTGATTGTTGTATCTTAAAATCCAGAATAATGAATGTATACAGCAATCACTCAATACATGAATAAAAGATTTGAAACAATATCTAATCCATAGCCATATACATAGCCATATACATATATATCAAGTTTTGTGCATTGCATAATAGCTAGTATAGTTGTAAGCTTTGGTGGTATGCATTTCACCAAACTGGCTCATCATTTTCACCAAAACCTGTGCCTGTAATTTACTCAGGTACAAATGGTACCCAAAGCATTTCTAAAGTTCCAAGCGGATTCACTTTCTTTACCATTTTTCACTTCAAATATCTGTTAAGCATTTACCAAAGTGAAAGCACAAATCCAGTCATTTTTGTTCTTGAGGTCCAGAAGAAAATTAAAACACACTTCACCCAGTAAAATGGCAAGCACACATAGGAGCCCAAGCCTACCCATCCAAAACAAAAACAAAATGACCTTTTGTTGCCTGGGTGGGAAAATAAATTAGAATCTAATGAGACAACATTTAGAAAATGGTGAATTCATATTCAGTCTAACTGAACTTTAATAGCATTTTATATACTATACAACCAGAGGCATTATGTTCTTACACCACTCAAAGTAAAGAGAAATCTCTAGGACCTGTCCAAGGAAAAGTTTCTACTCTTATGGAAGACCCACAGATGAAAATACCAGAGCTAAGGCAATTTAAGTGAGACAACTTTGTTGCTTTGTGGTTGGCTAAGAAAATAAAGCCAAGAGCAGAGTTGATAACCCTATGTTCTCATGTGTCTCCTCATTGGCAGCAAAGACCCAAACGGTCCTTCTGAGTTTAAATCAACATCCAGAACAACCAAAAGAGAAAGCTCCCTTCGCTACCAGATCTCAAAGCAAGGCAAAGCATCCACGGTAGAAGACAATGGGACTCGCTCTGCTCTCCTTACTCACATGCAAAACCAGCAGAAGTAGAACAGAGTAAGAGTACCTCCGTGGCAAAATGCTTAGCCAGCAAGCACAGGGCAGAGGACCTGATCCCTAGCATGGGAAGAAAAACTAACTTCATGGTCCATTCTCTAGCAACAAGCACACTCTCCAGCTAGGGTATATTGGCTTGTTAAGTTCTTTTGAACAGAGATTAAGACAAGTATAATCAAAATATTTCAAGTTACAATCTCAAAAGTTGTTTTCCACCAAAACTATAATTCATATATTATCAGACAGACCTGTTTTTCAGCCCCATACTTGGGAAGCAGGAAGAAAGGGCTGAAGAGAAACAGGAGACTTAGAGACATATCAGCATCAGAAAAAACAAAAAACAAAAAAACAAAACAAAACAAAAAAAACCTCTTAAGAAGTAACAGACTACAAAACTCTATCATGATCTGAGAAGCTAATGGTATTTCATAGCTGCTGGGAGAGGGAGAGTCAGTTTTCTTTAATGCTGTGACCCCTGGTAAGGGGATCACATACCAGGGTAGGCCCTACACCCTGAGACTAGCTGGACAACAAACAGAACTCAACAGGGAAAGAAGGAAGGAAGGAAGGAAGGAAGGAAGGAAGGAAGGAAGGAAGGAAGGAAGGAAGGAAGGAAGGAAGGAAGGAAGGAAGGAAGTAGGAGGAAGGAGGGAGAGTTGGGGAGGAAGGGGAGGAGGGGAAAGAAAAATAAATCTCAAAAGTTGGGTAAGAAGGGATGGGAGGGTGAACCGGGTAGTTATGGAAGAAGTCGGGAAAGAATATATTTAAAGTACATTGTATGAAATTCTCCAGTTAATGTAAATAATTAAAGAAAGGACACACTATTTCTAACAGGCAGTTACAGGATGATTAAAAAAAAAAAAGTAAAGCTAATAACTGTCAAATAAAGCACTCAAAAAAGACACAGCATAAAGCTCTCAGCCCATTCCCTCTCAAGCCCCTTAAAGGGCCATCTCCGTGCCCAGGAATGCAAATGCACCAGTGAGAGCCACAGTCCCCTCTGCCCTGCAGCTGCCCAGTCCCCTACCCATGCTACATCCACACTGAGTATTCTAGGGTGAACCATACACGAAACCAGCCTTTTCCAAGGTGCACCATGCCAGCCGTGAATTCCAGCCTCCCTCCCTGAGCTCTGATGAGTCCCCCGGCATATCAATGTATCCAGGGGACTGGAGGGTCATCCAGGAAAAGCAGCTATTGCTACTGCTTGGGTGCTTTGTTTTAAGAGCTATATGGCTGGGAACCTATAGCTGTCAATCATGGCCTCACAACATGTAAACTTTCCTTCAAATGGATCCACAGAACCAACTGATTTCCAGCCTTAGAGAACCCTCTAAATACAAGTGTAGGCCTTACTTCTTTGCCCTACAGGCAGGAAAGCCCAGGCTAGCACAGCTGTCAAGCTGGAAAGTTATTGCCGACCAAAGGATATCCTCACCATGGTCCCTGGAGACATTACTCAGCAAAACAGCTCTCACTGGAGCACGAACAGCTACAGCTCCTGCCCCTCTGTGCACCAGAGGACTCCTGCGATTTTTATTAGAAGGTAGGAGATTGTGAGGGGGCCCCTGCCCATTAAGGGCCTGTTAAACTGACTGGCATCAGCATGCTTCTTCTCCATACCCCCTCACAGGGAATCAAGTCAACTCCTGGCAATCTCCAAAAGGACAGGCTCCTACAGCTGCCAGCAGGGGCTCACGGAGAAGGCGCTGCAGAGAGCTGCAGTCGGTGTCATCAAATATTCAACAAAGCACAGCTCTCAAAATCAAATTAAAAAGCTTGGATGACAGCCTCTTGGGGAAACCATCTCGAGACACTAGACATTCATAGCCAAATTGCAGTGGAGAGGGGGTTCTTGTTTGCTTACTTCGTTATCTTTCAGCCTCGTTTTGTGCAAACCTAAAAAGGACAATTAAACTTCGAGTCATGGCCTCTAGCACCAAGCACACTCTCCAACAAGGGTCCGTTGGCTTGTTATGTCCCTTTGCACAGAGACTGAACCCAAAATCCCAACACTGACAGCAAATGCTGGCATGTTTTACTGCCTGATTTCCACACCGACAAGGGCCTCAGCAATCACTTCGTGAACCTTTCGGCACTGTGGTACAATCCGCAGCAAGAACTGCAAATATTCTCCTGTTTCCAGTTGCCGACACAGGGCCTTGGAGTTCAGGCTTTTGCCTGCACTGTGTGACTTGATTTTGAAACACAGCTACTGAATAAAGCAAGCCTTAAATTTTACCTGCTTCTTACGGCCGTTTATGAATGCTCACACATTTTTAAACCTACAGCTGATTCTGCTCCCTACAATTTCACACTAAGGGGGAAAAAAAAAAAACTTACCACTTTAAAATCTGGACTCCATACCCCTAGCTGAGGAGTTGTTGATAGATGCATGTCAGAGAAGAGAAAATATTTCTTTCAGTGGTGTAGCCCCCAATAAGTTGTCCATGATTGAGTAAATAATCCCACACCCATGCTTATGGAAGCAAGCCTCTGGGTCATTAAAAAAATAAGATCAAAAGGAAGAACGTATTGGAAGAAATAAAGAGTCTAAGGGAGGATATAAAACAGGGTAAGGAGGGAATAACTGCAATCAAAACACAGGTATGAAAATGTGAAAAGAGTTAAAATATTTTTTAAAACATTTATGCCACAGCCCTGAGGGAATTTATTTTAAAAACCACCAACAGTAACAAACCTCAAGTTGCATAGTGACTATCCACATTTACCGAGATGCCGTGGGCAGCTGGACAGAAGGCTTCGCTGACCCCTTCCTGCCTAGTCACATTCATCCACAGAGTATCCACTTTGCTGCTGGTGCAACCCGACCTAGATCCCTGTGGAGCGGAGAGAGAAGAATCCCTACAGGGCTCACGGGGCCTGCAGCTGAGAGGGGATGGAAGCTCTGCTCCCTGTCAGCACTCACCAGTTGTTCCTGCTCGTTGACAGCTCTCCAGCTTGGAGGCAGCACAGCTTGGAGGCAGCGGTCTCATTAGCTCCAGGACACTAATGAAATTACACTTCAGACCATGTACCAGGCAGAGGCAGACTTCGGCCTCCATCAGCTACCCGGGTGGGAAGCCAGAAAGCAGAGATAGGCCTGTCCCTCAGATCGCCTCCTCAGTGGTGGCCAGTGAGTGGGGCAGGTGCCCCCAGGGCAGCCTCCAAGGCTTAGATCTCCTGTATTTATTTCAAGTCTTGGTGCTAAGGCTCACACTGAATCTAACGGAAGAGTAGGGTTGTTCTATCTCCCTCTTCAGTCTCCCATTGAATCAGCTTTTCCCAGAAAGACAAATGTCTACTCATCCGAAGGAGGGCTCTTAATGACAGTCCCAAATGAGGACTCCACCCAAACCCAGATTGGTGACCAGTGGGTTTATTGGGCTTGTTCACACTGTGTGGGTGAGGGGTTACTTACAGTTGCTTGGGAGACCCCCAAAGCAGCTACATCACTGCAAAGTGTCATCCCAGCGTGAATGACAGCATCCTCCATAACTGCACCCATGCGGTCCCCCCACCCTTAGTTGGCCTCCCACACCCTACATACTCTTACACTTCCCCAATCCATGAAGCTACAGACAACATATGGCTATCAGGGAGGAGCAAGAACAAATACTTGGGCTCTCAGGTGAAATACGAGACCCCCACCCTCTACTTCCATGAGGGATCATCAACAGACCTATCTTGATCTGCTACTACAATAACAAGAGCGATGTTATGCTGAGAAGACAGTATTTCACAACTCTCTCCAGTTTTCAAAAGGAAAGTCTGGGTCCTCCAACGGCTAACTAGTATTAGTAACTAACATCTACATAGGTTAACAGCACCCTCGGGCAGCAACACTTGATTAAAAGAGGTAAACAGATCTTCTGAATAGGCGTTACTTTCATTTTAAAATACTTTCATTTGTTTAACTACATGTATGTGGGGAAAGGAGAATCTACATGTGAATGCAAGTGACCATGAAGGCACTGGTTCCCCTGGAGCGGAAATTACAGAGGGTTGTAAATCACCCAACATGGGTGAACCAAACTCACACCCTTTCATTGTGTACATATGCACGTATGGAGGAACAAAATAGCTGTTAATTATCAAAAGAACATTCGGATATTAAGACCCTTCTGATTACCTTTCAGATTGCTGAAACACTGCCCCATGGAAATGGTATCTAGGCTGCACCATGTCCCTTTTCTCCTAACTTAAAAACACCTTCAACACTTGTCAACACCATTCCCTGTTTGCTGGTAAGTGAATAGACAGAGGACCTGAATTCTATCCTACACTACTCAGAAACTGATTAAAATAAAGGGGTTCTATTCATTATGTCCTTTGTATGTATCAAATCTGGAATTTTAAGGGGTGGCAAATTTTTGTCAAATCAGGTACTTCAAAGTTCAAAAATGCAGTACTCTGTAGATTAAAACCATGCTGTCTGCATGAGCTCCGGGGACCCCTAGCGGCCACCCCTCCTCTCAGCAAAGATTTCGATGGGGGCTGGGACTCTTCTACCTGGACTTTCATGGAGTAACCACATTAAATAACACACAATGAACTAAAGTCAAGCATGAGAATTTGGGATAGAAAATATAATGTCATTCTCAGTGACTTCTATTTTTTTAAAAGTTGCTTATTATACAATGTGGGGGGTTTGTTTTGTTTTGTTTTGTTTTTGAAGAAAGTAAATGTTAGAGAGTCCCAGTAGCAGGGTAAAAAACAACAACAACAACAAAAACCCTGATAAAATGAACATCAACGACATCTTTTCAGAACCTCCAGGAGTTTCTGATCCTGGAAGTTGAGTAGCCATTAACGTGAAACATCTCCACAGCCAGCTGACCACAGACAACTCCTGAATCTCTGGTCAGAAAGTTAGACCCAGACACAGGCAAACCACGAGTGCTCATGAACCACAGCCAGTGAGGTTGCTGCTCTCCCTCCCGTCCTTCTTTTTAATAGGGGGAAAAAACCTTTCAGAAACGTTTAAAGTATCTTTCTTGTAGCTTGAAAGGATTTTGAAATGGCAAAAGGCTTTTGTAAATGTGTGTGTGTCTGTGTGTGTGTGTGTAGGCGCACATGACTGTAATGCCTGCAGAGGCCAGAAGGGGTGTCAGATTCCCTGGAGCTGGAGTGCCATGAGGTCGTGAGCTGCTAGAAGTGGGTGATTGGAAGTGAACTCTGGTCCTCTGGAGGAGCAGAATGTACTCTTAACAACTGAGCCATCTCTCCAGCCTCTGTCAAAGGACTTCTAGAATACTTACGCAATACAGGTGCCAAATCAAGCCAAGCACAGTTAAAGCTTTTCATTATACAATGAGGTACCTGATAATACCACTGATTTAAATGTGAAAAAATGTCGTTGTCCATATCATATATACCTCAGGTCACCACTCAGACAGTAATGCATTATGATGCTTTACAAATGTTTCAGACTTTTAGAAACAGTTATTTTGCTGTTGGAGGCAGCATATTATAGCATGAGCACATGTTCAAAGAAGATATCCATGCCAGGGTAGCCAGGAAGCAAACAGAGAGAAAGAAACTGATATCCTATGATTCCCTTCAAGGGGGCATCTCAGAGACCCAGTTTCAACTAAGCCTCCTCTTTTAAGGGTTCCAGTACCTTCCAAGAACACCGAGCCAAAACCAAACCTTTAACATGTGGGTCTTTAGGGAAAATTCCAGATTCAAACGACAGCATGTCTGTTAAATTAAGGGTGGGTTTGGGGACAGTGAGATCACTCAGTAGGTAAAGGAGGTTGTCACTGAGCCTGACAGCCTGAGTTCAATCCACAGAACCCACATGATGGGAGAAGCAAACCAGGTTTTGTAAGCTGTCACCTGACCGCTACATGTGCACCATGACACACATGCTCCCGCACATGTTCCCACACAATAAGTAAATAATTAAATGTAAAATTGGTTTTGAACATGGCATCCCAAATTATCTGCATTTGACCTTTAAAGCTTCCTGAGACTAGAGAGATATTCACAGGGGTTCAGGTGAGAGTTTACTGGCAAAACCAAAAACAATCTGTTGGAGAAGTCACGTGATGACTTCATTACTCCATGTCAGTGTTCTGCAGCACAAAGCTCTGAGTTCCTTATGCATAAACGATTCATGCAAAGAGAAAGCCAGGTACCTGTTTCCCAAACCTCTAGATCAGTGCTGTTCAACTTGTGGGTTGGAACTCCTTTGAGGGTAAAACAACCCTTTCACAGAGATGGCCTAAGACCATCGGAAAACACAGATATTTACATTATGATTCAAAACAGTAGCAAAATTACAGTTGTGCAACTTATGAGGTAGCAACAAGAATAATTCTATGGTTGGGGGTCACCATGACCTGAGGAACTATATTAACCCTTTGCAGCAGTAGGAAGGTTGAGAACCACTGTTCTAGAGGAAGCCACGTGGCACCAAGTCAAGTGCAGCACACTCCACGTTTCACAACACAGTGAACTGACAGCGCATCCCTGCCCATTATCTGTTCACCCAGATGATGTTCCAAGCAGGAGACACAGCTACATAACCAGGGCACAGTGGTTCGCCCTTTGGTCTCCTCAGAAACTCCATTATCCCTTAGCTGTCATTGGAAGCACAAGAACGGCTTGGCCCAGTGTCCCCACTTCCTCCCTCTGTGTAGACATCCATATCTGATCTGGGACTCTTGGCCAAAGGGAGAACAGCCTCAGGAAGAATGTTCCAGGTGGTCCCTACCGATAGACTGGAGCAGGCATACGCAATGGAACCCAGTTCCACAAGCCAGTGGGAGTTTGGGAAGGAAACTGTATAACCTCTATCCAAACTCACAGCTTCATAATCTGTGGCCATCAGAACTAACCTCACTAGGATCTATAACACAGTTTGATAGAAATGTTTAATACAGAGAGAACTGTCCTATGTATTCCTATGTACCTACCACCTTACTTTAATAATCATTAGCCCATTGCCAGTCTTGCTTGCGCCATGTCCTCCCCTAAGACTGCTATAAAGAGAAGACATATCACTTCAAGTATGCCTAACGATACTGTTACCATTCCTCCTCCTGAATTCACAACAATCCCTTAAATCCCTGTTTATATTAGTCTCCTAAAAGACTGCAATCTCCCATCCCACACTCCCAGGCTACCATTTCCTTCAACACTCCAGCTGAGAACATAAAAAAGCAAACTTCCCTATGTGAAAAGAAGTAAATCTGCCTGTAAGTACTCAATTTGAAATATTTATATACATATTTATACGCAAAGACTACCCAATTGTAATCTTCCTTTGCATTCAGAGAGCATTTCTAGATTAATTGTAAATGAAAACCATTACAAAGGTCAGTAAAATAAGGAACTCCCAGATGATACAATGGCAAGGTACTTCCTCTAGCTGTGTCAATTCATTGTCAAGTCTGTGTATATGACATTTCTCACCCATTCCCAAAAATCTAAATAGCAGGGCTGTCTTCTACCATGTGAAAGGTCCAAAAACCTGTTGCATCCTTATTGGAAAGGTGTGATCCAAAATAACATTTGTTGTGTCTTAATTAGAGACTGGAAAAATTACTTTCCAGTTAAGTTAAGAACATTTGTTGCCCTAAACTTGAGTTCAATTCCCAGCACCCATATTGGATGTTCAGTGTACAAGGGAGGCAGATGAGACAGAGTAATGGAGTGAAAAAGCATAAAACCCACTGTATGCATGGATGACATTGTCAGGAAATAAATAATAAATAAATGTAAGGTCCATACTTTCTTCATTAACTCATTCATTTCATCTGCAATCATTCATTCTATACTTAGTCTAGGTTAAACATGATGCTGAGCACAGAAAAGTAGATAATAGACATGATTCATACCCTAAGAAAGCTCACAGCTCCTGGATTAGTCATTAGTGAAAATGGAATATGTGATACAAAAGGCCTGGCACACCTACGTTCTAGAGCCAAAGGCTCTAATAGTGGGTCAATTTTAGCGATGAGGGCAGAGGAAGGCATAAAGTCGCATGGGCTAATTGTGATAGTTTATATGTTTAACTTCCAATTTTCTGCTCAGAAGTCAAAGACAAAAGGCACAAGGAAAAGGGTAAAGTGATGGGGAAAAGCATGGTACGCTCCTGGTCAGGTGCCTTTTTTACTGGCCTGCAGCCAGGCACCTCTTCACCTTGTTCCAACTTGTTTTACTTTAGCTTTACCTCCACTAAATTATTCCAGCCCCTTAACTCATAAGACCACAAACGCTTCCCCATGTCAGTGCAAAAACACAACTCTCACCTAAAAAGGAACAAGATGTGGTTTATTCTGTAGCCAGATATGAGTGGCCATGACCTGGGTAACACAGATTTAGGTCACCCCAAATTCCATGCTCTAGTGAGGTAGCAATTTCGTGAACTTTTTATAGTAACAGAACAAAGCAGGTCATAAATCAAGACACTTTTCAAATATGTTGGTGGAGGCATCAGGTCGGAGGGTTCTGGCAAGCTGGAGAGCATTGCTTTAGGCCTTGGATGCTGTCTGACTACTCTTGACCCTTCGACTGTTGGGAAACTAGGCTTTTGTTAAATTAATACATTCCAAAATGTTAATCTGTTTGTCAGGACATTGGGTCAGTTTGTTCTGTTAAGTCAGACACGGAAAGTGGGAGGGGGCAGGGCAGGGCTATTGCGTAGACTATGAATAGCCCAAGATAAACTGTCTCGTTGTTAGGCTCTGGACTCTTAACGCAACCTCTCCACATCATTGAAGTTTCAATCAGTTTTTGTAGGTAAGGCTTCTCTCCAGGAATTCTTGTGTACACCCAGTACTCACAGCCAGAAACCATCACCATAAACATTCAATTCGTGTCATTACAACAAACACATGACAGTTTATTCCTATTGGCAAGGAAAGTAGCACTTACCCGGGAACATTCATCACCTCCTTCAACCCTCACACCAACTTCCTGAGGCTTTTATGTATACTTACAAGGTAAAAGCTGACTGCAGAGCTAACTTCCAGTCCTTATTACTCCACCCTTTTCTTACTATCTGAGGGGAGGGGGTTGACACATTATTGTATTTCTTCCAACAGACACTTCACTGAAGACTTGTTCTGACCTCTAGTCCAGGAATACAACTAAAGTGGTCCCATCTCTGCCATTTCATTAGTAGGAGAAATTCAATGAAGCAAGAAATTAGAACTCCATCTTCCAGAGAATACTAACTAGCTAGGCTTTAATAAGTAATTGTGTATTTTTTTTAAAAAGTCCATCAGCAACTCTGAGAGCTATTGAATCAAGTAAAGTTAAGCAGGTTTCTGTAAAACTTTTCAGATTCTCTAACCTGTTAATGTGCTATAAAACCTCCAAGATGTAATCAGGAATGCTTCCCTGAGTCTCATCCTCATATTTCATATATTATTTTAATATGTTTTTATATATACATACATATATATCATAAAAGTAACATTCTAATTCAGGATATAAAATAAATTTACAATATAGTCCCAGGAGCCATTCTAGAACTCTCTGACCATGGCTTCTCTGGAGGGCAGCACTGGTGTTAGCTTCCACAGAATACAGCTTCGGAAGTACTGCCATGCTAAGCAGACCGATGGCAGGTGAAGCAGGAAGACACAGAGCCCAAACAAATGAGGGGCCTGATGGGTCCTTCAAGCAAGAGCTCCTGGACACTGGTGAAGACACCCACCAGAAAGAGATGTAAGTGTGAGCATGGACATGCACACAGGACTGAGCACTAGGGCTTTGGACCTATGAAAGGACTCAGAATCTCTGAGGAGTGACCTCGGGCACAGTCATACCTCAGCATCTCCAGGGACTGGTTTCAGGGCCTCCTACACACAGAACCAAATTCCACAGGTGCCTGAGTCTTTCTCTAGAATGGCAGCGTGTATATATACCACCTGTACATCTTCTCATACACTTCTAATCAGCTTCAGAGTCTTGCTTAGGGGGTCTGTCCATTTTCAAAGCAACTGTTTTGTTGCTTTCTGAACATTTGTGTCTCATAGTTGGCTGAATAGATGGATACAAATCCCAGAATTTAGTTGTCCAGGGTTAAGGGTCAGCAGCAACGGACCTCACTACACTATCCCTCTCAGTCAGAAGTATTATTAAATGAAAACCCACTAAATAGTCAGCTACATTTACATAACTAAATCAATTATCAGAACAATTTAATGACCAGTTGCATTGTCTACTGCATGTTCATTGGACTTTATTCTAATATAAAACTGATACTATCCAGTTTCAAAATCATAGTCTTTCTCTTAAATAAAATTCCAAAACAGAAACCTAATTTCCTTTTATCTATTTTAATAAGCTATTATTCAGTAGTGGTTCTTGGCCTCTGTAAACATTTGTTTTACTTCCCCTATTTTATTAGATAGTTTAATTTAAGGAAACAAGGAAGTAATGTTACTGAGTCCCCGTGGATCCTGAGGCTGAGAACACACAACTGGTCCTGGTGGTATCTGAGACTTAGGGGAAGCTGGAGCAGCCATGAGGTATCCTTCCTCTGTCGGAGATATTCTTCATCTCCAGCACTGACACGGATGGTGGGGCCAGGGAAATAGCTCAGTGGGGAAAGGGTCTTGCCACGAGCTTCATCCCCTGTCCCACATGGTGGAAGGAGAGAACAACCTCCTATAAGATTTTTCCTGATCTTTACAGGCACACGCGCATATGCGTGTGCTGGCAAACACACGCGCACACACGCGCACGCACACACACACAAGCATTTAAAAAGAAGAGCTGGGCATGGTGGTACATGCCTGTAATCCCATAATTCTAGCACTTGGTAAAGGCAGAGGCAGGAGAATCTTTGTGAGTTCCAGGCCAGCCTGATCTACACAGTGAGTCCAGGACAGCCAAGGTGACACAGAGAAACCCTGTCTCAAAAAAAAAAAAAAACAGCAAACAAACAAACAAAACAAAAACCTGGAAGGTTGTCTTACTATAAGAGAAACCCATAGTTATTTTTGAAGTCTTATTTCATCCTTCAAGCCAATGATAAGAAAGTATGAGTGAAGCAACAGACATATCTTGAGATCTGTGGAATTTCTCTCAAGACAAGGAGAGAGTTCCATCCACACAGGCCACAGAGAATGCTTTAGCTAAATCTAGCATGTGTGAGGATCGTAATACTAGAAAAGAGAGCGTGAGAGAGAAAGAGACTGTAAAGGAAAATGCAGGGAAGAAGGCTAACACAAAAGGGGGCTAATGAAGAAGAGGAAGGAGCCTAGCAAGAGAGGAGTGAAGTAGGAGGAAGTGAAGAACGGGGTGAATAAGAACAAAGCAGGTCTGAAAAGACCACAATGAAGCCATCACTTCCGAAAAACTATACAACTTTCAGAAAGCAAAGGTGGCATCTGTGGGTGTTGCACTGACCAACGAGAAAGAGGAGAGGAATTGGTTCCTTGCCCAACGCCTATAATCTTTGCCCTTAGTGTGCTCACAGAAGTGCTGTACCACCCAGATGTGTCACTGTCAGACGACAATGAAGCACCAAGCCACCCCCTCCAGGAGGGCTCAGAAACTCAAATCTAAACCTGATGAGAAGCCCAGTTCTGCAAAGCTTCCCTGCACAAAAATCTCAAACTCTCCACCCATGGTCCCTGCAGTCACTCAGCTTTAGAGCTTCACCAGAGGTCGGCAACATTGTTCTTTGGGCAGGGTCAGAACAATAAAACCTTTTCCAGGCTATGTGTCTCCTTTCCCACTATTCTTCAACTGTGTTCATCAGTTTATGACCAAGGTGATTCCTTCGGTTTTACTGCCCATTGGAATAAAAGATTCTAGTAGTATTAAGTATCAACCTAGAAAAATTTCAAAGGCATCTATTATATTAATATGCTTCCTTAAAATCAAAAGTCACTCTGCCTGGTAACAAGATAATGTTTCTACAATGGAAAGTGGCATCTTTATTTCCAATATAAACACAGCCTTGGGTGACTTAAATGAAAACTAGGCAACAACTCACAGGGGCATCTTGAAATTTATAGCATTCACTTCTACCCATGGCTTAAAATGTTTAGTTTTACAGGTTGAATGTGTAAACTTATTGGAAAAGCCTACAGATATTTCTTGAGCTGTGGTTTATAACCTTCAAGAAATGCCAGAACAAAAGAAGGTATGCATACAGGAGCCTTATGCTGTCAGAGGGGTCTCATCCCAGCTGACTCGCCATTAAATTATGATTCCAAATGTCTAAAGTATTTTACAGAAATACTACAGCCTAATCTGAATAGTGACAGAATAATGTCAGAATAATGACACATGACAAAGGCCCATCCTTGCTCAAAAATATAGCACAGTACAATCAGAATTCAATTAAAGGATTTTCCTATGAAAAATACATTCTCCTTTCCCATCTGCTACCATTGTACATTTATATGTCCTGTATTCATTCATAGTCTCTTATCACTCAATGGCCAACACAAGGCACTGTTAACTCATTCATGCTTCGTTCCTCCCCCTCCCCCTGGCATTTCTGCAATTCAACTCTTCACCATTCTGTATTCTGTCCATTTCTACACCATGGTCCATTACATCTATCTGTTGTTGCTCCAGCCCTCCGGTATCTCTCAGCCCAGGTCAGAGCACACTCACTGCTCTGTTTCCAATCTCTCTATGCCCTGCCTTGTCCTTTTCAAAGACAAATATGATTCACTGGCCAGAACTGTGATGCTTCCAAAGCCCCCGGTTAGTGTTTGCTGAATCATTGCTAAGTCCTGTCCTTCTGAAAAGCCTTGGCTCCGCCTACAGTCCACCATGACTTCCTCCAGTATGGACTTCCTGATCCCTCTCCCACTCTATGAGACATTACCCCGCGTTCCTCACTATCCACAACAGTAACAAGCAGTTACACGTTGAACTCAATATCTGTATCTCAGAGGCTCTTGGAGCATCCACCTCCTCATGTGGCGGGTGGGAAGATCAGGGTTTTATAAAGAAGGAGATCAATTGCAAGCAGGGAAATTTGAAATTGGGTCTTTCTGCCTAGACCCTATAAGCATGCCACTGCCATGCTGAAGCCATTTTATTTGAATCATTTCAGAAATGACATGAGTAACATTCAAAGAGCATTAATGGCTGGAGAGATAACTCAACAGGTAAAGCAGCTGACAGCCAACTATGAGGACCTTGGTTCAGATCCCCAGCATCCACAGAAGGCTGGATACAGTAACCTCGGCACTTCTACAATGAAAATGAGAGGCAGAGACAGGACAATCAAAGGCCAAGTAGTTGGCCTGAAAAGCAGTGATTACCAAGATTCTGTCCTGAACTAAGTGGAAAGCAAAGACTGATACCCAAGGTTGTATTATGACCCATACACACACTCCATGACATATGCACACACCACGACACATGTGCACACACCATGGCACATGCACCTGCATACAGAAAGAGAGAGATTAGCAGCTTGGGGAGAAAAGGGTTTATTTCACTTCCACCTCCAGGTCACAATCCATCACTGGGGAAAACAAGGGCAGGATGTTAAGCAGAGACCATGGAGGACTTTCTTGGGTAGAACACTGACCAGGTTTTATAAACTATAATGACAATGTTTCACACGTTTGAAATGACTACTGCATCTTGCTTATCTAAAAACTCACAGGGACCCGGAACCTCAAGCTAGTATTAAAGCAGCTGGTGTACCACATCATGGGCTAACCAAGGTAATAAACTCTATCAATGTAGTAGCGAGGTTAACAGAGAGAGCAAACTGAAAGTGCAGCAGTACGATATAGAGAGACCTCCCCACATCTCCCAGGGATGGTAAAGCTCTCATTCCACTCTAAGTGGGACATAAGAACAAATACACTCAAGATTTTTTTCGGTCTCTCATGTGTATGTGTCATTGAGCACAGAGTAATCTTGATCTTTGCTTGCATTTGTTAATCTCAGATAAAAAGAATTGCCTTGGATTTCAAACCTACAGGTGCAAGTTGTCTGTCTGACCCCAAAACTGCTCCCAAAGAGACTGGTTCAGGCATTAATCACCATAAACCAGAACAAACACCATTTGCATCCATCCCCAAACATTAAGGCTGATGTAAAATGAAGGGCAAGTGTAGCCTTCAGGCAAGTAACACACACCTATAATCCTGGCACTCAGAGGCAGAGACAGAAGGATTACTGTGAGTTTGAGGCCAGCCTGGTCTACATATCAAGTTTCAAGACAGCCACATTTTCATAGAGAAACCCTATCTCAAAAAAAAAATCTTTTTTATATATGGAATTACACACATTTTCTTTAAAAGGCACTGTACCATTAGAGATTGAGCCTGGTGTAGAATTTCTCTCTACTCACTAGAATAATCATCTGCTCTGCATCAGATGACATAATATTTAATTGTGTTTATTTATTTATTTATTTATTTATTTGATGCATGCACCATGACATACTTTTAAAGGTTAGAGAACAATTTACACAAATCGAGTTCCTCAGAAAGACACAGAAACCATGTGGGCTCTCAGTTTTGGTGGTTCTCAGTGGTTAAGAGCACTTGTCCATTCCCCAACATGGTGACTGACAACTACCCGTAACACCAATTCTAGCAAATCAGATGCCCTCTTCCGACCTCCAAGGGCAGCAGGCATGCATGCATGTACAAGCAAACACCCATACACACAAAATGAAATAACCAGATCTAAAATAAATACACTGAATCTGGAGCCAGCAAGATGCTCAGTGAATAAACATATCTGACTCACCCAAACTGAGAACCCACGCGGTGGAAGGAGAGTGCTGACTTGTGAAAGTTGTCCTCTAACCTCCAGAAGTGTGTGGTGGTGCATATACCACAACACACAGACAACAAATAAATAAATGCATGTAACTGTCAAAATAGTATGTCTGATGCAGAGCAGGTGGTTATTCTAGTGAGTGGAGAGAAATTCTATACCAGGCTCAATCTCCAAACTCCTGTTTCTTTGTTTAAGTGACTGAAGAGAATGATGAAATGTAGTTTAAAATTCAGAAATGAAATGACTAGAACAGATGAGCATCATACTTAAAATGCATGCTGGAACTCGGTGAAGGAATACGTTCTCCAAGTGAGAAAAGAAGCTGGCTAAATGACAATTCAAAAAAAAAAAAAAACTTCCCAGTAGAAGCAAGAAGAGCCTTTTTACTAGTGGACAGAAACTAGGGAAAGGTAAGTATTGAAATAATCGAAACTGTCACACTTTCACTATAAACTGTCACTATTTATAGCTTAAAGATACCCCCCCCAATAAACACATGGGATTCCAAATACCGGAAACAAAGAAATAAGGTTTACATTTAGGCTCAACATCTTACTACATTCCCAAACAAGACTCCAGGAAAAGTGTCACAGTCCTACAAAATGTGGTTAAGGCAAGAAATGGAAGAAAGTAGAGGTAGGTGTGATTAATGTACCTCATATAAATTAATGAGAATAATTAGAGGAATTAGGAATGTTGTAAGGAGAAACGCATTCCATCAATAGCAGGGACCACTGGGCCCAGGAACAACAGTGGCTCTGTGAGGTACACATCTGCACAGTGGGCCTGGGAAAGTCATTTGTGGACCTTGGGAACTGAGTGTCCACACTTTCTTCCCCGTGTCAACCAGATAGCTTTTACCAAGACACAAACCACACTGTCCTCTTTAGATATCTTACTATTTAGAGCTTAGAGATACCACTTGCTAAATTAGGATGTAGGATGTGGGATTCCAGATACTAGAATCAAAGGAATAAGGTTCTCAATTAACAGCTCTCTAAATTTCCCAACAAAACTCCCCTCACTCTTTCTAAAGAGTTGTTCCTTCCCAGAGAAAGTCAACAATTGCGTTTTTGTTGTTTTATTTGATACAACACTTACTATTTTCCAACTGACTCTTAACCCCACATCCTTATGGAACCAAATATCGCTCTTATTAGCACACTGTCTCTGGGCGATCTTTAACATTCTTACTAATAGTGACATGATTCTGTTTACTGGTGCTTTGAAGCCTTCAGTTGTTTTTTTTTTTTTTCAAACACAGCTACAGCTATAAGGAAAAGCCCCTTCAGTTTTAATTAATAACAGTAAGAAAACCCCACATTTAAAAACATTCCGACCAAGGTCCATTTCTCCAAAAGAACTATTCTAAGATTAGCTGCCAGTTTCCTGTTGCTCCTGTTTTGGCCTTCACTTCCATCACCTGGCTGGAAAGTCAGTAGTCTCCTGAGAGAAAGTGGTCATGGGGAACTGAGCCTTTCATTTGCCCTGGAGCTCTGGAGCCAGCATGTGTTGAGGTCCTTAGGTTGGGGGAAAAAATGGGGCGGGGGGCTCATGATAACAAACCTCACCCTGCTGCAAAGGAGGGAGACAGTCAGGAAGCTAGGGATCCAACCATGGACAGAACTTTCAGAGGCGTTAGTGCCATGACGGAAAAAGTGGCCAAAGAGCCTATTCCGCAGACCACCCACTGGAGAAACTTGTGTGTACACCCCAGGAGCCACAGCAAGAATGCTCATGGATGCACCACCCCACAACAAGAAACAACCATGATGCCCAGGGGCAGGAATACAGGAACATGCCTGCCGACATACCCACATGACAGAATGACGGATTTCAGTAAGGGAATGCACAGAGCTGCACAAAACGGTGCTCAAGCCTAAGAAATAATGGGGATCACAAAGGACTGCTCCCAAACCCTCCCTACAGATGCTATCATACCTTATATATACAAAAGCACATTTTATATAGTAAATAACACTGTAATAGGATGATCTGACATAGTTTTAAGCAGAGGACAAAGGGAGAGATTTGCAGATTATAAAACGCCTCCCCTCACAACAATTTTTAAAAACACATTTACTAAGTGGGTCAGTGTGATAAATGTATTCAGAGACTAGTCATGTCTAGTGCACTAGTGGTTGAGGGAATTAAAAGAAAAACCCAGCTCTCACAGTCTCTGTCTCAAAGGAATAAGAAACTTTGAATTCTTTTGGGTGCAAAAATGGTTCATGCTATTTCAATACACAGAAAGTTGAATTCATGTGTCCAACAAGGGGGTGTGCATAACACAGTTTAAACTAGAAAATAAAAAGTTTGTATCCTCTTTTATGACCCGTGTTTGGTTTGGTTTGTTTTTTTGTCTGCACTCCACTCCTTCTTGTCACCTAATATTACTTTTCTCTTCGTAGGCAGAAGACAACGTGCAGAAATCCATCTTCCTTCTACCATGTGAGCACAGAATGAACTCAGGTCCTAAGGCACACTCAATGGTGTGCGCCTTTACCCACTGAGCTAACCCACCAGCCTAACCACGGGGTTTGTCAAAAGCAGTGAGGGCAGCTTACAATTACTGGCTAGAGAAGTAAGCCTATGTGCTACAAATGGGGAAATAGAAAAGAGTAAGTGTAGGGGCTGGTTCTCAAATTCACTGCCAAGCTCACAAGCTTTGACAGAACTCCATAATCAGGCATGTGCCCCACATAGAACCGACGATGAACTAAAGACCACAGAGAAAAAGCTGCACACGAAGAGTGTGGCAGAATCTCTACAACTGAAACGTGATCTACAAACTAAAGACTAAAACCCAAGTAATTCTCAATGTTGAAAATAAGCAACATTCCCTTTTCTTAGAGTATTTTCTATGGACATCTTGTGAGTTCTTACATGTCTCCGAAAATAAGTGTAAATTCCTTGGAACGCTAAATAAGGCTTCAGTCAGTTCTGTGACCCCAAAATAGCTTTCTCAAGGACCTGGGAACCATCTCTTTGGAATGTCAACATCCAAGGGAGATAGTGTCCCTATCTATATCTGCCAGTCTCCAACAGAGGCTAGAAGTCTAATTGGGTGGGTGCCTGGCTACAAGCTGTCAAACTATCTCCTGCCACACAGATAGGAATTCATTCACACCCCTCATCAGCCTGCATCCTGGGTGTCCTGCCTCAGATGAACTGCAGGCAACCCTGTGAGGTCAGATCCTCTTACTTGAGACCTCTTTGTCTGTCCTGAGAAAAGAAATTGCTGTCTGTCTTGTCTTTCAGTTGATTGCTTACAATGGGTACCCTAGTCTGACTGAATATTCACTTGATAATAAAACAGTTATCCTTCCCTCTTCCTTTATGGAGGGAGTTTTTCAGGGGAGAGAGAAGACTGTGTTTGTAATAATAGTTCCCCAACAGAGGTGAGAGAGAAAGCACTTAGACTGGGTGGCATCAAAAACCAGTTTCCCAAGCTACAGACCCTAAGAGGAGAGCTAGGCAAGAGGGTCAATAAAGAAGTCCTGAGGGTGTGGAGCGTGGGGAAAGCAATGGAGGCGAGGAAGCTAAACAAGAGACTCATGGCACCCTAACATCCCTGAGTTCCCTTCAGCGAGGAATCTCTGCCTCGGAAGAACCTGGATTTTCATGCTTCCATACTGGGTGGTTATGGAGTACTGGGGGATGCAGGAGCACATGCGCATGGGTACCAGATGGTGTCAGCGATTTAGCCACAGGGTCTAGAGGGAGCTCTAGTGAAGGCCAGCTGCAGAGGTCTCCTCTGCAGTACTAGGCTCTCCGAAGCCAGAGAATTGAGGTCAGAAGCAAGGCAGTGGGCAAGACTAGCCTTATCAGTAAAGTCTGCATGTGATCAGGAGATGCCCCTCCTCAATGATTAAGGTGGAAGATCAATGTGGGATGATTCTATGATTCTTGACATCCATCCACAAGAAGGCATATCCACAAACATGCAAAAACATACACACACACACACACACAAGCACACCACATACAGACATAGATTTAAAAAAAAATAACCTGGGGACGAAAGAAAATAACTGATATTTGCCCATCATGAAAGAGGCTCATCACCAGGCAAGGGCTGAGCTGCAGGGGTCTGGCTATGGGCTTCTTTTGCTACAGACCCTCATAACAGAGGATTCCTTAGTCCTACCGCATCAGTTCCAAATTTACTGAAGGTAAATGGAGTATGAGATCATCCTGGTTCTTGGCTCCAGATCTAGCCTTGTTTGACTTTCCTTAGATCATCAGGGCCTTGGGGCAGCAGATGCCAGGCAAGACACAGCCTTGGCCTTTATGTCCATGAGTAAGAAACGCCAACACTCTGGCATACCATCCCTTCACACCAGAGTGGGAGATATTAAAGAAAAGGAGGTTCAGAATCTATTCAGTTGTGATCCTCTTAGACTGCTGGAACTAACCTGTGCATGCAGGAGGCTATGGAGTGCGCCCTGCAGCACAGAATCCACCTGACTGGCTGCGGATAAGGAGGGTCCTGCTGTAATCTCACGAGAGCTTATATGAAGTGGACAAGTGGGAACCCTCGTCCATCAGGGGTAAATGAAAGGTATCTGATTCCCCAAGATGTAAAAGCTAAATTTATGCTACTATAGCTTATACACCATCCCATAAATAGGAAATAATAGAGAACCGGGAGACAGCCCTAAGTTTCAGGCCCACTTTTAAAATGTTGCTTCACTGGAGAGTTAGCTCAGCGGGTACAGG
This sequence comes from Pachyuromys duprasi, assembly GCA_028658305.1. Lineage (NCBI taxonomy): Eukaryota > Metazoa > Chordata > Mammalia > Rodentia > Muridae > Pachyuromys > Pachyuromys duprasi. The sequence continues at coordinate 38,491,563 of CM053760.1, forward strand.
GTTTGCTGTGCAAGTCTGGGACTCTGAGTTCAATTCCAAGCACCCACATTACCACTTTTCTCTTTCTCTCTCTCTCTTTCTCTCCCATCACATACCTCACACACACACACACACACACACACACACACTGACACATACACATACAAAGCTGTCCAAGACATTTAATAAAATCCAGCCACATTTTAATTCATGAGGAGAAAAAAAATCTCACTAAATAAGGAATAAAATGATTTCCTTTGCATAATAAAGAAACTCCACCACCCTACCCCCAAAGCATATGTTTTAATTAATTACAAAACATTAGAAACCCACCTTTGGGGAACACTCCTCTATTACTGGCAGAAGTGCAAACTTGTACAACCACTTTGGAAATCAGTCTGGAGGCTTCTCAGAAAATTGGGACTAGCTCTACCTCAAGACCCAGCTACACCACTCCTGGGCATATACCCAAAAGCTGCTCTATTGTACAACAAGGACATTTGTTCAGCTGTGGTCATAGTAGCGTTATTTTTAATAGCCAAAACTGGAAACAATCCAGATGCCCCTAAACTGAAGAACGGATAAATAAACTGTGGTACACTTACACAGTCAAAAGTTCAAAGACATCGTAAGCTACAGAGTGAGCTAGAGGCCAGACTGGGCTTGAGACCCTCTCTTGAAAGACAAAAACAATATTAATTAATTGCAAAACATTTCAACAAAGGACTGCCCCACAACATAGCCTACTTTTAATTTCTTGAAACAGTGAGAGGACCTGACTAACTCCTTTTTGAGACTGGGCCTAAAGTCTGGCCAAAGTTCTTGACACCATGCCCCCTTTCCGGCTTGAGGAGTTCCTGGAGAAACAAGAGATGGGTAATCAATCAGAGACTGCCCAATATCTAGCCAGAAACTAATTCAGTCAAACAGAGAAGTCCCTATACGGTAATCCTCTCTCTCCCCAAAGTGAAGACCAATCAAAATTGTACATCCCTTCCTGGGCACTGGCTAATCTCCACTGGCGTCACATAGCCACCACTGAAATTCCCCTAAAAACCTTGTAAAGAGCCTGCAAATTCAATTCATGCTCACCATTTTGCATGAACGGTCAACTCCTGAATGCTGATTGTTTCTGCAGAATAAACGCCCTCTGCTTTTACATACTATTTGAATATGGGATCTTCCTTCAGCAATTCTCAGATCCTTCCAATAGCGTCCCTCACTGACTTTAAAGCTCATCAATGTCACTATGCCAGCTAGCCAGTGAGCTTCCTCCTGTCTCCACTGCAGGCCTAGGGTACCAGCACGCATCACCACCTTCAGCTTTCCCATGGCTTCTGAGATCAAACTCAGGCCCTGTGCTTGTACAACTCACACTTTACTGACTGAGCCGTCTTCCAGCCCCACTGTTAATCTTAAAGGGCCACCAAGCACTTGCAGGACAGCCAAGTCCCACATGTAAATAAGCACCGCCCCCCCCAAAAGCTCCATCCCAAACCCACTGCTGTATTAGGAGGTGGATTTAAAGAGTATGTCTCCTGACTTGCCCTTATACAATGGCTGGGAATCTCAGCCATTCCTATTGCTCAGCTTAGTGTCCTGGCCATGAGATGAGTGTTTCTGACACATGCTGCCACCATAATATGCTTTCTCACCACAGGCTCAGAGGCAACAGGGCTATATTAACAGGAACTGGAGCCTCCATGGGGTGAACAGAAGTAAATGTCTTTACTTGCTGGGTGCCTCTCTCCGACAGTTGATATTCATTGTCAGCCTGACAGGATTTAGAATCATGTAGAAGACGCGCCTCTGGGCATTGCAGAAGAGACTAGTGAGGAGGGAGGAGCTTCCTGAACGTGAGTGGCAGCACCCCATGGGCTGGGTAGTAGAATGAATTAAGAAAAAACAACAAAACTCAAAAAGGCAACCTGCTCGCTACCATCCCTCTTCCTGAACACAGATGTGGACACGAACGCCTAGCGAACTTCAAGTGGCATCACAGAAACTGCCACAGAGCGTGGCAGCAGCACCAGGGCAAGCCTTACCGGGCTGGTGCTTGTTCATTACGTAACTTCTAAGGAGCCGGGAATGTGTGTTCATCTGGGATGCCATGGAAACTTAATTTTAGCCCTTCTATACATAACAGTTTTTATTATTCTTTTTGAAAAGAGAAAGTATGTTAACTTGCAATAAAAAGTATCTTGAGAAAAGTTGTGGCACATGTCCAAATAGTTTATGCTTATCTGTAATTTCAATCTCTCTCTCTTTCTCTCTCTCTCTCTCACACACACACACACACACTTCTTCAGGACCCAAGGAAAATCAGGCTGCCTGTGCATATGTGGGGTTATGTGTGCATATGTGTATACGTGCATGCTGAGGCCAGAGAACAAGCTTGGATAATATTCCTCAGGATCTTTCCCACCTTTTTTTATTTTTGAAACAAGATCTCTCACTCATTTGGAACCTGCCAATTAAGCTGTGCTGGCTGGTCAGTAAGCCGCAGGGATCAGTGTTTCTCTCCCAAGTGTTTGAACCATAAGTATGCACCACCAAACCCGTATCTTTCTAAGTGGTCCCAGGGATCGGATTTGTGTCCTCATTCTTGCAAGGCAAGCACTTTGTCTGTCTCACTAGCATCTTTCAGTAAGATTGTGATATCCCCTGACTGAGTCCTCATTTAGCCTTCATCATTTTTGTGTTAAGTTCTCTTCTCACTTTTGCCTTTTGAAAAGAAAATGTCATCATTCTGTTAAGATTTTCCTGACTTAGGAACTCTTTTTTTTTTATTTTTTGCTTTAGATCAGCAGGCAGCTTCTGTGGGGTACATCACTGTACATGTGACCCTGTCCTTGAGATTGTCTCCCTCTCATGTAGAAAGTCTGCTCCCATCATCATCATGACTACCACCATCATCATCCCTGGCCTTGACCTTCAGCACCAATGTCTCCCACCTAACATTTAACTGGCTTTGAATATCCCAGTGATTTGATAACCCTATCCTCTGCATACCCATTTGAAGCACAGATGACAATTTTGACCTCAAAAGGAGTACAGCAAGCTCTCTGGGGTGAGCTCAACTCTCAGGGTCCCCACCCATAACTAGAGGGAACAGAGATGGAGCTAATTTTGTCTCCACACCCATGAGTCATCACCCTGATGTTTGTTCTTGAATCTCACAGCTTAGTTTCCCCAAGGAAACCAAGACAGACTATCAGATATACTGTGTCTGGATCTATAGCTTCCATATGGACAATATTCCTTCCATTTCTCCAACAATGTGATGTAATTTACAAGCCCCACAAGGTCACCCATCATGCCTGTCTCTAGGGACTTACTGAGGTCTCTGGTGATTCATTGCTTCATTCTTTCTAATGGAGTGTGCATTTGATTGTCAGTCCAGGGTGTCAGCTGGGATTAATACTAAAAACACCATTTTAGACTGTGAAATTCCACTCTCTGCCCCTGCTTCTTGACACAAGAGTATGGTACTCTCTGCTGAAAATTCTACAAAATCATAAGCCCTTTACAAACCTGTCCCTTCTTTTCCTGACCCTCAGCTGTTCCCTTTCTCAAAACAAAGAGAGAGGTCCTTTGCTTTGACCAACTCAGTATCTTCCACCACCCATACAGTGAATGAGAATCTTTGTAAAATGCAGCCTGGGTGCTTGGCACTGAGTTGGTACTCAAAATAACCCCATTCTTCCTTACTATACTCCTTTGCCTGGAGCCAAGGTAAGCTTCCTCTACTTTCTTCCATGACCTACATGCAACTTAAAAAAAATGATGGTGCTTGCTGTTTGCTTGCAATTTTGCAAACTGCATTAAGATGCACCTCTGAGGATATTTATCCTTTATGTCACTTCCATGCCCTCTGTACCCCACACCACCCTCGGGCTGCAGCAGTCTTGCTAAGCATTAATATATATGTGTGTGTGCACACACAGTGTGTTAAACCAATGGCTGTGAGTTCCTGAGGAAGCAGAATGCCTAGCTTTCTAGCACTGAACGTGGCCCTAAAGCCTTGAGAGGGGTTCCCTTCTCCTGAGAGGAAGAGGTGGCATGCAGCTCGCCAGACACCTGGCAATCAGTGAGCCCACTGCACTGTGCAGCTGCCCTCATTGCCCTTCAGAACGCCATCTGGAAGGTCCTCATCCTCACCAGCCATTAGAGTCTGATGAGCCAAATCAGAAGACAACCACGAGAAAGTCACAGCCCACAACCAAGTGAAGTTCCAGGACGCACACTTAAGCTTCAGAACAAGCCCTTACCAACTGAGGCACAGAGTTAAGAGACTGCCATGAGATTGCATGGAGCGCTAGACAGGTGTGCTAGCCTGCACTCACAGCATGTTTTCATATTCCACCACTGTTTCTGAGCCATAACAACTTTGCATTTCAAAGATGACCTGGGTATGTCCAATTGACTGTGTTTCTGACAGGAACTTAAGTGTAGTTAAGTTGTCCAGAGCTCCTTGAATTCAAAGTATAGTTTTTAATTACTATGATTCTTAAGGTACCACTAAATAAGATGCTTAAATAATACAGTTGGAGCAAACATTTATCAGGTCTCTGCTGTGTCAGATAATATGAAAAAAAGCTACTGACAAAGGATCTCATTTTCTTTCAACACCTGTATGATGAAAGCAATAATTACTAAACCAGAAACTGGGGTTCTGAGAAGTCAGCAGTTCTATAAAAATAGACATTTTGCTCTGGGGAGATCATTCGGTCAGTAAAATACTCATTACATATGTACAAGGACCCAAATTCAATCCCCACCAACCAATCAGAAAGCCCAATGTGATGCTGCACACTTGTCATCCCAGTACCGGGGAGGTGGGGATAGGAGGACCCCTGGGGCTCCCTGAGACCAGCCGGCCTTGCCAAATCAGAGAGACACAAGCCAAGCAGAGATGCTTCCTCAACAAGCACGGTCCTAAAGAACAGCATCCAAGGTTAACCTCTGACCTCTGACCATGTGCACATGCACACAGGTGTTCATTACACCCACACACGCACACACATGAACATTCGCTCTCCAATTTCTGTTTTAAAGGACAGATAGATATCTTGGTGGGAAAAGAAAGGTGACGCTCCTGTCCTTCAGCTTTCGAATATTAAAATGAATCCATTCTCACTGAATAATGTCTCTGTGGTGAACAAAGCTCCAATCTATGGGAAGTGATCCAACATGAGACACGGGATTAGAGACTGGGAGGTGTGGGGCTTTACTGGATAAGGCTGAAGTCTGACATTCCCAGATAGCCATTTATTTGCCCTCAGTCTATTATAATAGATTCCCTTTTCTTAGTGGGGGTTCTAAAAGTCTCCCCTGATCTGGGTGACCCCAGGTCTTGTAAGGTGCGTTACAAAGCTCTTGTGACAGATTATAGGCCAAACCCTTCCCTGATAAGAAAACCACTCCATCGAGCATCTGAGAATTCCTAGAAATGCCCCACCCTGCTAAGATTTTTAGTCCTGCAGTGACCTTCATGGTACTTGGAGATTTTCCCCTCACCCATAGGATTAAGTAACCATGTTCTCCTTCTTATGACAGGACCATGCTACTGCAGAGAAAATGAGGCACTGTACCGCTACATGCAAACCAAGTATCCCTGACCCCCTGACCCCAGCGAATCAAACACATTCACCCTTGAAATCCCTCCCACTGCCCAAAGGCTTATAAATCCCTGGTTTCAAATAAACGTGCTGGGGTTGCATGCTGCATGATACCATCAGCTTTCTTCCATGTCTGCCTAAGATTCGTCATTCATTCTCCACCAGCTACATCTCACCAGGCCTCCTGCCCAATGGACCTGGGCCTCACCGAACCTGGATCTTGGCTGCAAGCCAACCAGGCATGGGCTTCTGCCTGCACCTCTGTCATATTCAGCATAGCAGCTTAATCAAGAACTGTAACATTTTGGTATCACCATAGGCTTTAGAACACCCAAGCTTCCATTGCCACAAGCCATCTCATGCTGAAAGAGCTAAACTGTAACACTCGGTGGAAAGACTTTTCCACACCCTGGCCTAGTACATGGGCCTCACTCTAAAGCACTCTAGCTGATCCTGAAAGAAATTAACACCCCCATTCTCTGTCTGGAAGCCAGTTCCAGGCCTGCACCAAAATCCAGGCCCCATGCTGAAAGAAGGACAGAGAGGAAAGCCAATGAGCCAACACCCTGACCTGTGACCAGGTTGAACACTTCCCTGGGTCTCCTAGTCCTTCAGTGCATCACAATCTATCCCTCTGGCTGACACAGAACCACAACCTGAATGAAGAACAGCCCCACAGACTCATATTGTCCAAACTGATCCTTCTCAGAGAGGGAGGCATCTGTGGAGCCTGGCAGGCCCATCTGACACTGCACCTGGGCATCTGTCACTGGACACCTGGAGCCTGGGCTGCCATGACCAGCCATGCACTCAGATGAAAGCATGGTGCATCAAGGTAGGAGGGTGAGAAAGGGCATCCACATGCCTACAATTGCAGTAGTGACCCCTTGGAAGACTTTGCTAGAGTTCTTTTAACAAAATGCCACAGACTAAGTGAGCTAAACAACAGGAAATCCTGGAAGCTTCACATAGGACACTGGGTGTCAGCAAGGCTGAAGGCCCCTGCCTGGATCACAGATGGCCATTCTATCCTGTGTCCTTACATGGCCCTTTCTGTGTGCATGGGTACCCTCAGTATTCCTTCCTCATGCCGACAGCAGTCCCAGTTGACTGGGCCCAATTGAATGACCTAGTCTGACCTTCATTCCCTCTCTAAACCCTATCTGGAAGTAGTCACCTTCTCAGATTCCAGATGAGGACTTGAACTGGGATCTGAGGAAAACACAATTGAGACCATTGTGTCTTCACAACTACCCAGAATAGTCTCATTCTAAATGCATCTTTCCTAAAGGGGTAGATTTATCTCCTTTTCGTGGGAATTACATTTCTTGAAACTTGACTAAGAAAGTAATTCTCCTTTAAGGGCTGGAGTGATGACTCAGCAGTGAAGAGCACTGACTGCTCTTGCAGAGGACATGGGTTCGGTTCCCAACACCCACGTGACAGCTCACAGCCATCTGTAACTCATCTGGCCTCCACAGACACCAGGCGCATACATGGTACCCATACATACATGCAGGCAAAATACTCAGGATCCACATGATGGAAGGAGAAACTTCTGCATGCTATCTTCTGACCTCCACATATGAGCTGTGGTACACTCATGCATCCACACGTACATACAATAAATAAACAAATGTAATTTTAACAACTATCCTTAGAAATAAATAAATGAAAACAGAAAAGGAATCAGTAAGCTACAATCAGTCTCAACTGAAAAGCCACCTCCAAATGTGACTATAACCCTCCAGTCCAGGGCTTCTCTGCCTTCCTAATGCTGTGACCTTTTAAGACAGTTCCTCATGTTGTGGTGAGCCCAACCATAAAACTACTTCATTACTACTCCAGAACTGTAGCTTTGCTACTGTGTGAATCATAATGTGAATAACGGGTACACAAAATATCTCATATGTGACCCCAAAGGGATCTTGACCCACAGGTTGAGAAGCTCTGCTCTAACTGGGAATGAGAGAGGAGTATCGGAGGGCATTTGTGTGAATGCTGCCAAGCTCAGACTCTGAGAACTGAGGCAGACCCCAACCCCTCCACAGACAACCAGTGTCCCAGCCCAGGCTTCAAACTTCTTTTAAGAACCTAGAAATACACGATTGAAGTAAAAAGCAGAAATTACTTTCCCACCCAACTTGTCCATCATACTGCCACGTATACCTTCCTACAAGGGGAACAGAGTATTTCTCCTCCCCCGGCCCCACCGCTGGCTCTGACCCAGAGGTTGGTCAGAGTATCTTCTAATGTTATAGAGGTTCCTGGCCACTGGACTACCACCCTCAGCATCTCCTAAGGCCACCAAACAGGGCCCTGCAGTCCTCGCTGCGTCCTCAATCTGCTCGTCATTTCCTCCCCCTGCCTTCTCATGGGTTGATTTCTCCTACTCTTCCTTTAGTGTCTGTTGTTGATTTTGCTGCATTTCATAAGATGGGACCATGCTACATATCCCGGGCCAGCCTACAACCCACAGTCCTCCAGCCTCGGCATCCCAAACACCAGGACGACAAGCTTGACCCACCACTCCCAGCTCAGCATCTCATTTATATGAAGAGCTTCTGCTTGTCCCTGGTTAGCTCCCCACGGTCTAGGCTTTCTCTGCCCACATGCTCTAAGGTTACCCCTCCTCCCTACTCTGACCTCAAGTGCCTGTACTACAGGATGGTTAATTTGATGCAACAACCTGATGGGGCCACAAATGCCCACACAACACATGAATCCCAGGCTGAGTGTGAAGCTATTTCCCAATGAGACTTGCATTTGAGTCAGTGAACTCACTAGACTGACCTCTCTATGAAGGCTTCAACCAACCTACTGAGCCTCAACAGAAAAAGAGCACACAGAAAAGAATTTCTCCCACTTTTATCTACTTCATTATCTCGTCCTGTTTTCTCCTACACCATGGTTGGTCTGGAATTCACAGGATCAGCTTCTGAAGGTTCTAGGATCTTCAGACTCCCCGCTGGACCACACCATTATTTCCACATGCCTCCACTTTGTGACTTCTCAGCCTCCATAATCATACAATAAGTTTATTACCCCTAATAATCTCACCAAGATACACACTAGAATTCTGCTTCTAAGGCAAGAGGGACAACTTAATGGGTAAAACACTTGCTGTACACGCATAGGACCTGAGGTTAGACCCTCCCCTCCCCCAGAACCCACATAAAGCTGGATGCAGTAGAGCGCCTATGGCAAGGCAGGAGACAGAGATAGGCGAATCCCTGGGGAACTTTCTGGCCGGCTAACCTTGACTACACAGCAGTGGGCATTGCATACCATCTCAGACAAGGCAGAGGCTGAAGACCAACACCCAACAAAGTTCCCCAAACTCCACACACATATCGGGGCATGCATGGACCAACACTAATGTCTGCACATAGACATACAGCACACACACACACACACACACACACACACAGGTTTTTAATATTAGAAAGTTGTTTCTATGTCATTTTTTTCTCTGGAGAACATCCCATAATATAACCAAGGTGCCTCCTCTACTGCATCAGACCTTCGAGAAGGCAAACAAGGCATGCTGATGACTGTGACTCCCCATGTCCTGACATATTTCCTGGTGTACACAGGAGGGCCCTAATGAAAGAAGCACAGAAGCACGTTTATTTCCTCTGCCTGCCCTGCTGACAATAATGTACACCACGTTGGTACACTGCCAACAGGTCACTCTGCCAGGCTGGTCTTCTGCAGAACAGGGACCAGCAAAAACAGGTTCTCCCTTCTTTGTAGGGTTTCAGAGAACTGATAAGAAAAAAAGTGGGGGGCTTGCAAAGTCACCATAAGAAATTACAATTCTGAAACAGGAAAAGTCCATATTCTACTCTCGTAACTTCAGGAGTTAAGATCTGAAGTCGTAGTTCAACCTGTTAAGTCATCGTTGCTTTCTCTTTTTTCATGTGTCCATGTCCTTGCAGAGGACCCAAATTTTGTTCCCAGCACTCATATCTTGTGAGTCACAACTGCCTGTAACTATAGCTTCAAAGGATCTGACTCCCTCTTCTGGTCTCAACACACACTGCACTCTTGTGCACATACACATAAACACACACACTCATATATATATAATTAAAAACAAAAATCTTTTATAAAAATGCATTGACCACAGCAAGGTCATGAATGGTTTCACAAGACCACACAAGACAATTTCATGACACACAAATCACATTCAATCTTATCATCTACACTCCATTTAAAAGCAACCATACTCACCTTTGGAAGGAGGCTTTCACTTTCCCAAGTTAGTGTTGCAGTCTCTGAGGTAACATTTAACACTTGTTAGAGCCACAAGGCCTATGAGTCTGCTCTCACTGAAGGGGGAAGACACCATCTCATCACATTCTAGAGCCAAAGCTGAGCTCACATCTGTTGTGTGACGTGAACTGCTGTGAACCCTGCTTAGCTGCTGAGGAAGAACAACACACTTTCCTCCTCACAGGGAAGGGGTGATACCACACTTCCTAAAAAGTTCCCTCATCACTCTCCAGTATTTCTTTTCCAACACAATTATAACACACTTGTGTGTGGGAGTCCAGCTGAGATGGGGTTCTGAGGTGTGGGGGTAGCCTCAGTGTGTGCAAAAGCCCCACTGTGTGGAATTACATTCTACAGTTCCCTGTGTCTCTAAAGGAGAAAGATGGTTACTCCTCCAAACTTGGAGGAAAACCCTACATCCCATTAAATCAATACTGAGATGTTCCTAACCTGAAGCAAGAAAGCCAAGGTCGCCAGCACTGAGCTTCCACTCCTTCCAGCAGTCAGAGGTGAGCCCAACATGGCAGCCTGGGTGCAAATAAAAATGAGGCCGCCATCATATCACTGCCTTCCTGACTGCTGCCTGGGCTCCTCCTCCCTCCCCTCGCCCACTGTGAAGTTAGACCTCACAGTCAGCATGGGAACTGCCCCACACTTGACAGTGACGACCTTGCTCCTCCTCAGTATCCTGAATATTCTTTACAGCAGTGAAGCCCACAGTGACACACATGATCTCATTTTCACATCCTGTTCCAAAGTATATTCCTCCTCCTGAATACATATTATCCTGTTGTGGTGGTTTAAGTGTGAATCTGTTCATCACCTCAGATCCCACCTGACAGACTAAGGGAGCAAGCAAGGCTCAGAGACATTGAGGACTGTCTAAGTCAACTCTGTTAGATAGAAAGGGTAGAAGCCAAACTGCCCAGTGCCTTTACTCACAAGGCTGGGCTGCCTGGTCGCAGTATTTCCCTAAGTTAACATTTCTCCCGGGAGAGGTATTTTATCCACCTTAGATTTTCTTCCCGTATAAGGAAGATTTTAGAGGGATTCCCAGAGTCAAGGCAATGGGACAGCAGCAGTTTCAAATCCTAGACATTTCCAAGCTTCTGTGAGTAGTGGAGGATAATGTGTCTGAACTCAGAGCATTTATACACATATATACCACGATCAGAACCAGCTCCTAAAGGAAATGTGTGTTCCGTGACTTTTGAAAGCTTTTATATGCTAGACTGTCCTGGCTGGTCAAAGGCTTTTTTCTGTAACAATATTCTTTGAATTAGCTAAAACTTTAGAGAGAAAAATTGAGGGAGGTAGCAGAGAAGCAGGTGTAGCTATATAATCAAGTTGCTCCTGGCACTCACTACGCAGCTCCTGCTGGGCATAAACTCACAGCCCTGCCCCTTTGGTCTCCTCACTGCTGTGATTGCAGAACAGAGTCACCACATCTAGCAAAGAGAAGTGGGCATTTTGTTTTGGGTTGGTTGGTTTGCTTTTTTGTTTGTTTGTTTTGCTTTTTAAGACAAGGTTTCTCTGTGTAGCTTTGGCTATCCTGGAACTCACACTGTAGACAAGGCTGTCCTCAAACTCAGAGATCCACCTGCCTCTGCCTCCATGGTGCTGGGATTTAAAGGCGTGTGCCACCACTGCTGGAAAGAGAAATTTTATGTATCAATTTTAAAGATCTCATTAAGTTAAGGAAATAGAAGCAAAGAAAATAAGAATCATCTAGGCCAGTCTTGATAACACTGACCAGGTGAAATTTATTCTGGGGGCATTGATCATTCTTTATTTACTTTACAAAACGGTCCAACAGCAACAAAATGAAGCATTTAGGTGGGATTTGACGCAAACTTGTATCTGATGGATTATTACTCATCTTGGGGACATACGTATTTATTTTTAAAACCCTCCTTATTTATAAAACCAAAGTCTTTGCCCTTTGTACAGAAATGCCTGGTTGGGGATGGAATGTGGCTTAGCTGGCAACACACTTACCTAGAGTATGTGAAGCTCTGGGTCTGATTCCCAGCATAGTATAAACCAGGTTTTGTGGCATACACCTGCAGCTTTAGGGACGTAGAGGCAGGGCAATCAGAAGTTCAAGGTCATCCTCAGCTACACAGTCAGTTCAAGGCCAACAACTTGAAAACTTATGTCAAAAAATAATTTAAAATTTTAATTGAAAAAAGAAAGAAAGAAGGAAAGGTCTTGTTGACTATGTAGTACTTGGAAGGACGGCTGAGTGCAGAAGATGCAAGTTTTGTACTTCGGGTAGGAAGGCTACCAAGTAGATCCCAAGCCACGGACACCAACTCTGCCTCAGCCTAGGGCCCTGAATCCTCCATTTCCCTTGTGACAATACTAACCACATAGCAACACAAGATGGTGTGGTCTTGAAAACCAGTACACTAGGAAATACTTTCACTCATGAGACTGGAAGTCACATTGCTAGCCTCTCTGTCTCTACTTGCAAAATAAAGGGTTCTCTCTCTCTCCTTTCTCAGAGGTGTGCTGTGTGGATTCTCCAAACTATATTTTGGTAGTCTTTAGTTCTTTCCAAACACATATAAAATGCAAGATCAGGCCAGAATTGTGAGAAGATTCCCTAAGCTAGCTTTAACTGCCAACTTAACACGGCCTAGGGTCCTCTGAGAAGGGAATCTCAGTTGATGTAAGTGACCCCAGCATCCTTCGGGGACACCCTAAGCAAGGGGTCCTGAGCTATATAAGAAACCTACGGAGGCATGAACTTCAATAAGCCAGCAAGCAGTGTTCCTACTCTGTTTCTAGTCTGAGCTGCTGATTGAGTCCCTGCCTTGACTTCCTCCATTATGGACTGTGACCTCACTTTTTTGTCACAGCAACAGAAACAGTATCGGTGAGTCGGACATGGTTCTAACATCTGGGGAGCAGCTGTGTCCCATGATTAAAAGACCATATGACAAAGTCGTTAAACAAGGGGCCCACAGTGTCACATGGCTGGCTAGGTGGGAAGAAAAAGTCCTCTTTCTGATATGATAGAAACTGCACCAAGAAGTCATTTGTATCTAAGAAGCGGGCATTTGCCCTAGATTCCTACCAAGTGTCACATGCCTAGGATGCAACAGAAAAAGGACTCACTTCTGGGATCCTGTAAGTTCCTTCAAAAAAATATTTATGTAGCACCAAGGATCTCCAAGGTAGGGGACTTAGAGCTAAAAAAGCAAATGACTACAACACTGAACTGAAGATACACCAGCCAAACATAAGAATGACAGCAAGTTACACAACGGACTATAAACTAAACACGAGCCAGGAACTCGTGGTATTTTCAGAGTTACTACATGTCACCAGAGAATCATGGTCCCTGTTCCTAAGAGGCTTGTTTCCTCATAGAGAGATTAAACCCATAAACATGAGGCCCCAGAAATTTTTAAATGTAATTACTACTAATGTGGGTTATAGAAGGGAAACACGTATCAAAAGAAAAAAAAATTAAAACATTTACCCCCTGAGATTTGTCTAGAAGAGGTGAGCCATTAACTGTTTTTTTTTTTTAATACTGTAATTTAGAAAAAAGTATGTGGGACTTCCCCTCCACGGTTGAGCAAAACTTCTTAGCAGAAAAGGTAAACAAATATAGCCATTTAAACTAAGATGCATAGAGACATAAAAGAGGAAAAAAGATCTAAAAACAGGGTGGGTTGGGCCCCACAACCTCTGTACAGATACTGTCTCTCTTAATGTTCTCACTACCCTCTGGGATCCACTCAGCTGTCCCCAGGGCGTTAGTTGGTTTTATCATTGCTATGACTCAGACCTGACAAGAAGCAACTTAAGGGAGAAAGGTTTCACAATAAAATCCATCATCCTGGGGAAGGAATGTCTGGCAGCAGAAGTCTGAGGGAGCGGAGAAAGATCAGGGCTGGTACTCAGCTTGTTTTCTCATGTTTTGTTTTATCCAGGACTCCAACCCATGGAATGGTCCCACTCACACTCATACAGTGCATCTCCCCTTTTCCTTTCAACCTCCCTGGCCCTCACAGACATGCCCAGAGCTAGAACTCCTAGTTGACTCCAAGTCCAGTCAAGTTGACAGTGAACATTAAGTATCAGACTTACCCCCCCCCCCCAGCTGGTGTCCATCTAAGAGGCTCTATGTAGGACAATAGATGTCAAAGGATGCCAGATGAGACACCCACTCTTCTGGAACTTTCCATGGAATGAATCACATTTTGTTACCTCGTTGTATGGGCTCAGAAAGATCCAATTCTACAGCCACATAAGTCCTTCCTCCACTAGAATGCAGAGTTAGGATGGAGTCACACAGGTGTGTATACTTCGAGATTCGAGAGCTTCCAGTAACCCTTACAGAATGGACAAAACTGAGCAGAATTTACCAAGCATGCTGGGGACAGCAGCATTGTCCATCTGATAGCTTCCTGTTCTGTTTCTACCACACAGTCATGGCTAATCGTGCCTTCACTTTTCCTCAAAACCTCCCACGGAGCCACATCCTCAGGACCACACCACCTCCAGGGACCACCTAACTCTCCACCATCCACCAAAGGATCCCTAACATGAAAGGAGAGCCGAGGAATCCATTTTCATCATTTCTTATCACAAACTGTCAACAGACATCCCCCGACCCTTACTTTTTAGAGAAAGGGAGATGAAATATAGCAATTGAAAAACAGGCAGTCTTATAAAAGACTATCCGTGCTCGAGATAGTCCCCTAAGTGTTCTTTCCTCTGTTAATAGTCTGACACAAAGCACGAGAACATTTACCAAACACAGTGCACTTGATTCATCTCTCCTCCAGGCAGATTCACACAGGACCCAACTAGCATCTAAAGCCACAAGTTTGACTCAGCATTACATTTGACCTTGTCCGTGTTGGAGAACCTGAGAGAGTCTACATAAAAGAACATCAAAACTGACCCCGGGAGTCTGCAAGGTTGAACAATCTCTACCAATGCTTTGGAGCACAGAAACCAGTTCAGCAGAAGCACTCCGATGCTAGCTGCCGCCGCCTCTGATACACCCGGCTTCGTTTTTTCACAGAATGCTCTAGTCCACAACGAGAGGATTAAGACCAGGAGCACGGAGGCAGGAACAAAGATGTTCACAGGCAGGAAAGGGAACACTGGTCGCCTGGCTGGGTAAGCAGCTACCTGAACTGGACCGGCTGCCTTTGCCTAGAGCAGGGCCCTCACAGCATCACCGTCTGAGAGCTTGCTAGAAATACCCGTCTTCGGATGCCACTACAGAGAAACTCTGAGGCCCAGCAATTTGCACTCTAACAAATCCTTAAGGAGATTCTAATATGTGCTTGCAGAACACTGTCCTTCCAAGCAAAACGCCATCACCATCTTCCTCAGAACAGCTGGGACTACCCACAAGACTCTCAAGATCCAATCTGTTGATGTTCTCTCACAGAAGCAGAGTGTGTAGATGGTCACTAGACCTTCCCGTGAGATCACTCCCACCCTACCCACGCATGCTTTCACCCAGATGCAGGTAATTCTGCCCCAGCTGCCCAAGGTCGGGTCTAGAGGGTAGAAGGTCATTTGTACAGCTATAGAGAAGTCATCACCCATGCTGGGTTGAGACTTTTATGTGGCATGGCTACTTTGAGGGCACCCACATTCCTGTAAGTAGCCCTTCACCAATGTTCCAATAAGTGCAATAAACTCATTGGTTCACCAGTCTAGACATGGGTGGAAGCCCGTCCTTGATGCCTTATCTGGGTTAAGCATCTGTTTGTTCATTTAGAAGTTCATGTAATATCAACATGGAGACCCCCTGGGTGGTCAGTTGAGAAAATTCTCATTGTGGCCTCCTAGCACAGGACATATAGCTTGGTCAAAAGCACAACAGGAACATCTAAATTCTCCAATAAGTAAAGGAGATACAGCTGAACGCACCATACCAGCCAAATGTCTGCCTTCTGACCCCAGTTTGGGGACCTGTAATTTGAGAAACTCTCTTGGTATTCAAAGCCAGGTCACATGCTCAGAAAGCACAGCTGAACACCACCAAGATGACATTTAAAGCACAGAGCCCCACAGACACAATCATCCCCAGAAACTACCCATCACAGGACTGTACCCAGTTAACTTCAACTCCTCTACCCACCCAGCAAATGTTTCTGTTCAATCTCTCAGATCAATTGCATGACACCCCTGCTGCAGGGTGCTATTGAGAGGAGGTGCCACCCACTCTCCACCCACAGGCAACAGATGCCTCCCTGGGCCAGGGTCCCTCACACTGGTGCTCCCACAGAACCAGCCATTTCCGCACCCTCTGGGGCTGAGGGACATAAGCACAGTACTCAACACTTGCTCTTAGATTTTCCCCGGAACAAATAGATAACATCTAGGGGAGAAATCAAGGCAAAACCAAGACTTCCTTTTAAAGGTAATCATTTGTTGAAGTGATGCCTGCCTGGATTTAGCTTCAGGTTCTTCGCCAGTGTTCAAACAAGAAGGCAGGGTGGGGATGTAGCTCAATGTCAGAGCACTTGCTTAGCATGTGCCGTGCTTTAGCCAGCGTGCAAAAAATAAAGGAGATTTAAAAGGAGTCTCTTTCTCTCTATTCAGATTCTATTTCTCAATTAAAAAAATTTAAAAAAACACCAAGTAAGCCGGGCATAGTGGGTGATACTTGCAATTCCAGTTCTTAGGAGGCTAAGAGGGAAGGATTAATATAAGTTAAAGACCATCCTGGGCTATAACCGTGAGTTCTAGGCCACCTGAGCTACAGAATGGACTACTCTGTCTGTCCAAGAAAACAAAATGCAAGCAGGCATGGGTTTCCCAGTGCTTTTGTTTCACATTCACTTTTTGTTGATTCTAAAAATCTTCCAAACTATAGAAAAAGGGGCTGGGAAGTGGCCCGGTGGGTAAAGTGCTTTCCACTCAGGCGTGCCTCAGTTCTGATGCCCAGCACCCCACGTGCTAAGTACAGCAGCATACGACTGCAGCCCCTAGAGTAGGCAGACACATGCCTACTCGGAGTTTCCTGACCAGCCAATCTAGTCAAACACGTGAGCTTCAAGTTCAGTGGAGGAAACCCCATCTCAAAACTAAGATGGAGAAAGTGGAGGAAACCCCTGACATCCGTCTCAGGCCATGTGCAAAGACACCAAACATATGCGCATACATACACATACAAAAGTTCACTATATATTAATAATAATATACACTTATAACGTAGTACATATTTGTATTATGATGTAGTGTTACGAAATCTTTTATATCCTTTTTTATACATATGTAACACAGCATTCAATATTCCCCTGGATGTTCTACTACACATACATGCACATACATACACATACATATGCATTCAGAGCAGAAGCCACAAGCTGCTGTTCACAATTAAGCCCACCTCTGTGTGTCTGTTAAAGCATGACACCCCATACAGCCACATGGGGGACAAGTGAGTACACGGCCTCTAACAAGCACGAGAAGTACGCCTCTGTCTCCCACAGTAGCCAAGGCCTCCATCTCCAGCACCCACGCACACTAAGAGTCCCTCCCAGGGAAGAGAGAACCATGGGCCCTGCTCAACCCCACACTGGCCGGGCCTGGGGTTTGGAAGCCCACTGCTTCACTCTGAGCTTCAGGGATGACCCTAGAGAGAGATCTGCTGGGGCCTCTGCAGTAAATCAGCTCCATTCCAGGAATTCAATTAACAGACCTTGCCTCAACGGCTGGTGCTGGCAGACTTCATACACTATCCTCCGGCCAAACCAAGACGTTCTGACCTCCCACTCACCTCAGCCATCCTCTCAACCAGCTCAGACCTTGGCAGGAAGAAGTCACCGTGCTTATGGCTCTTCTTCCTGCAACACCCAGATTACAAGGTCCCTTCCCCACTGCTTCAGGCCAGAAGTTTCCACAGCCGCCTGAAACTTGGGTGAACAGCCTGACAGAACGTTAAATTTGGGGGAAACACTGCTCTAAAGAATGTTCTAGCATCAGAATCCTTATTCTACTTCCACTGAGGTTTTAGGATTGTCAACAGGTGTATCTCTTAGCACTTGCACAGAAGAAAGTTAGAGAACCTGTGAGCTCAGTCCCGGGGAAGGGGCATGTGCGTGCCGGCAGGTACTCTTAAACTCAGTCCTGCTGAAGGGGCTCAGGGCCATGTGTGCATCCTGCAGATTGCTACAGCCCACGTCTTTGGCTGGAATTATCCCCCTTTAAAGGGATATTTTGTATTTTATGTAGAAACTTTATTTTAAAATGACAAATATTTTCAAATAGTGTTTTTAATTGAAACACTGTAACCGCGAGAACAGAACAATAGATTCAGAAAATCAGACCAAGTCCTTTAAGGCTGGGTATGATAGAAGCCAGCCCCATGATGAAGCAGAGGTTTTCTAATGCCATCAGAATAACAAAGGAAGATTGTGAGCATGAGGTTCAATCCTCAGTTCAAGGACCACCGCCAAAAAAGAGGGAGGAGTCTATGTGCACTTAAGGAACAGCCTTTGCAGGGGTCACAGGAAGTGCTGGGCTGCACGACACTGCCACAGACAAGCATCTCTGTAGACTTGGGACAAAACCTCAGAGACGGAAGTCATGGCCCTGAATCTAGAAGTGCCAAGCATCCCACAGTTGTGACAGAGCAAGGCGGTGGTATGGGGAACCCGGAAGACAAGGAAGGGAAACCCTGTGCTATTATTTAAGTATAAGATAGCACTGCCTACCCCACTCTTCCCCTCAACACACACACACAGGCTCACGTGTTGGAACAATGGGTTGGTGACACTGAAAAGTTGCAGAACCTTTAGGAAGTGGGATTGTGCGGAGGAAGCAGGCCGACAGAAGGTAGGCCGTGTGGGTTATAGGCAGGTCTCAGCTCTGCCCTGCTCTCTTGCTTTCTGATCTGCAAGACATGAGCAAGTTACGTTGCCACAGACCTCCATGCCTCCCCAGTACGATGGACTGTGTTCTCTGAACTGTGGGCTAAATTAATATCTCCTTCCTTAACCTGCTTTTGTACAACACTTTGTCATAGAAACAAGAAAAGTAATGAATGCACCCCATAATGCTTTCCAATAAGCAAGGAAGCATATGGGCATATTAGTTACTCTGCTTGGTGCTCTGACAAAATACTTGACGACAAAAACTGAAAGGAAGGAAAGGTTTGTCTTGGCTCACAGTTCACGAGGGTACAGTCCATTATGGAGGGGAAGGCATGGGGGGGGCGGGGGGAGGAGCTTGAAGCAGCTGGCCACACTGCATGCACAGTGAGGGAACAGAGAGAGATGAATCCCAGTGCACAGCTCATGTTCTCTTTTCATTCAGTCCAAGACCCCGGTCCATGAGGTAGGACCACCCACATGTAGGGTGGTTCTTTCCTGGGTTATTCTTGATCCTGTTGAGCTGATAATCGATATTAACCATCACAGTGAAGTTCATAGTACACCTATGTAACTTCTCTGTTAAGACACATAAAATACAAAGTGTTGCTGATGTGTGGATGTCATTACTTCAATGCTGTTGCCTCACTTTATTCAGCAAACATCATCCTTCCTGGTCTTGTAAGCTTTTCCCTTCATATGGTCCTAATGCAAACCAATCTTCCATGTACTTTTGCATTAATTCATTTGTTCAAATACTGACTCCCATGATGATAGCATTAGAAACTGAGGTCTTTAGGAGGCAATTGGATATTGATGATAGAGCCTGTATTAATGGCTGCAATGCCTTCTTCTTTAAAACAGAAAAGGGGTGGCAATTTTATGGAGTGATGGCTTAGCAGTTAAGAGCTCACATGCTCTTGCAGAGAACCTGAATAGCGTTCCCAGCACAGTCATGGTAAGTGACTCACTACTGCCTGTAACTTTCAGATGCCCTCTTCTGGCCTCCACAGGCAATTGCACTTGCGTGCATATCCTACACAAACAAATCAAAAATACATTTAAAGGGGGCTTGAAAGACCTTTCCACCTTGTGAAGTCACAAGGAAAAGGTGCTATCTATGAGACAGGGAGCAACCATAATCAGATGCCAAATCGATGGATTCCTTCATCTTGGGCTTTGCAAGGTTGAAAAATCAATTGTTTCACAGACTATCCCGTCCATGATGTTTTGACAAGCAGCCCAAAAGGACTAGAGCTGCACAGAAAGATCCAATGAACATCACAGCAGGAAACCTATGCCCTCCCAGTGTGCCCCATCGCCTCCACAAACCTCACACTCACACCTATCAGCAAAGCCGTTTCACTGTAGCAGCTCTGTCCACCCCCACCCCTCCCCCACCTTCCCACCTCCCTTCTCTAGCTACAAAGTTGAAAACAGCATACCTGCCAGGGACCTAGGGTGACCCCTCTCTCCTCCTCTTTCTCAGCCTGCTTCTAAAACGGGGGCAATCCTGCTGGCTACACACAAGGCACCCACAGCGTTCTGATGCTCCGGAGTGTCTGTTCAACCTGCCACTGCCTGGTACAGACTGCAGCAGATTCCAGCTGCCTCCTTGCCACCCCCTACCTGGCTCCAGTCTAGACTCAATCCAGCAGCCACAGGAGCTTTCTAAAAGGAAAATCACAGTACTCTATCTCTCGACTCGAAGCTCTGACATGATTCCCTGATGCCTGGCAGCATGAAGCCCCGAGTCTTGTGGCTGCTCTCTAGACCCTGCACCATTCCCAGCCCCTTAGCATCCCCTTGGCTGTTTCCTGCCCTCCCACACCCTCCAGCCACCCCCATCCCCACACCCACACACCCACTCTGGTGTTGTCCTCTGTCTGCCAGCCCTGGATCCGTCCAAGGCCAGAAGGGAAATATACCAGTCTAAAAATGCCTCTCCTGATGATGACCGTAGAAAGCACAGCCTACCCTCTCCTTCAACACCCTCACCCTCTTCTCCTCATGTGTTCCTGGGTATTTATGACTTTCTAAAGCCCAAGCAGATAGTAGGTGCATACTTAAACCTTGAGACTCCCCAAACACCCATAAGGATGGCAGCTGGGCCAGGTCAGGGTTCTGTTCCACCTGAACAGACAAGTTGCCAGAACTGAGACTCTCAGAAGAAGCCACATGTGACTCACGGGCTGTGGGAAGCAGCCCTTACTCGTGAGGTTATAGAAAGCCTTTCTGTACCAAAACCTCTCCGCCAACGGTATGCCAGGTGCCTGACATTGCCAGCAGCAGCAGCAGCAGCAGACCCGGAGCCTCCAGGGAGAAGGGATGTGGTAGAACCTTCGCAGCCATTACCACCGCACAGGCACAGATTGACACCCTTTCATGCCTGTCACACAACGGTAAACAGCATGGAAACCCCACATGGGTCCAGTACTTAGAATCTCATTCCCCACCTCCAGCCACACTGGAAGGTCTTCACCCAGCAGGGAGGATGGCTTCTCCATAGCAGCATAGACAGACCCGCTGCTGGCTATGTACTCTAACCCCTACCTAAGTCCCACGAGACCACATGCAATTGTGGCAGAATCATATGGCACATGACTGGTAGGAACAGCGGGACACTCAGGTGAGTGTCCAATGCTTCTCCATCCCCTCCTTCCATGTGTGCATGCCAACAGTCCACGGCCCTATGAGGACTGATGCTTGCAAGCAGGCACAGCTGAAATGATGAAATTGGTAGCTGCTGTTTTTCTTGGAGAACCACATTCTGTAACAAGGCCCTCACAGCAAACACAAAGAGGAGACACCAGGCTCTGAGAGGAGTAATAAGCCCTATCCTGTCAGGTGAGAGAAGACTCGACAGGGTGCCTGGCTGATTGATGTGCCTGCACTGAAGGTCTCAGAATCCCTTGAGGAACTTCAGCCCAACCCATGATAGAGCAGTCTAGTAATTGCTCAGTGAGAATAGGTGACCAGATGAGAGAGAGAGAGAGAGAGAGAGAGAGAGAGAGAGAGAGAGAGAGAGACAGAGAGAGAGAGAGAGAGTTCTGAGTTCTCAGCCCTAAGCAGCCAAGGCCAGCTAAGCTGGAAACCCCAAGACAACAGAGGATATGACACAAAACATGGGCAAGAACTAAGGAAACCATTCGCTTAGGACAGATGGTATACACTAGCAAGAAAATATGACCATGTTTGTATTTACTGATACCCAGTCTCCTGCCACGACCTCGCCACTCCCTCAAATGAACATCCATAATGAATTAGCACCGCTGTCACCCTGCTTGTCACATGACTTATTGCACAGACATGGGCTGGTTGTGGTAAATTGGGGTCACTGCCCAGGAGAAGCCTATTGGAAAGCATATGTGGGGCTTCTTGCTTCAGCACAAGGAAGCATCATAAGGCTCACTGGGCGAGGTCCCTGAATAACGGCAGGGCCCAACTGCCACATACCCAAAATACTTTTCGAAAATGTCCATACGCGGCCACCGAGATATCTCAGTAGGCAAAAGCATTTTCAGCAAAGTCTGATGACTAAGAGGTCAATCCCCTGAGACCCCAGGATGGAGGGAGACTTTACAAGCCGTCCTCTGGCCTCGTGCAGGCCATGGCATGCACACACTCACACACATATACACAATACATGTAGTAAAAATGTTCACTAGGCACTTTCTGACACTAAGCTCTATTTCTAATGGGCGTATTCCGCTAAATTGGCCTCTCAGCTCCTACTACCAGGTACCCATGAGCCAGCTTCAAGGCCTGAGAACAATCGAGAATGAGCTTCCTGTTCTACCTAGATAGGCTCCCACGAGTAAACAAAAGCACAACTCTCAGGTGTCCAGCTTCAGGGGGCGGGGGTCAGTTCCTATTCTGCAAGATCCAGACATCTAGCACACAACAATGTGGATATACTTAATACTAACTAACAGCGTAAGAAGTGGAGTTTAGGGGGCTAGGGCAGATGGTTCTGAGGTTAAGACCACTAGTTGCTCTTCCAGAGGACCCAGGTTCGATTCCCAGCACCCACATGGCAGCTTGCATGTCTATAACTCCATTTCCTGGGAATCTGATGCTCTTTCTGGTCTCTGAGAACGTTGTATGACTGTGGTACACAGGCATGCACTCAGGCAAAACATAAAATTAAAATAAAGGAAAACCATTTTTAAGTAGTAAATTTCAGCCAAAGTAATTCATGTCTGGATCAAGAGTTCCAGGCTAGCCTGTGCTACACAGTGAGCACCTGCCTCAAAACAAAGAAAGCCAACAAAAAGGGTAAACATTAAATGTGTATTTTATGGCAATGCAAAAGCTTTTTTCCCCCCTCTGTCAAATAGTTTTTAAATCTCCCTCTTAGGACAGCTGGTGAACGAGCAAGAAAACACCTGCATTTGTATTTGCTGATGCTCAGCCTCCTGCTGTGACATCACTATTTTACTAAATGAGTCCTAAGTGCATAGCCCCAGGGTGCAACTTGTCTCTGGGAAGAAGATAACACTAAACAGAGAAGGAGTGCTGCTGGTCTCAGCATGTGTGTCCGCTGTCTGAGTATGTGTGTGCTACGTGCGTGCTGCGTGCGTGCGTGCGTGTGTGCGCGTATTAGCAGATGGTGCTAATACCTGTGACATGCCCTCCCAGGCAGAACCACAGACTCTCCCCTATACAAGCCCCACCTCTAGGCAAGCTAAGCCACACCTTCTCCCACCCTTATTTATCCCAGTATGAATTCTCCTCAACTGTCCAGTCCACACTTAGTTGCCTAGTCCTGGCCATCTGCAAGGGTTCAACTCAACCTGCACCTAGCACCTGTGCACACCCCCAGAGCCCACAGCCATTTCTCTGATCTCTGAACTCCTGTAACATCCGGGCCAGAGGCCTACGGGGGCACTTACCCAACACCTGTTCAGGTTATTCACTCAGTGCTTATAAATACACACAGACAAGATGAAAATCATAAGCACAAGTATGATTGCTTTCTCCACTTCTCCAAACCTCAGCCTAGATAGAGAAAAGCACGTTACATATAAGAAGTTGTTGATTGGCCAAACAATAAAATAAAAGACTGGAATACAGATGAAAATGAGTTTTAATTGTTAAGGCCTCTATTGGGGCTGGGGTATACAGTTCTGTCATAGTGCACTTGCCTTGCATGGTTCATGAAGCCCTGGTGTCTAGTCCCAGCCTCAGAGAGAAAGGATCCTTCCTACACTGCGGTCAGTGCTGTCTCTCCTGACAGTACAGTCACCTCTTCTTGCTTAAGAATTTGCTTGATGTTGCAATGCAGTCTTCCACCTGTTTGTCGAATATGTGAAACTGCCTAACACAATTAGTCTCTCATGTGTCTGTGACCTTAAAACAGCATTGAAAATTGTATAAACAGAATTCTCCATCTTATTCCCACTGTGTGTGTATATGAGAGAGGTGGGGAGGGGGAGGGAAGGTGGGAGGGAAACAGGAAATATGGTGTGTAGTGTGTTATGTAGTATGTGTAGTATGTTTGTTTCTGTGTGTGTGTGCACTAATGAGTGTGTGTGTGTGTGTGCACTAATGAGTGTGTGTGTGTGTGTTGCTACTGAATTATCTGATGAGCATAAAAGATGAAAACCAGAATGGCTACAATTGAAGATTACTTCTGCAAAGGAGACAAAAGTTCCCCACTACCATCAGGATATGGCCATGAAACTAACAGTGACATTGTGAAATGTTGTGTCTAAACTGAAATATTTTTGAGTTTTGTTTCTTTTCTAAAAAACAAAACAAAACAAAAAGACATGAAAAGCTGTGGCTGAAATCTGGCAAGATACTTCTTATTAGCATCTAAGAGCCAAAGAGAACCAAATGGCTAGAGTCAAGAGTGAAACTCACTCCTTCGCGGAGCCAGCATCTGTGCGTTCTTCTGCAATGCCAAAAGGGAGGACCACCTCTCAGACAGACAGCAGGGTCGGGAGCAGTGTGACAGACTACAAAGGAAGCTTTTAGTCCCCGCCACACAGCTCTGGCTGATGTGTGTGCCAACCTGGAAAGTGGGATGCAATGGTGGTAGATCTTGCCAACCTGAAGCTAATGCCCATTTTGGGAACACACATCTTGGCATGTCTATGAGGGAGTTTATTGATTAGTCGAGGCAGGAGGACCCTCGGAGCCTGGGTGCGCCACCATCCCAGGGGCTGGGGTTCTGACCGAATAGAAAGGAGAAGAGCAGCTGAGCACCAGCATCTCTCTGCTCAGACTGTGGGCGCCTTGTGGCCAGCAGTCTCCTTCTCCTGCCACCAGGCCTTCCCTTCCAAGACAGACCTCACTCCTCAACTCTTAGCCAAAACAAACCCCTCCCCCCTTAAGCTGTTCAGTCAGGTACCTTTGTCCCATCTACAAGTAACTAACATGGATGGCAAAGAGAAACTTCGGGGCCAAAGGGGAGGAAATTAAAGAATAGGAGAGAAAAGGTAGCACAGAACCAAAATGATGAAGCACCTTCCTTTCTCCAGGACAACTTCAGAGGAGCCCTGAGGATGTGTGAGACCCTGCTAGTAAGGTCCAAGTCTGGCATTTCCAGGTAGCTCCTGAGCTCAGTGTATGATGATGGGTTCATATCTACTACAGTAGTACTATATGTAGTAGTAACATGCACAGTATGTTAGCACTACCGTACTATATACTTGAACTTTGCTTAAAGAGACCTTAAGTATCTTAACCACACACACACACACACAATGTGGCTAACAGTTGTGTTAACTACATTGATTATAGCAGTCACTTCATAATAATGTCAAAGTTTCTCTTTGTACACTCTGAATACATGTGTGTGTATGTGTGTGTGTGTGTTTCAACATGTATGCTTATCAGTTAGGTCTCAATAAAACTGACAATAAAACATATAAGCTAAGCAATCAATAATAGCTGAATCACTGGCAAATCTGCTGCACCCAGCAATTTTTTTTCTTCTACTTTTATGTGCATGAGTGTTTGCCTCCATATATGTATTGCACCAGATGCCTAAGGAGGTCAGAAGAGGGAGGTAGATGTCTAAAGCAGGTTCTGGGGGTCAGCTATGTGGGTGCTGGGAACTGAACTCAGGTCCACTGCTAAGGCATCCAGTGCTCTTGACTGTTGAGCCACCCCTCCAGACCCTATTCTAAGAAATTTTATAAAGCAAATGGCTTGACAAAAATTTCTTGCTTTTTTTTTTAGGTCTAAAATGGCATTTTTGCATACAAATTGGCTGTTTACTTGGGAAGTGAATACGAAATTGAAGTGACTGTGAGTCTGTCTTGATTTTATTTTCAAGTAGAAACATTTAAAAGCATATATGTTGATAAAGAAAATGTTTAAAGGAAGTTAAATTTGAAATTCAAACCTTAACTCAATATAGTTCTCTAAAACACAAGATTTTTCCAAGGAAACTAGAGCAGTACCAAGGCCAACACAGAGGGGGCGTTGGTTTGCCAAGGAATCACAGAATATAAGATTGGGTTATCCTCTCTCTGGCCCAGCCATTCCCTGTGGGTGATGCTGACTGGTCCTGACTGGCATCACTACGAGTGGTGATATGCCAGTGGTGAAAGCACTACGAGTGCTTTCATATTTGGTTTAAAAGCTAACTTCCCAGAAGGGCTTAAACACAGCAGTCTTTTACTCAAGTTCATGTCCTCCCCCTGGCAAAAAGCAGCGTGTGTGTGTGTGTGTGTGTGTGTGTGTGTGTGTGTGTGTGTGTGCATGTGCGTGTGTATGAACATGTAAATTCAGGTGTCCATGGAGACCAGAATAGGCTGTCAGACCCCCTGGGACTGGAGTGACAGGTGGTTGTGAGCCACCATGTGAGCGCCAGGAACTGAATGCATGTCCCCTGCAAGAGCAGTGGTGCTGAACCATCTCTCCAACCCCACAGTTTGCTCTGGTTGCATTGCAAGATGTTCTCCTCTTGCCTTATCTATTCCAATCTGTCATACTATAAGTCAGTATCAAGGGGTACCTAAGAAACAGCAAGAGGTATTAAATCAAAAGTCTATAAACTAGCCAGAGGCCCAGAGACCAGACTGACAGAGCATCCTTCTTCCTTATTTAACCTTATTCACACATTGTCAGTCAATACAAGCTGATCAGCCCTGCCAGCTGGGGTTCACGGCCTAATTAAAAATGAATGCCAGGGAATGATGAAGAGCAAACAGGGCAGAGTCTCCTAGATCCTTCAACTCAAGTATTTTAGTTTCTTCAACTTTTAATTTCAGGCCTTAAATCTCTGTACCCCCCCCCTTTTTTTTCAGAGTATTCAGTGGTGATCTAAAAAAAAAAAGTCAGTCTGGCAACAGATCAGAATTCAGAATTCTACCCTCTAGCTACCTAAGGGACATAGTTTGTATCCTTGACTACAATGAAATACTTGATTCACAGTCACTGGAACATAAGCATTCCAGAAACTGAGGGAAAGAAAGAAAACATATAGTCAAGCTAAGATCAATCCATCTTGAAGAGAGCCATTAGTCAGACCCAATTTTGGTAAGGTTTTGAATAAACAAGCTACACTAAAATAGCTTAGAGTCATAAGTGCAACTGAAGGCCTTCAGTTGGGACGCCTGTCCAGTGGAGAGCCTGTGGGATCAGCCAACAGTACCAGTCCGGCTGGGTGTAGTGCTTCTCATTCAGCGCCATGCATGAGAGAGGCATGCAGGAACAAAGCCTGCAGGCTTAAAGAAGGCGTGAGATGTGGCCTTGTGAGACAAGGTCAAACAGACAGGGCCGGAACACAACCCCTGCCCTCTTCTGTAACTTTTTCATCTTCTACCCAGGCAGTGAAATCATTATATCCTAGCTAAGAATCTCAGGACCAGAGAGATGGCTCAGTCTGTAAAGCACTTGCCTCAAAAGCATGAGGACATATAAAGCTTGGCACAATGGCACTGGAGAAACAGGGGCCAGAAGATCCCTAGAGCTTGCTGGTCAGCTGGTCTAGCCAAGTCATTAAGCACCTGATTCAAGGAAAGACCGTGTCTTAGTTAGCTTTAATTATCACCTTGGCACAGCTAGAGCCATATGACAAGGAAGCCTTGATTGAGGAATTGGCTAGATCAGATTCACCTGTGGGTACCTCTTGGTTATTAATTATGCCAGAGGTCACAACCAGCTGTGGGTAGCACCATCCCTAGGCAAGTGGCCCTGGGCTATATAAGAAAACTGACTGAGCATTAGCCTGAGTGCCAGTAAATAACATTCTTCCACCCTGCCTGTTTCGAGTTTACACCCTGACTTCCCCCTCAGTAATGGACTGTGCCCTGGAAGTGGAAGCCAAATAAACCCTTTTTTTTTACCCAAATTGCTCTTGGTCATCGTTTTATCATAGCAACAGAATGAAACAAGAACAAAATGGATGCAGGAGATATGACTCATAGGTTAAGTGTTCATACTTCACTTGCAAGGGACCTCGGTTAAGTTGCCAGCGCCCACACGAGGCATCTCATAACAGCTTATTAACTCCACCTCTAGGGAGTCCAACACCTCTGGGCTCACATGCATATACACACATACATACACGTACACACAATTTAAAAAACTTTTTTTTAAAGGTGGATGGTCGTTCTTTGATCACTTCCCCCTGGCTGGGCAGCCTTGCCAGGCCACAGAGAAAAAGTTCCAGGCATTCCTGATGAGACTTGATAGGCTAGGGTCAGGTGGTAGAGGAGGAGGACTCCCCCTTTCTGCAGACTAGGGATGTGGGGGGGGGGAGGGATCTGGAAGGGAAGAGGGAAGGGGCTACAATCAGGACATGAAGTGAATAAATCATAAAAAAAAATTAAAAATTTTTAAAAGGTGGAGAATGATGAGACACCTAAAGGAGACTTTTGGACTCTACATGTATTCATACACACAAGCACACACGTACCCACATACATGTACGCACAGCTGAACACATATGCATGTACCACATACATCCAGAATCTCCCAAGACATCTGGAGGAATGAAAGCTCAGACTCCTGAGACAGCTGTTGCGGGGGCTGGACTAAGCTACCCAGAGAGAAGTGGAACCCGCAAGGCCTCTGCCCTAGCAGTTCTCAGGTCTGTTAGCCTTCCTGCGATGCTGCAAAGAAGCCATTTTCATAAGAGCAAAAGCTACAAGTGCACAATTCTGGCTTGAAAAACAAAAGCAGACGAGAGGTTCGAGGTTTACAAATGAGGGAGAGGAGTAGGAGGGACGCAAGTATGGTGACAAGAGCTGAAGAACAGAGGGCATGTGACTTAATCCCCAAGTGAAACAAGCCTGGGGCAAGATTTCCCAGACTGGCAGCGGAGCTGGAGCATGGCTGCAGTGGAAAATATGTGGAGTCAGGCATTGCCCAATGACATAAACTAAAAGGCTGGTTCCTCCTGCTGAAGAGAGAGACCGTCAAATCTGGATTATGATTTTCCTTCCCATAAATCCAGGACCATGAAAACCTATGAGGTCACAAAATAACATCCAGGGGCCATGGCCCTCCTCACTGTTTTTCTCTGATGGTTTCTAAGTCCAATTCATTGAGAGTCGGGCTTCTTTAAAAGTAAAACTATCTATACATGGTCCTTGGTTGGAGAAACCCCTGCGCCCAGATATATTAGGTTTTTGTGGAGCTCCTGTCCTCTCCAGGTCTTACTAACTCCCCCTTCTTTCGTATGATTCCCTGCACTCTGCCAAAGGTTTGGTGATGAGTCTCAGCATCTGCTTTGATACATTGCTAGGTAGAGTCTTTCTGAGGCCCTCTGTGGTAGGTTCCTGTCCTATTACTTGTTTTCTCCTACTTCTAATGTCCATCCAATTTGTCTTTCTAAGTGAGGATTGATTCTTACCCCGGATCCTCTTTCTTGTTTATCTTCTTTAGGTGTGCAGATTTTAATATGTTTATGCTATCTTATAGGTCTAGTACCCACTAATAAGTGAGTATATACTGTGTGTGTCTTTCTGCTTCTGGGATACTTCACTCAGGATGATCTTTTCAAGATCCTACCGTTGGCCTGCAAATTTCATAACCTGGAACTCCTGCTTGGATGTAGCCCATGGTAGCTCAGTATCCAAGTGGGTATCCTAGTAAGGGGAACAAGGACCGTTTCTGACATGAACTCAATGGCTGGCTCTTTGACCTCCTCCCCCCTCCCCCGAGGGAGGAGCAGCCTTGCTAGGCTACAGAGGTGAACATTGCAGCCAGTCCTGAAGATACCTGATAAGCTAGGATCAGATGGAAGGAGAGGAGACCTCTCCTATCTCTGGATCTGGAAAGGGGCAGGGAGGAGATTAGGGAAGGAGGGTGGGATTGGGAGGGAATGAGGGAGGGAGGGTAGAAATGGGAGGGAATGAGAGAAAGGCTACAGCTGGGATACAAAGTTAATAAACTGTAACTAATATTTAAAAAATAAATAAAATAAAGAAGAAGTAAAACTATTCCAGGAGAAAGCTCCTTGCTTTCTCAGGGCTCACTCCTGTCTGTCTAGAATACCAGACTTCAAGGTCAACCACAGGAAGGAATCCAGCTGACATGCCTGTCTGGTTCTGTGGACTCCTCTGAACCACACTGAACTATGTGATGAGTGGCCTGTTAGAGGCCATCTTGCTCCTTGTCTGGTCTTCTTCTAATGTAATTCTCCCCAGCTGGGAGCACCTGTTCAAATGCCTGCCGACAGCCATTCCCAGGCCCTCACAGATGCAGCGGAATCCGGAGCTTAGCTGCCCCACGCAGGCGAGGGAGCTGCACCACAGTTGCCTCATGGGCATGCGCATGGCATGAAGAGAGGTCTCAGCCCCCCTGCTGTCAGTTGATGCCACTGCTGTTAGTCAGCCACGACCTGATCATTTTGTTCATCACGTCTTGACTACACAGCATTTCCGGGAACGATTCTGGTTAAAAAAAAAAAAAAAAAAAAAAAAAAAGATTCGCTTTTCATAAAACACACGAGAGTATGGTTATCCTGGGACTGTCAGGTTGCCCCTATCAGAAGGGTGTTGCACAATCCCGCGGCTGCTGTCGTAGAAGGATTCAGGATCCCGGGGACCACAGCCCTCACTGCCCCTTTCATGACAGTTTGTAAGTGTAATGAGATCCTAGAAATGTGCAGAACCCAAGTTGGCATTAATAACTCCAAGTTTCACAACAGAAACAAAGGCGTCTCCTAACAAGATGGAAAAAAAAAAAAAAAGACTGAACAGGGAAAATTTGTTTTACATATTCATGCCATGTCCTCTGTGCCTTGTCTCTCTCTAAAACTGTGAGGTGAAAAAGTACTAAAAGGAGAAAAGTCTTGATACACATGTGGTGGGGCTTTTCAAAAATTTAATTCACACCTAGAACCTGAAGATGCTCTTTAATCTCTCCAAGCCACAAAAGCCTCATGAATACACTTAAGACAGTCCTCAGTTCAGACTACTTGTACTTACTGAGCAAGACCCCAGAAAATAGCTGACACACAACTTAAGAGTCTTCATAATATGTGAGATGATAAAAGAAACAATGTGTTTGCCAAACCAGTATTTGTTCAGTACCTTCATAGCTTCATTCAATTCACGGAGTTGAATCCGTGAATACTAGATGATCCTCTCCACGCCCCACAAAGAAGATAATGGCGTTTGCTCATACAGATGTCATTACTAAATAAAGTGTCAGTTTGTCACTATGACAGAATACCTGAGCAGCACTGAGGACTTATTTGGGCTTACAGTTTTAGAGAGTTGAATCTGTGGTCGGCTGGCTCCCTGGCTTTTAGGCTGGATGGGGTATAATACAATAGCAGGACGTGTGTGGAGAGCACGCTGCTTACTTCCTAGCAACCAGGAAGCACAGAGGGTGACAGGCAGGGGTCAGGGATAAAATATTCTTTTCCAAGGCCTGTTCCCAAAGCCTCATCTCCTAATCATGGAACATTCAGCTATGAATTTATGAATGGACTAAACCATTGAGAAAATTAGTGCCCTCATGCTTCAGGAGCTGTTCTGTAGAACACCAACTCAGAATTCAGGCGTTAATGCATTAACCTTTGGGGTCGCAACCAAACCCTATCAGAAGACTAGAAATAAATGAGACCTGTTTTAAAAATATAAGAGAGGTCAGGCATGGTGACACAGGACTTGGTAAGTGGAGGCAGAAAGCCAAATTTGAGGACAGCCTGAACGTCATAGTGACACCCTGTCTCAAACTAAAAAAGCAAATACATGAATGGAAAGCTAAATCCCTTTTCATGACTATTTGCCCATTTGTCTACATTCTGTCCTTTATATTAAAAGGGATTTAAAGTTAATTATTTTTCTAGATTCAACTCCACCATATGGTTTTTGTTTGTTTCTGTGGTGGATAAGTGTACGAAAATGTAACAGACAGTGAAAATGCAAAACCCTGAGCAAAGCTTAATGTCTTCAGAATGACCATTTTCGGCTATACGGAAGTTCACTGCGATATATAAAGTCTTAGACTAGGCACCTGTTTGTGTGGACACCTTAACAGAACTGTGTGATGTGTTTATCTGTGAGTTTGGCACAATAAAGAGGTTTTACTGTCTTAAGAAAACAATAAAGTAAAAACGCGGAATGCACAAGCACGTGTGTGGCTGCTCCACAGCCAGAGAGTAACTGAGCCCTGGCAGGTCAGAAGGAAATGATTTTGAAACAGAAGGATTCCCCCCACAGGGAGCCTGTGTGCAACCCTGAAGAGCTGCATGTTGGTTTTCCGTATTCATTGAGTGCCCCTTTGCAGAAACACTCCTGTCTGAACAGCCAGATAT
This sequence comes from Pachyuromys duprasi, assembly GCA_028658305.1. Taxonomy (NCBI): domain Eukaryota; kingdom Metazoa; phylum Chordata; class Mammalia; order Rodentia; family Muridae; genus Pachyuromys; species Pachyuromys duprasi. Next base: position 38,524,031 of record CM053760.1, read on the forward strand.
GTTTATGTCGGAGCTCAGAGTGGAAAACAGGTCTTGTGTGAATTATCTTGGTTGTGCAAAAGCACTGCCATTGATTGGACCCAATGGAAGGGCCCAGTGGTCTCTCTGGCTGCTCATACTTTGTGCCATTTGATGTTCTTCTGCCCTTTAAACTCTGGTTCCAGACAGCCACTCAGTCCCTAAGCACTCCCAGCCCAGGGCCAAGCACTTGTCCCAGAGGCTGCAGCCCCAAATATACCACCCAATCTTTCAAAGAGGCCTAAGTCCACAATGCTGAAGATGCCCTCTCCTATGTCAACTGGACCTAGCCCAGGGCCACCTGGGCTCCCTCCCTTACTCTGACCTGAACTGCTAGACAACAGCAACCCATTGTTACTAGGGGCATCAGCAGGTTATACCCCATTATATAGGCTGTTCTGAAGCAGCACTCTCTGCAAGAACTTTTTCCCCAACACCAGCATTGTCAACATGCTTAGGTCTATGTGGATGGCGTGACAGTTGTTCCAGCTGACCTGACTGCCAAATCAAGACCAAAAAAGGTCAGCAAAAATATGATTAAGGAGAAAGTGGTGAGGATGGGGGGTGGGGGGTATGACTTAGCAGGTGAGAATACATGTTGTGCACACATTGGAGGGTGTGAGCACAAATTCCCAGAACCCACATAAAACACCAAGTGGAATGACGTATACCTGTAATCCCAGCACTGACGAGTAGGAAAGACAGGAGGAAGACAGCCAGGACTCACTGTCTGCCAGCCAACCTTGTCAAAGAATCATGAGCTCTAGGCTCAGGGAGAAGTGAGACATCCTACCTCAAGTGAATACAGCAGAGAGAGTAATAGAACGAGACACCAGGCATCCTCCTCTGGCCTCTCTGTGTGTACAAGTAGATGCTTACACACACAGGCATGTGCGCACACACACACAAAAGGGAGGAAAAGATATCTGAATGGCTGGGAGTGGTACTGCATGCCTTTAATCCCAGCACTCAGGAGGCAGAGGCAGGTTGAGACCTAGCATCAAGGCTGTGCTTTCCACCTCCAGGATTACATTTATGGAAGTGATACTGTGGACAGGGTTTGCTATACAAGATGGCACAGGTCTGGGATTCAAGGGCAAGGGTTCAGAGAAAGAGGGAGGCCTCCTCTCTGATCACAATTCAGGTCTTGAAGAACAGTAAGTCTTAGAAAAACAGGGCCCCATATTTGTGAGTCTTTGAATCCAGATTAACAGGAACTAAGGAATGAATGACATCTTCCTCCTTACATTTTTCCCCCTGTGGGACCCCTGAGTAGTATATATGAGAATGTGCCTAGCCCTCACATGGAATCTAGAACAAGCTATGCCATGGTGGCCTTCATGCCACAGCAGCTACCGATGGCAGAGCCCCCCAGCTGACAACTGGCGTGGCCAATCTGGATGTCTTTCCACCCATCCATTTTCCAAGCCAGATTCTCAGAGTGAACCATTTGATCCAATCTCTATTAATATCTTCCTCCAGAATAGCAACACTCCTCCATCAGCTCAAACTTACCCAACATAAATATTATGTGAAGACTTGTCCAAAAATAAATGTATGCAATTAAATGAAAGTCTATAATCTTCATTTAACTAGCTTAATTTATTACAAAATAACTGGCTTTTTCCAATGCACGTGCAGGGCGGTCTCACACCCGCATCAACAGTGGCATAGTCAGTCTCACACCCTTGAGCTTCACAAGGACTTTCTCAAACACGAGTCCTCTTCTTTAAATGCCTGCCTGCCCCTGTGCCCAGATATATTTGGTCTTTGTGGAGCTCCTGTCCTCTCTAGGTCATACTAACTCCCCCTTCTTTCATATGATTCCCTGTACCCTGCCCAAGGATTGGTTATGAGTCTCAGCATCAGCTTTGATACACTGCTAGGTATCAGTCTTTCAGAGGCCCTCTGCGGTAGGCTCCTGTCCTGTTTCTTGTTTTCTCCTACTTCCAATGTCTATCCCATTTGTCTTTCTAAGTGAGGATTGATCATCTTACCCTGGATCCTCTTTCTTGTTTATCTTCTGTTTCTCCAACCATGGACCATGCATGGATATAACCTAGAACCCCTGCTTGGATGTGGCTCATGGCAGCTCAGTATCCAAGTGGGTACCCTAGTAAGGGGAACAGGGACTGTTTCTGACATGAACTCAGTGGCGAGCTCTTTGACACCCCCACCTCTGAGGGAGGAGCAGCATTGCCAGGCCACAGAAGAGGACATTGAAGCCAGTCCTAATGAGACCTGATAAGCTAGGGTTAGATGGAAGGGGAGGAGGTCCTCCCCTATCAGTGGACTTAGAGAGGGGCAGAGAAGAGATGAGGGAGGGAGGGTGGGATTGGAAGGGAATGAGAGAGGGGGCTATTGCTGGGATATAAAGTTAATAAACTGTAACTAATATAAAAAATAAAAATTTAATTTAAAAAATGCCTCCCAGCCTCAGTTGGGGTTTCTCCTGCTGAGCTACAATACCAGGGTAAGAACAACTTGGGGAGGAAAACGTTTCCTTGGCTTACACTTCTGCATCACTGTTCATCAACGGGAATCAAGACAGGAACCCCAAAAGGACAGGAACCTGGAGGCAGGCACTGAGGCAGAAGCTATGGAAGGGTGCAGCTTACTGGCTTGCTTCACATGGCTTGCTCAGTCTGCTTTCTTAGAGAACCCAGGACCACCAGCCTAGGAGTGACGCCACCCACAACAGGCCAGGTCCTCCCCACCAACCATAAGAAAGCACCCTACAGGCCTGTTTACAGCCTCATCTTATAGAGACATTTTCCCAGTTGAGGCTCCCTCCTCTCAGATGACTCCAGCTTGTGGGAAGTTGACATAAAACTAGCCAGCACACTGCCCACGAGAAACAATCTCTCTGCTCTCTTTCTCTAGCTAGGATTCTTTTCACATTAAAAAAACAAACAAGTAACACACAGCATCATTTGGTCTTCTAAATCCTTCTCTCTCTCTGCATCCACCAGTGGCTCTCAGTCCTCACCACAGAAGTCTCTCTGTGCAAAGGGAGGTGCTAATAGACTCAGACCTGGTCAACTGCAGAGCATAATTGTCAGTGGAGTGCTCTGCCATAAATGGAACTTGTACGTCCATATTGCACCTCTTTTCCTAAGGCCAAGGAACGTGTGAAGAAAAGCCTTTGAGAGCCAGTGGCCTAGAAAGCCTGGTCAAAACAGCGTCTTCTGAATATGACAACTGCCCTCATAAACTCAGAGCAGCTGCGGTTGCCTACACGGCACCTGTACGAGATCGGGCCAGGCAACCATCCAGTATGGATGAGGAAGGACAGACCACCCTCCCACCTTTAACTCAGGACCATTGGCAGTTGTGGCTGCTAGGAAAGGGAGAGTTTTCTTCAGCTGTGGGACCCCTGGTAGGTTGCCCATACCCCCAAGAAATGGCCCCATACCCATATGCATGCAGCAGCACTGACTGGGTTCAGTAGATTTTTTTTAATGAAAAAAGAAAGTTAGGAGGGTGTATTAGTCAGGGTTCTTTACAGTGGCAGAACTTAGAGAATGGAAAAAATACATACATATATATATGTACATATCCTCCTTACAGTCTCCCCCCCATGGGACCCTCTGAGCAGTATGCCTGAGAATGTGCCCAGCCCTCACATTATTAAACTGACTTTCATGCTACAATCCAGCTAATCCAACAATGGCTCGATGTGAACAGAAAGTCCACAAACCCAGTAGCTGCCCAGTCCATGAAGCTGGATGTCTCAGCTGGTCTTCACTGTATGCTGGAATCTGGAAGAAGGCTTTAATGCCAGTGAAGACATAGAATTTGCCAGCAAGGTCACAGTTGATTCTTCCTGAAAACACCCTTACAGGTGGGAGACAGAGGCGTGCTCCCAGGTGACTCCATATCCAGTCAAGTTGACAACCAAGAGTTACCATCACAGAGAATTCTGCCAACATTTATGAAGGTTCAGTTGAAAAAGGGCATCCATGTGGAAGGAGGACTGTTAAAAGGTGAAGCTTGGGATGGCCAGTCAGACACAAGGGGGAACCATTCCATTAACAGCTCGGATAAGAGCAAGGCAGATCCAGCAACTTCCACTTCCCCATACTTGATTCCTGGTAACATTCAAATGCATTATTTTCTTCTGGTTAACATATCCGTGGTCTAGGGAAAAAAAAAAAAAACACCTTCCTGGCACATCTGGTACTAAAGATGCATCTACCTCCACCAATGATCCCTGAAACTGAACTAAAAGGACTCCTCCTTTCAAACAAAAGCATTTCTATTTTTTTAAACCCTGATTTTGTCAGACTAATATAGATTCATCAGGGACAGGTGACCAGGTTAGAGGAGAAACAGAGGGAGAGAAAGGAAGGAGGAAGAATTTAAGAATTGGAAACATGGTTATACAACAAAGATGGCCCACATCCCCCACCCCATACACACCTCCAGGATAGAGTCACAGGCCCATTACTCCACTGCTATCAACTCCATCAAATTCATAATTTATGGCTGAAAGCCAACATGGTCTATCTCATCTAGAGAATAAAAGTCCATTCAACCTGTAACCCTGAAGTGACCTTCCCTCCCAAAATTCAGACTCTTCACCAGGATGAAGTGACATAGCATGGTCCCAGTTACACTGCTTGCCCTTTGCAGGACCTGTGGAAATCTCTAAGGTGGATAGGGTTATAGACTGCAGGTATCTCCCTAAATTTATAAGTTGGAACCCTACCATGAGGCACCTCAGAATGAGACCAGATTTCAAGATGACATCTTAAAGGATTTCTCAAGTTAAAATGATGTCACTGGGGTCACTGGACCCCAATCCTCTTGCTCTTTTAAGATGAAGACACAGACAGACTCAAAGGGAAGACCTTGCCAGCCAAGAAGATAGGGCCTAGTCAGAACCATCTTCGAAGACACCTTGATATCAGACTTCTAACCTCCAGACTGCATTAAATATATTTCTGTTATGCAAACGGCTCAGCTTACAATCTTTGTTGCACCATGCCTAACGAGATAACACAAGCAAATGTCAGGGCATGGGTCTAAAGGAGTTTCTAGACAGAGTTAAACCAAATGGGGAGATCTGCCCAAATGGTGAACAGCACCGCGCATGCCGCAGACCAAGGTCCCAGGCTGAATACAAAGGAGACAGTGAGCTGAGCACCAGCAGTCACCTCTCTGCTTCTGGCTATGGATGCTGTGACCAGCTGCCCCAAGCTCCTGTTGCCATTACCTTCCCACCATGGGAGGCTATACTTTGGGGAGCCAAAATCGACCCTTCCCCCCTTGAACTTGCTTCTTGTCAGGTGTGTTGTCATAACCACGAGAAAAGTGACCACTGCACCCCCCGCTCCAACTCCCAGCGACAGCAGAGGGGACACCAATGTTATCAGAGCACATTTAAGTTTTTCTCTTACTAGGGAGTAATTTTATTTTATGCAAATGGGGGACAGCAAACTGAGAAAGAATGAGTAATTCTTCCCATAGGGGAACCGAGACTTGAACCCATATGATTCTGATTCCTTATCTTGCATTCGCCCACCAAACCAGTTTCTTCCCTGTATCTGAGATGGGTAAGATTTTTTTAACAACACACTTCTGGAGGAGGGGCCATTGCAAACACCATCTTAATACCTCTAGAGAGTGCTTTTAAATTGATTTTAATTTGAGGGTTTCTACTCTGCAAGCCTGACAGAAATTAAATTATAAAACATTTGAAGCTCACATTTTACAAACCACGCCAAAATTGAATATAAAAGACAACATTGCTCATGGATGCTTTTTGCTAAAAGACAACTCAATAAAATACATGTGAGGCAAGGCATGGATGAGGGCACTCTGAATTCTGCATTTTCTTATTATCATTCAGCATCCGGGGATTCACCTCCCAGGACAAGGTCATTCTGCCTACCTTATGGTCATAAGCCACAGGGACCAGCCCTGGCCCTTCAGCAGGCTCAATTCACCATGTTTCCTGAATGGGTGCAGAGGGTGAAATTGGCACTTAACTTCACTTTAGGTTGAGCCCAAATCCTGTTTAGAAAATGGACAGGGACCAGAACATTTGGGAAAATGCCCAGCCAAAACTGAAGCACCTAGGCAGAAAAACAAGGAACAGAGAAAACTACAGGGAACTGCAAGGCCAGCCTCTGGGAATAGAACAGGTGAGGAATGATAGAAGCCAACCTCAGCTCCTCCAGGCATCCGCACTGAGGAGGAATCTGATTGATTGGGGTCATGAGATACCTATATTCCATTGTTCCTTTTGCTACCAAGAAAATGCTTGCCCTGCTCATGAATAACAGCAATAAGAAGCTTAACGTTGCTCTCGGCCCTATGGATCTCTTCACCTGCTGCCTGTAAGAGTTACTCACTTTGTTAGCTATTCAATCTCCATAGCACCCTTAGCTCATGGGTTCTGGGCATTCACAGCTTTTTGCCTATGTGGCTAATTGTCCTAACTGCTTTATGAAGTTAGAGGGAACCTTAGAATCCAAGGATACTGGATAAAAGCAGAGAAAACCAGCCTCAAATGGTGAAAATTTTAAAAATGTTGAATCTGAGATCCCATGGGGAACCCAAATGAAGACAGAGGTGAGGTGGTGGGCTAGCACTGGCTCTTCCCCCACCCTACCTGCCGATGGGGCTTCTTAAGAAGGGGAGGCGGTCCTCCCCTATCAGTGGACTTGGAAAGGGGCAGGGAGGAGAGGAGGGAGGGATGGGGGGGATAGGGAGGAATGCGGGAGGGGGCTATGGCTGGGATACAAAGTACATAACCTGTGATTAATATAAAATAAAATTTAAAAATTAAAAAAATTAAAAAATTTTAATTAAAAATTAAAAAAAAAAGAATGACTGTGCAAGCAGATAAGAGAAGACCAGGGACAAACCTGGAAGTATTCCTATGCAGATCCTGGAGACACAGGATGAGGAGGGAATTAGTCATTATGCAATAAGGCAGCCACTGGCCAGCTACGACTATTGAGCAGCTCACACTAAGAGGGTACAAAATGCACACCGCACTCTGGGGGCTAAACAAATAGCTGCCCCATCTCCTTCAGGGACACCCGGGGAGGAAAGCATTTGAGAGCTCACTGGAAACTGGTCACAGAGCTGGTTCAGAGAGTGGTAAGTGGACAACACAGGCGGCAGAGAGTGACTAACTCATCGCTGTGGCTCAAATGGAGCGTGAAGACAGAGGAGGAGAGTTTGGGGCGTTTTGTTTCATGGTTTTTGACAAGGGACACCTGCCTATGTTTACACATGACTCTGATATCTCGGGTGTCAAGCTGATTGCACGGAGAAGCTACCAGGAATGTGGAAAAGCACGTCCCTTGGGGTGTCTGTG
>CM053760.1:38533881-38569507 GCA_028658305.1 Pachyuromys duprasi
ACACACATGCACACACATGCACACACATGCACACACATGCACACACATGCACACACATGCACACACATGCACACACATGCACACACATGCACACACATGCACACACATGCACACACATGCACACACATGCACACACATGCACACACATGCACACACATGCACACACATGCACACACATGCACATGGGGGGTGTAATACTAATACTTAATTTCCACACCATAAGCAATACTTAACATTTAGCTAGTGAAAGACTTCTCCCACTTGACCTTTGTTGTGGTCATGTGGGGTCACATGGTCATGGGGTAGAGAACAGGCTCTGGCATAGGTTTTGAGTTTTGGTTCAAATGGACAAAATGCATGCTTTAAATTCTCTTTGCCTCTATGAAAATTGGGTGACAACTGTCTGTACCTTGCACAGAGCTTCTTTGCAAAAGTGTCTTCCAAGGGCCCATGGTTAGAAGCTTAAACTTCAAAGTGGGAACTACGGGAGGGTGGAAAAACCCTTAAGATGTGAGAGGTCTTTCTGTCATTAGGAATATACTCCTGAGAGGAAAATGGAACAGGGACCTTCTTCCCATCCTCCGGTATTGGTCATGAGCTGAGGATTATGTACTATAAACCTGATGTACCATCTGGCCATAGGTCCAAGACATCAGTGCATTCATTCTAAACTGAAACCTCTAAACTTCTGAGCCAGAATAAACCTTTTCCCTTTATAAGCTAGTGCTCTCAAGTACTTTGCTACAATGAAGGAAAACACAATCTTGCTTGAGCATATGAATATACAAGCCAATAAACACACCTACACGATCTAACGCATGTCTCCAGCCTTGTCCAGCCTCACTACCCACACTGTATGTTACAACTAGATACATCTACCTTGACACCATTGACTTTCCTATTAAAAGTTGGGGCAACCCAAAATAGGAGCTCTATTTGTTTTTTTCTCAACACAGACCATACAGTAAAGATTCCTATAAATTATATCCTTTAATATCAAAAATGATAATTATCCACATCACCACCATACTCACTGGCAGCATCTTTAGATATTGAGGTGCTATCAAACTCATCGTACCAGATACATGATTTCCATAATTCTTTCACTTGAAATGCTAAAAGGTATGACTGATTATTTAAAAACAAACAAACAACAAAAAATAACTCCCTTGCTTTCCATGAAATGAAAGGTTCACTAGCTATACTTATTTTGTTAATCAATTATAACTGTTTTATCATTACTATTAAAATATTATCAAAATTTTACCAAAAAAAAAAATCCTTAAACCAACACTCAGTCCAGGATAAAATCCACTTCCTTTGAAACAACATCCAGGGTTAACCTTCACGTTCTACAAAGACCCTCCCCGGAAATCCTCTAGATCCCAAATCCCTGTTACACCGTGTGGTGAGATGAGGGAAGAAATGGACCATGGTGGGGGTGGGGGGAGGTGGAGAGATGGCTCGTGGTGGTTAAGAGCCCTTGTTGCTCTTGCAGAGGACCTGAGCTCAGTTCCCAGCATTCACAGCAGGCAGCTCACAACAGCCTGTCCTCCAGCAACAGGGGATCTGACAAGGACGTGGTGCACATAAAGATAAGCAAATGAGCATGCACATGCAAACTAATTAAATAAATTCTTAAAAATAAAAGAAAGAACGCCTCAGGTGACTACGTCACGTGCTCCTGATGCATCTGTGACTGTGACCCCAACTAATAAGTATTTTTATATTAAAATGCTCTGCTATCCATGGAACAAGGGGGTCAAACCCTTCAAGTTCTTTTTTTTTTTAAGATTTATTTATTTTTATTTTAGGTGTATGAGTGTTTTGCTTCCATGTACACACGTGCCCCCTGTGTGTCTGGCAGCCTCAGCGGCTCGAAGAGGGCATTGGATCCCCTGGAACTACCATGTGGGTGCTGGGAACTGAACTGAGGTCCTCCACAAGAACACCAAGCACTTTTAACTGCCAAGCCAAGTCCCCAGTCCCCCTTTCCAATCCCTTTTAACGTTAAATGTGGGTCAACAAGTGTACTTTGTGCTTGCAGCCAGCCCCACAAAAGCCGACAGTCCAGAAAGCCTCGGCGACCTTCACCTCTCCTGCTACCAGCTGTCACAGTAATGGAAATACTCAGGACGCCAGATCCCTATTGTCACCTGGTCATAGCTCACAGGTGTCCTCATCGCAGGTGCAGGATGGAAGGTTTCCAGCGCCTGTCTGTCCTTCATCCTCTCTGCCCATGCACTGAATGGCAGGAAGTCCACCTTGACCGGTGCGAAATACAATGTCCTGCCAGCCAGCAGTCCCCAGAGGCCGCACACGCTCCCACCATGAATCACACCCTGCTGGATTATACTGCTATGACCAAATACCTATCAAGGTACAACTTAGGGAGAAAGGGCTTTTCCTGGCTCACAGTTTGAGAGTATAATCCGTCATGTCAGAGAAGACATGGAGGCTGGGACATGAGGCAGCTGGTCACGATCTGACGTCAGGAAGCAGAGAGAGATGAATACTGGGACTTAGTTCATTCTCTCCTTTATATTCAGTCCAAGATCCCAACCCATGAAACGGCGCCACCCACATTCCTGGTGGGCCTTCCCGCCTTAGGTATGCATCTCTAGGCGCTTAACCCCCTCAATAGAGATGAAACATTGTTCTTGACGCTGTCAGTTCTCCTCCCATATCTACATCCAAAGACCCATAGGACAAGGGCTATTTGTCCACTCCCATGAACACACTGGAGAGACTGTTGTTGATGGCTAAGTGATCACAGGACAAGGACACTGCCCATTCTGCTTCAAGTCAACTTGAAAGTTAAAAAAAAAAAAAAGTTAACCAAACAGAACGGAAGAAAATTAGAAACCATGTCCCATTGACATCTGTAGACCAGATAATGCATTTATAATAATACAATGAATTCATAGTCAGCATGATGAGCAAGGGAAAAACTAAAAGATAAGGTGGAGGGATAAAGGGAAATGTCTGTTAAAGTCAAACATTCCACTTTGGACATTAAGATTTAAAAAAAAAGAATCGTAGGCTACAGAGATGATTCAGTCAGTAATGTGTTGCCTTCCAAGAATGAGGGCCTGGGTTGAAGCCCCAGAACCCATATTTTAGGTCAGGTGTTATGGGTCATGATTGTAATCCCAGAACTGGTGAAATGGAGACAGGTAGATTCTTGGGTATCCCAGGATAGCCAGCCTAGCCAGCCTGGCCAGATCCAGGATAGTGAGAGATCCTGTCTCAAAAACAATGTGCAGTCAGGCATGGTGGTACGCTCCTTTAATCCCAGCACTAAGAGGAAAAGCCAGGTGGATCTCTCCGAGTCTGAAATCCTGGTCTACATAGTGAGTTACAGGCTAGGGAGGGCTACCTTGTGAGACTGTCTCAAAAAAACAAAACAAATAAACAACAAAGGTATCCACCTGAAGGACAACACTCAGGACAACACACGTGCACATGCACATAAGCCAGGCAAACAGGAACATACACACACACAGGAGAGAGACAGGGACAGACAGAGAACACTTGATAATATCCAAAGGTTAGGAAAAGCTAGTATAATGATGAAAGACAAGCAAGTACAACAAATTCCTTGAGAAACAGCATAATGAAAATATCTGAAAGAAATAACCTTGAAAATAAAACATTACAAGAAATTGCCTGAGCTCTTGTCTAACACTACACAGAAGACAAAAATGGGCTTTGCCAAAGCACTAAAAGAAATCATTGCTCATAACTCGGTGCCTCACTTGGGTATAAACATTCGTGAGAGGCGTCTGTCTGCACTCCTGGTGGACATCTCCAAATATTTTCCCTGGAAAATACTTCTCTCTTAAGCTAAATGTTACATAAACATTCCTGATTCTCACAGATTCCTTTAGTCATCTGAGTAACAGGCATTAATAATTAAACCCGTACGAAGGTCCTCTCTGTACCCATAGTACAGCCATAAATGTCTGATTTGCTGTGCCTAGTTTGAAATTAATTAGTTGTACTAGATATAAATAATGTTAAAGTCATTAAATCTGTAAAGAAGTTGATTTATGTATCAAAATACACACAAAATAATGACCCTTCTAAAATCATGCCCTTAACCCCCTGTGGCTGCTCCCAAGTGGTTTGCTGTAATGAGGTTCTCATCATCACTAGCCCTACCAGATTATCAAGAGACAGCATCACCGGGCTAATGCATCACATGGCATGGATTGTTCTCTGACCTCTAATACTCTGTTACTTATTTTCCTTCTTGACCAAGAATCTGACAAGAAGCAACTTAAGGGAAGAGGATTTATGTTGGCTGGTGGTCTAAGAGTATCTACCGTGGTAGAGAAGGATGGTAGAGAGGAGCTTGCTTTCGTCTGGGTGGATCAGAAACCAGAGAGAGCATAACACTGGTGCTCAGCTGGCACAATCTTTGGGCACCACAGCCTATGGATGGTGCCACCTATACTGACCATGGGTCAGGTCTTTCCTCTATGGTTAAATCTCACTAGAACTTCTCCACAGATGTGCCCAGAGGTGTGTCTCCTAGGGGATTCCAACTCTCATCAAGTTGCTATCCAAGAGTCAGTTTCACAAATAACCTTCATTGACACTTTCCCCCAGAAAAACATAAAAGAAATTGCTTTAATTTCATTAAAAAAACAAAAACAAAAGCAAAAACAGAGATTATAGCCAGGGGTAGCAATCGCAGCACTCAGGGAAGCGAAGGCAGGAAGATCTCTGTGACTTTGAGGCCAGCCTGATTCATAAAGTGAGTCCAGGACAGCCAAGGTTACACAGAGAAACCCTGTCTCAACCCCCACACCAAAAATTAGAGATTATGGGGTCTGGAGAGATGGCTGACTGGTTAAGAGCATGAGCTGCTCTTCTAGAGAACTCAAGTTAGCTTCTTAGCTGTTGCCATGTAGGTTGGCTCACAACTATCCATAACTCCAGCTCCAAGGGATCTGACACCCCCAGGCTCCATGGGTACGGATGTGCACAAAGACACACATGCATACACACAATTAAAAATAAAATAAACCCTTAAAGAAAATAGAGATAGTGCTGTCCTAAGGAACCATTTTCCAAACCATTATTATACTTCTCTTGTTTTTGTAATCTTCCTTCTGGAAAAGGCAATTTCTCCCAGAGTCGGCTATCATTATGCCAAACGTGACACAATCCAGAACATTTTGCTCTGTGTGACATCTCTGTTATATGGGTTTTTCCCCCTCAACTCATTCACATAAGAGCAGCTTAAAAGAATGGCTTAGCCATTTTTAAAAAGAGGAATCTGAAGTAAGAAGCGAAGTTGATATCCAGATTCACACAGCACACAGAACACGTGGTACCCAGAAGCACAGGATTTAGAAATGGCCCCACTCAAGTAAGCCAAATAACTTCTGTAGGTGCAAATGCAACCCTCAACAAATGCTGCTGGAGTAGAGGGCATCACACCTATATAAAAACTAACCCAGAGTGGGCCATAGACCTTGGTGTGAGGCTTAATGCTACAAAACCTTTAGAAGAAAACAAAGCAGAACAAATTCAGGGCCAGGGGCTTGAGGAAGCCTTCTCAGACATGAGGCAAAACGCACAATCCTCAAAAGAAAAAGTATTATTAATTAACAGTACTTTACCAAATTTAAATTTTTGGTTCTGCGAATAAATCCACTAGAAGGGAAAAGAAGATGAGGCATGGACTGGGAGGAAATGTCTGTGCAGGTCGCAGAGCTGGCAAAAGACCCATCTTCACCGAACTCTCAAAACAACAAGATGGGCTGGAGAGACGGCAATGAAGAGGTTAGGCTGTTCGTGCAAAGGTCTCGAATTCAGTCCCCATCGCCTATGTCAGGTGGCTCACAAACACCTGTTAATCAAGTTCCAGGGGATCTGACACCCTCTTCTGGCCCCACAGATACAAATATTACACATGTTTTTTTTTAATCAACAGGAAAGAAAAAGAGGTGAACAAAGAGAAAGAAATATTTTTAAATGAGCAAAAGACATGACCAAAAAGGACTATACAGATGGCAGTAAGTATGTGAAATTATGCAAATGTGTTCAGCATCACCAACCATTCGAATGATGAGTTATTACTAGACACGCTGTAAAAACCAGCAAAACTTTTAAAACAGTGACAATCCCCAAAGCTGGCAACGATATAGACAAATTGCATAGGTCATACAAGGCTGGTTGTCATGTTTCATGGGACAGTCATTCTGCAAAGTGACTTAGCAAAGGTGTGTTTTAAAACCCAACAGTATATTTGTCAAATAACCTAGCAAACATTTTCCCAAGTATTTACCCAAGAGAAATACAAATCATTCCCATCACTAGAGAGATAGTTCAGTTGGTAAAGTGCTTGCTTAGTAAAGACCTGAGTTTAATCTCTAGCACCTCTGTAAGAAATACCAGTCATAGTGACGTGCACTTGTAATCCAAGCACTGAGTAGGGTAGGTGGAGGCTCCCTATGCCAAACTAGCATATTAGGTGAGCTCAGGCTCATGAGAGAACCCTCAAAGACAAGGTGGACCATGCCTGGAAATGACACCCGAGGTTGACCTCTGGCATCTACAAACAAATGCACCCACACATATAAACACATATACTCACACCAAATAAAAAAGTTAAAATGAAGCACAGAGTATGCTGTGTTGGCCCTCCAAAGTTACCATACAGTGGTGGACTTGGCTTCCAACCAAGAATAATGAAGCTATTACTGGGAACACCTTCCCACGGTGTTCTGAATATAACCATAAAACCAGATGAAATAGAAGATTATCTGAAGATATTGGGGACTGGCTGCATCATGGGACAGGAGTCGCCTCTTACAAAGAACGTCTCCCAGTAGAGTGGAGAAATGAGGCTGCATTGTAATGACTGAGATGTTCGCATTCACAGACAGAGTTCCAGAAAGGTATTTTTGTAAGATTCGGGGTTTTTTTTTTTTGTTTTATCAGCGTTCACCTGTACATATGTATGTGCACCATGTGCATGCAGTACCCTCAGAGGCCAGAAAAGGGCACTAGAGTTACAGACCATTGTCAGCCACGAAGTACATGCTGGGAATTGAACCTGGGTCCTCTACAGAAGCATGTGCTCTTAACCACTGAGCCACCTCTCCAGCCCAAGTATTTAAATAAGACCTAAAAAAGAGGCTTGTTTTTGAGAACACAGTCCACGTTGGGGAGGGGAGTAGCATTAAAACACATGACCCCAACAACACAAAAGGATGGGATAAATGTGGCCCCCCCAAAAATATAAAACTACTACTTAATGTGGATATGAATAAGTTAAGAGGATGTGCCATCATTTCTGGCATAAACACTAAAACAACAGTAGAAAAAATAGATATTTTACAAGCAAATATAAATACTTGATTAATTTAAAAGAAAGCAAATTTAAAAAGTGCAAAGAGTGTACAGTCTTAGTCTGTTCAGGCTGCTGCCACAAAACAACACAGCCCAGGTGGCTTATCAACAACAGAATGGCTAAAGCCATTCATAAGGGCCCCAACGTCATGACCCACTCACCTATCACAGGCCCTGCTTTCTGATCCTGACACTATGAGTTCAGGATCTTGACAAGTGAGTGTAAAGAAGATACTTTCATTCTGTGCTCTGTTTAACACCAAACACTGTGAGATAACAGGCTTCAATCTTATTTTCAAGCTACATATGTACACGGCAAGATTCCCAACATCAAGCAGAATCCAGGAGTCAAGAACAACAGAGAAGTCTTTGGCAAAGCACAGGTAATCTCGAACACGATGGGCTGTCTCTTTTTCCTGAAATTGAGAAGTAGCAAAGATCTATTACCATACCTTGTAGTCAGCATTTACAGGAAGCCACAGGAAATGAAACAAGGCAAGAACAAGAATGGAAACTGAGGGGCCAAATTAAATGGCCACTGTGGGACCAGCACCAGGGTGAAGAGCAGCCAGTGCTCTTAACCTTCCAGAACAATTTTTAAATACTATCACTTGCATTAACATCAATAAACATCAAGTGCCTACGTGCAAATCTGTCCTCCAAAAATGCAAAACCTCTCTGGGAATAAAAAAGTGTACTGCTGAGAGAAATAGAAAGGCATCTCATTATAAAAAGGGACACACTGTGTTCACAGCCAGGAAGGCTGACTATTGTCAGGAACACATTTCTTCCTGACCAATCTCAGTTGGCACGTTTTATACACAATGCCAGCATGGCCATAGACCATGGACACATACAAGCTAATCCCAAATTTTAAGCTGAAACGGAAGGGGGCAAGAATATCAAACCCATTCTTGAAAGAGTACAATAAAGTTTGGGAATGAACACCATTGCTTGACCGGGCGGCATCAAACGACACAACACTTAAAAGTTACAGCAGCTGGAGCAAGAAAAGTCAAACAGACCAACGGGACAGAACACAGACTTCAGCGACAGTCACCACCTGTTTCCTACATCTTAGCGCTGCACTGTGTGAAGATGCAGTCTTTGTTACAACCGTGAGGAATTGGCTCGACATCCTGATGAGGGGTAGGGAGAAGGACTGACCACCAACCCAGACTACGGACAGAAAATAAACTCTAGATGATTACAGAGATAGATGCTAAAGTTAAAAGGCAGTAAAGGCCGGGGGAGAGGAAAAGATACAGTATGTAGCCTTTGAGAAGGCGAAGAGTGAAATGGGAGCAGAGGGCTGGCAACATGGCCCCGAGGGTAAAGGAGCTTCCGGCAAGCCTGATGAACTGACTTCCATCCCTAAGACCTACATGGTGGAAGCCGAGGACTGTTCTATAACCGTCACACACATACACTGGGTCAGAAGCGCAGCACACACACCCCAAACAACCAAATAAATGTAAAGTGTAAGGGGTATGGAGGGAGAGAGCTGGACTTTGTTACCATGAGGCGCTGCTCATCATTATCAGACGACCAGGAAGAGAGAAAAGACTGCTGCTTTGGCCTTGCCTGGGCTTGCACAGGTCGTACACAATCTGTCACAACCACTGTGGGTTCATGTGTGCAACGGCCCTGTGGTGTCTAAAACTGTTATAAGAGCTAAAGGTGGTAGATGACTACTACAAGGAAACTGTGGGAAACTGCCTGGAAAGTTAAACATAGGTAAATACCAACCAGTTCTTTCACTGGAATGGACATGGCTGGAGTTACTTTCCCTCCCTCCTGTGCTACAACCAAACTACTGACTAAAAGCAACTCATAAAAGGACTATTTTGGCTCATGGTTTCAGGAGCTATAGTCTATCACAGCAGGGAAGGCAGTAGACAGCTCTATGGAAGAATGACACACGGCAGCTCATGGCACCAACTAGAAAAGAGATAGTGAAGGAAGCTGAGCCACTGTAAACTTCAAGGCCCATGCCTCAGTGATTCCCTTCCTCCAGTGTAGCCCTACCTCTTAGGGGTTTATAAACTCTAAAACAGCACCAGCAGTAGGGACCAACTACTGATTTGGTCACATGAGTTCAAAAGCATGAGCCTGGGAAACAGACAGGTAGATCTCTAGGAGCTGAAGGCCAGACTGGTCTACATAGTGAGTTCTGGGCCAGTCAAGGCTACATAATGAGACCCTGCCTCAAAAAAACAATATCTCTATATATGTATGTATATGTGTATATATGTGTGTGTGTGTATAATTTTTTAAAGACCAAGGGGAAGTTGGACCTGGTAACATATACCTACAATCCCTACACTCAAGAGCCTTGGGCAGGAGAGTCACTAGTTCAAGGGTAGGCTGGACTACATAATGAGTTTCAGAGAAATTTGAGTTTATAGCCAGAACCCCTCAAAAAGAAAAAGGAACGAAGCGTGGAAGTGAGGAGAAAGGAAGAAGGAGGATGAAATCATGAAAATAATGGCTATAGTTAATATTTCTACAGCTATAAACATAAAAAGTTTCAGCCAGCATTTTATTGAACTCATTAATTTTTCTCTTGGGTAAAATAGAAATGTGTGCAATAGAATATTACACAGAAGCGTGGGGCTGATTTGGCATAGCCCTTAATGGAAAGCTTACCCAGGTGGCCATGGCTTCTAGACTCAAAAAATTTTTTTTCATTTAAAGTCTTACTAGTAATATGTGGAAGCTGTTTGGAAATACACATGGAAAAGAACCACTGGAATAAACCAACAGCAACCTACCCATACCTGACACACCATAGACAATGAACATATCTTTGCAAATAGAACAACATAACATCTACGTGTCCGAGTTTCCCTCTGTTGCTGGGATAAAAACACCCTAACCAAAAGCACCTAAGAGGAAGAAGAGTCAATTTCCACTCACAGCTCTGAGTTAGTCAATCACTGAAGAAGATCAAGGCAAGAACTTGGAGACAGACCTGTTGCCATTCCACAGAGCATTACACACAACCAAAGACAGTCAGCAAGAACTGCAGATGCACAGAAACCGGCAGATCCTTGCTAGCTTTCTCATACCACAGAAGACCACCTGCCTAGAGCATGTTGCCACCCACAGTGGGCTAGACCTTCCTACACCAGTTAACAATCAAGACAGTCCCCAAGAGACATACCCACAGGCCAATCTGATCTAGGCAATTCCACAATTCAGGGGGTTCTCTCAGATGATTCTACCTTGTATCAAGCTGATGTTTAATACTAACCAGCACACCAGAGAGCAGTGGTCTTACTTAGCTATATAGATCAACTCTGGACAGTGAAAACATTGGCCTGATAGATCATCAATCCACAAGGCTAATCATGAAAGCCAATAAAAACAAATGTCCCCAAACTTGGCAACTAGCACCCAAATAAAAACCACAGGCAGAGCCTATAATTTATCCTCACTTATCTTTTCTTCACCTCCCTCCCATGATTGACCATTACACTCTCAGTATTCCAGTCCATGGCACAGAAGGATCTTATCAAAAACACTTCAGCAATAATTTTCCCTGCCCAAAAAGAGAGAAAGACCGAATTTATCCAACCTAAAAATAGAGCATACTTCCACAATATCAGGGCCCTTCTTGGAAGCTATGCTGCTCAGGTATGCAAAGTTCTTGACTCCTCATGGTATGAACAGCAAGCAGAAGACACCACCATTCATCTCCCTGATGCTAAGATTTGTGAGTGCTCCCTGATTTCCTTTCCAGATTCTGTTTGGGTCAGATTTTACTAGGCTCCATTATTCAGGCTCCAGGCAGTCCACTGTCGTTGTTAGCAGGAAGATTTAACATCCATTTCTGAACCCTGCCGAATCCTCACATGATCTTAGGCAGCTGTTCTATACCAGACTGCCCAGAACAGAGAAGAAAGAGATGTTTACTTGCTGAGTAGTCAGGCGGTCCACACGGTGCAGCTGCATGAGTGACGCAAGAAGCCACAGGTGCCATGCTCACGTGACATTCAAGTCCTCGTCTGTGACCTCCAAATCAGTATGATTACACATACATATAGGGGTCAGAGGTCAACATTGGGTATCTTTCTCAATCACTTTCCACCTTATTTGTTGAGACAGTCTCTCACTGAACCTGGAGCTCTCTGATTGGCTAATCTGGCTGGCCAGCAGGACTAGGGGTCTCCACCTCCCTAGCGCTGGGATGGCAGACACATGCTACCACACACAGCTTTCCCATTTGGGTCCTAAGATACCGGACTCAGAGCCTCATGCTTGCAGAGTCAGCACTCTCTCCAGCCTCCGGAGCAACATTTTGTTGGCTGTGGCATTTGCCATGTTTCTTGTGCTGCTAATCATGTGAGACTCCCTGTGACATTTTGTTCTCCGGAAAATGTCCTAGGCAGGACTCAAACAAGAAATGTGTCACAGCAGACATGGCCATGAGTCGCCACTCTGCAATAAAAACACTGGAAGGCCACCCTTTCGCCCACTATGTGTGTCCAAGTGTTACTACGCACACATTTTCCCCTCGTCCCCTTCACCAGGTGAGCAGATGGCAGAGTCTCTCTGCATTTGGGAAGAGGCAGGCGAATCCTTCACTCCACTCCTCCCCTCCTTCCCTTTGAGTCTCAATCCTCCCTCACCAGCTGCAGCTCATTCTAAAAGGGAATTTGGCACAAGGCTTGTAGGACACTGATCTTCACCTTCTGCCACTGGTTAAAGAAAGTTCTTAACAAGAGACAGAAGAAGACAGGGGAGACGGCTCCATAGGTAAGAGCACATTCTGGGTGAATATTAGACCCCCCCTACAAGGCCTGGGGGACATCTAAGAAGAGAGAAAGGAAAAAAACCCCACAAGAACCAGAGGATGGGGAAAGAATGCTGTGAAATGCTCTCTTCCAGATGAGACAAGGCTGCTGCACTCATAACTGCCAGCAGCTGTGGTTACCTGCGCCAGATCAAGCCAGTCAACGGGCAAGCATGGATAGGGAAGGGATTGTGAGGCCCCACCTCTAGCTGAAAAATGACTGCCAGTCGGTAGCTGCCAGGGGAGGAAAGGTTCTTCAGAGGCGTAGCTGCGGGTACGCTGCCCAAGCTCAGGTGGTTGGCCCCACACCCAAATCCAGGCAGGCAGCAACACTTCTTTTTAGAAAGAAGAGGAAGAGGTTGAGGATGTAAAGGTGGGAGGGGAATGTGTTGAGAGGATGTAGAGGGTGTGGGAAAGGGAAGTTGGGGTAGACAGGACCAAGATACACTGTATACATGTATGACGCTGTGAGTAGGTAAGAGCAGTTGCTGTACGAACAGGAAGAGTTCAAATCCTCAGCGCCTTACACAAAATGCTGGGCTTGGAACCCCGGCAGGGCAGAAAGAAGTGGCTCTTGGGCCTCACTGACCAGCTGGTCTGGCTGAAATGGTGAGCTTCCAGTTCAGCAAGAGACTCTACCTTAAAGGAATGAGGCAGACAGGAATAGAAGAAGGCATCTGACATCTTCCTCTGGCATCCACATGTGCACACACAGGTACATAGGACAACTTACACGTGTGTGTGATACACACTAATACATACATACACCCACACATACAGGATGTATAGTTTTTATTGACATGCACATGTACCTAGACACACATGCATTCAGGTAACCCCATCTGATATAGCCTGTTGGTAGGTAATACTTTGTCCAGTTGTGTCTTTGACACCTGGGAAGCATGTAGTTTAGTCTCAGGCAGTACAAAATAACAATAATAGTCACCTCAGAAGTAGATCCCCAGATTGGGGGAGGGGGTGGCTCAGTCAAGTCCCTGGTACATGAGCATGAGGACTGAGTCCCATCCCCAGAACCCTTGGAAGAATTAGGTGTGACGACTTACACCTGTGACTCCAATACTGGAGCGGCAGAGACTCGCTGACAGTCAGACTGGCCTACTCAGCGAGAGACCCTGGCTCAAAAGAACAAAGCGGACCACTTTGAGGAAAAACAGTTGGCCTCCATACATATGTGTGCACATACGTGAATGCACATCTATACCTTCCAAGATTCTGGGAGTGTCAACATGTCATTTTAGGTGGGAATTCAGTCCGTAATAAAATTCAGTCAAAAGCAACCCAAAACCCACTGGCTCCTCAAAAAACCCTTCCTCTTCATTTCAAGTCAACCTTACCTCATCTCTCAAGTCTTCCGAGGTCATCTGCATCTCCATCCCGTCCTAATATCTAATCAGCCACCAGTCTAGTCTCAACAGGACCCCCTTAGAGTACCCACAACTACCACCCCACGGTAGACTTACTCACCTGACACCAATTCTGTGATGACATTCTCCTCACAGGATCCTGGCTATTGGTCTCTGCTCTCGCTCTTCCAACTTATCCTATTTAAGTCGCTGCTTCACCGGTTTTCTTAACAGATAGGTCTGACTTACTTTCCTCCCTCCAGAGGGAAGGAAAGAACAAGGCCCTTCCTACCTTACAAACATAATTCACACCCTTGGCCTTGGTCTCAAGGCTCCTCACCCTTCTACAATTGCCGTGTCACTTTGTCTATTTTCAAAACATGCCCCCTTGTGTTTCCCGCCTTCCTGCTCTTCCAAGGAGTGAGTGGGCACTCTTGTGGGGTTAACTGGAAATAGCCTAATGAAAGGATCACTTGCCAAGGAGTGGTCTGGAAGCAAGGGAAAGAATCAAACAGAGGGGATGGGTCATGTAGAGACCAGTATCAGCTTTCCTAAGCTGCAGGGGGCAATGTTGTGTCCCCAGGACCCACAGGCAGAGGTCAAACGGACACGGTGCAGGGCAAAACAAGAACGTGTTCCTGGGGAGTGGGGCACTGAACAGACACCACAGTATCCGCTATGCCCGTTCTCCTTCCCTGTCCTTCTACCCTCCTCACCCAAACTCCCCAAGTCTCACCCCTTCACACACTGGTGATATGAAAGGTCACTTCTCCAACCTTTCTTTGAGATGACTCAAAGAAACACAAAATGAACCCATGACCAGGGCTTCACTTCTGTAACCAGAGGACTAGGATGGCATCCTAGCAGCTTGGGAGGAGAACTCAAAAAAGCATATGGACACATAAGCCCACCAGGTGACCAATGTGCTCAGCAAGCATGGGGTCACCAGAGAGGGGCAGCACACAAACACAATCTGCAGTTTCTAGCATAAGGAGGCGAAGGTTCAAGAGGTACAAGACTGGCATGGTGCATCCCCCAGACACAGTGTGAGCTTCCAGAATCATGACTACAAGTTTGAGGAGTTTTAAATAGCTCAGAGACCAATGATAGGCAGGGAGAACTCTAAGGGAGGGATGGAACAGAGAGCACAGCGCCATTGCTTCCTATGCATCCGTGTCAGTCCTTGGCAAGCTTTCAGGCAGAGGAAGGCAGAGGAATAGAGAGAAGAATAGATAGACAGGAAAAAAAACAAAGAGTAAAGGGGGAAAGAGGAGGAGGGAGGGGGAGAAAAGAGGGAGGGAAAGACAAGAGGAGGAAGGAGGCTTTCGGCATCTGGAAGGACCTAGCTCACCAGCATCACTCACTCATAAACTGCCCTTGCGCGAGTCTTCTCACCCCTCTGCAGCTCAGTTTCCTGATGTGTAGATGGGCAATTAACGGCTTTATAGACTAAATGAATTGTTCCAGGAATCAAATGAATTATGGCTCTCCTGTCTGAGCTGAATGAATGGATCCAAAATCCTTGTCCTTCCATTTCCCTTCATGATAAAATTGGACCAGAATTCCTGAAGCGACTTTCCAGCCTGAAAATTCTTAACCATAGATCCTGTCTTCTCCATGAAGCCTCAGACAACACACAGGAGGATCAGGTCTCTCTCTCTCTCTCTTCACCAGCCTTTTCTGTTATAGCATCTGTTCCCAATCTCCATCCCTAATGTTCTCCAAAGTAGGACATTCGATTTCCCCTTCCCCACCCCTCCCAACAGAGACAGTACAAACCCTCTGAAGGAACGCATAATGGCAGAGGTATTTGTGTCTAAGCACTGGGCACCATGTACTACACACGGCAGCCAGTACCACATGCATGATAAACAGTGCCAGCACAGTCGTCTCTTCCCCATCATACATCTGCTATCCTCTTCTGTGGAAGACAGACTCCAATGGGACAGCTTCTACAGCTGCCCTGGGTGACTCAGTCCCTCATGACAAGAACAGGAAGTCCACACTCAAAAATGGCCGCCTCTTCAGAAGACAACACTGCTCTAGAGTGTCCCGAAGAGGACAACAGTGGGACTGAGTACTCAAGGTTCTCTGACAGTCACCAAAGACATTTAATGGCAGCTTTCCACTGCCTGAGACTGGAGATGAAATATTCTCCAGACATTCCCGTGAACAACACGCAAGGACTTGGGAACCAGTCATAACACCCAGTGATGCCACTGTCCTTGGAGACACATGTGGAAAGTACCCTGGATAGAGGAGAGAGATGCTCCCTCTGTGTTGCTGTCATGTTTACTGTGAAACGCAATGGGCTTTTACTGCCACTCGCTCCATCTGGTAAAGATCACGGCCATGCCCACCACCTCTTCACCTCTGTCCTCCATATATGTCACAGTCCTCACAAGAAGCGCGTGTGGCTCCCACCTCTATGTACAACGCCCGATTGTTTCATCATTCCTACTCTGCATGGCCTATGTCTTCTCCTAGCTTCCCTGCCCATCATAGGTACCAGGCACACCACCGTGAACAAAGCACACTTTAAGTACATGCCTCCTGCATGAGTGACCTTCACGACACTGGAAACCAATTACCTGATACAAGCAGCTTAAGAGAGGTTCTATCCATCACAGCATGGAAGATGTGGCAGAGTGGCAGAAGATGCCCACATCATGACAGACCAAAACCAGAGACTAGCAGAAGCCAGGCTAAGCTGCAGTCTTCAAAAGGACCCACTCTTGCCAACGGGGCTCATGTGCTAAAGGTCCCACTCTCAAACTGCACAACCATGTAGGGAATGCATTCAAAGCATGAGCCTATGAGGACATTTCAGATTCAAGCTAAGGTACCTGCACTAAAGCCCCTAACCTATTTTGCAATTTATATTATCCCTCTTTGTATTTATTATCCAGTTTATCTCGCAGGGTGAGAACAACATGTATAAGCATTAAACGGGGGCCCTTTAATGTATGACAGACAGTCCCACGCAAAATATAGACATTTGATGGTGTCAAGGATATTTCTAAAGAGAGGAAGAAGGGCTGGGGCTAAGGCTCAGGCCTGAGGACCTGAGTTTAATTCCCCAGGACCAGGTTTGATGTTGTGTATTTGTAATCCCACTGCAGGAGAGACAGAGATAAGAAGATCCCTGGAGCTGGCTGGCCAGCCAACTCAGGCTAATTAACAAGCCCCAGGTTCCAGAGAGAGACTCCATCTCAGTCAACAAGGTGAGTGGATCCTGAGGACTGAAGAGGTTGAGCTCTGGCCTAGACCTAGTCACTCACACACTCATATACATGTAACCATATCTAAGTCTATGCATACACATGTACATGCAACCACATATGTGTGTATACACACACACATGCACACATGCATAAGCAACCACACATATGTGTGTGTATACATACACACATGGGAGAAAGAAAAGCAGGAGCCACGTCCTGCTGTTGTTTCAAGTAGGATCTCCAGCAGAGAGGTGCCTGTTTCACCTTGTGGATGGGTGAGGGCTCTGTACCCGCCAGCTGGAGCTACCAACCCTTGTATCTCCCAGTCCTGGCTGATGACTTGACTTCTCTGTACCAAGCTCCAAGGCTCTCAGCAAGAATCTCACGAGAAAATACACAACCAGTACTCAAGAGTCCTACAGTAGGCAGCACAGACAGACAGGTCTGCCAGAAATAAAAACTGCAGCAATAGCAGTCGGGATAAGCCATAAAACATACTGCCTGACAACACACCAGACAGGTGGGCGGGCATTCCTCCAGGCTGATACTGTATGTGAGACCCCAAGAACTTCCGCCAGTGTCTAGAGCTATTCAGATGTGTCTTCAGGGTGCCCTGAACATCCTCCACGGGGCACATGGACGCTGTGTGTTCTCAACCCATGCCTCTGGCCCTGCCGCTATCACAACAGTCCCCCTCACACCATGCTTGCCTCCTCTGTCCTCATCTCAGACTCTCACCCACCAGACTGCCCACTCCACTGTCTCTTCAGGGGATCTCACCTCCACTAAGACACTCTTTCTACTGGTGAACACATTTGAGTGATTCGCACACTGGAGGAAGGTGTCTGTTGCCTATTTACCCTATTGCTGCCACTGCCATAGAATTCCCTCAAACCTGTCCTCAGTAGCTGATGTGTTAAGCATCATAGCAAACTAATATCCACCAACACAGTACTTCTCCCCCCGTGGAGCATTTGATAAGTGAGAAAAGCATATAAAACAGATTGGGGGCTTGGGAGAAAGGTCAGAGAGTAAACTCAAAATTAGCTGGTGTGATGCCCGAAAACTCTGGAGGATGGAGACAGTAAACAAAACATGAACAGGTAGATGATAAGAGGCTATGACTGAAAGGGGAGAAGTGAGCCTGTGTGGGACAGTGCTCTGAACTGAGAGCTGGGAGTGAACCTTCATTAAATGGCAAGGAGTACTCAAAGGGTTAGGAGACATTAGTTAGGGGTGAGGGATAATGGCAGTTGGTATACAAGGTGCTGGTTCTCTGGTCTTTTATGTTCCCTTCAAATTTGTGTTGAAATCCCAGCCCTCAAAATGATGGTGACAATAGATGGGGCCTTCAGAAGGAAATTGGATGGACCTCCTGCGAGTAAGATCCGTTCCCTCATTGTAAAGGTGTGCACAGAGTCCCTTCCAGCTCTAGCCTTTGTACTGAATGATGGCATGATTACATTTTACCCGCAAAGATCCCAGGTTTTGAGACACATATAAATTCATGAAGGCAGAAGAGACCCAGAAGAAAGAACAGAGTTGAGTCTTCAGGATAACCAACCACAAAGTTGGAGCAGAATAAAGTGAACCCCCCCCCCAAAACACACTCAAAACTATATAAAATAGCCCAGATGTGTCCTGATTCCACAACCACATGATGTAGCTTCAACACATAAAGCAGGTGAGCAGCTTCTAAACAGAGTTTCAGGGACAAACGAAGAGGAGCTTAGGTTTGGGAAAGGGGGGTTCCCAGCATGTTCAGGAACAAGAAGGAGAAGTTAGGAAATTGCAAAGAGAGGTGAGGACTGGGAGAAGAGTTCACATTATGCAGTGAAATAAGGCATCAGGCTCAAACCAAGAAGAGAAAAAGCCAATGAGGGAGGGATTAACGGACTATAAGAAAAAGGAAATAGAGAAGCAGGGACTGGACCAACAGCAAACTAATAGAGTGCCACTTCCTGGCCCGGGATCCAGGGTGTATGAGGGCTGTGGCTCAGAAAGGAGGACAGACACTGTCCTTTCTGAAGCAGGAAGGACAAGGGGTGGGAATGGGCAAGGATACTGCCAAGGTCAAGATAAGGACAGAAAGAACGCCAGGCAGAAGTATGGACCTCGAACAAGGCTTCTGAGATTGCCACATACTTCGGTACCATTCAGAGGCACTAAACCGGAGTGTGACACCCACTAAGTCCCTTGGGTACTCTTAATCTTCAGTTTCATTCTCTATAAAACTGGGGAGAGGTGGGCAGGCTGGAGACTGTTTCGTAACTGTCTCAACCTACCTAACACTAAAGATGGTCTAAAGGTTGTTGTTTCCCTCCCTCTTAATAGTCCCCTAAGCCTCAAAACCTTTTACAATTACAATTTTTTAAAAAAAGGAATTTTCCTCTATTTATTCCAAATGATTCTTCAACACCCCAAATCATAGCATGCATGCAGAAGATGCTCAGCAAATGAGCTTCTGAATCACCAGAATTTTCCCTGAGTCTCAGGGGGCCAAATGTATACCTTGTCATCCCTTCCTCTCATGCAGACACTCTCTGCAGCCACCCAGGGGACCCATGCTGTCATCTTTCTTTAGGTAATTCAGTCTTGATTTTAAAATTAAAAGTTATCTAAAGCCGAAGTACAAATAAGGCAGAATATATAAAAAAAAAATTAGTGTCCTGGGTGTTTTAGATCCTGCCCTCCTTGCAAAGTATACACAATGATGTCTAAGTGTTTGGGGGTTTTTGTTTTGTTTTTCTCTTAGAGTCTAATGACATATCCTAGGCAATGAGGAAGGGGTTCCATCATTTCCTTGAGAAAGTACCACAGTGCACTTTTATCTCAAGCTCTCTGTGGTTTCAAGACCAAGAAAGCAAAAAGCACAAATACCCACAGCTTGCTGGATCCTCTCCATTGACAGGCCTGCAGCTGAAGGAGGAGCCCGGGGTTGCTGTCTGCCTTGAGGTACTGTTTTCACACTGGCAATCTCCCTGCCCCTCTGCAAGCCATGGTGAGACATTCCCACCCTGCCTGCGCAGCACTGATCACTGACCTTACTGCTTTCTTTTTGCCGCTGTGAATCGGTTGGCAATTCCTAAGATGCTCTTTGTCTGATGCACATTGGTCTGTGGACCAATGTGAACAAGCATGGAAAGATTCTCCCGTGAAAGAGCCCCCTCTGCAAAAACCTCTCGCCTTCTTAGTAGAGTGATCTCTGCATCCAGGGCCCAAGTTTAAAACCTCCTTGTGTACCTAATACTAACTACATGACCCAGGGTGCCACCAGAGTAACTCAGCTATATTTACAAAGGCGAGAGAAAAAGTAAAGGTCTGAAAACGGAACCCTCTGGCAAGGTCATTCAATAACACACATATTCTTAAGTCAAGGGCATATCTTATACTGCCCGTGAAATAGCACAAAAGTGCTTGAGAAAAAGAGTGGCGTTAGGCTGGCAGGACAGCCCAGCCAGTAACTGTACTTTCTGCCAGGCCTCACAGCCTGAGCTTGATCCCCAAAATCCACGTGAGAAGAGGAGAGAATTGTCCTCTGCAAGCTGTCTCCCGACCTCCACTAGCACACTAATGGCCATGCACACATGCACATACGCACACACACGCTAAATAAATAAATAATAGATGTTTTTAAAAAATAACAATGATCTACGTTTTTAAACACAAAATTACAATCCGCTGCTATGTTAGCAATCCCACACAAGTTTTTAAGATAAAAGAAGCCACACTGGCCATGCAGGTGCTGGACACAGTGGCAAATCCATTAGGTGCTAAGGGTTTATCTTATGACATGATTCATCTATCTCGTGGGTCAGGCACATCCACAGCATCCTCTCAGCTCCTGTAAATATAAACAGATCGAAGGGATCATGTCTCTAGCTGGTAGGGAAGCCAACTGCTGGGAAGGACAACAAAACCAGCAACAGCATAATGGAAAGGGATGAGAACCGGATGGAGGTTAGGCTAACAGTGGGGAAAGCCCTCACAGATGAAGACATCCTTGATAGCAAGAGAACACATTGCTCATGGAAAGACTCTGTTAAAGGTGTCACCTCTATGTATGTCTCTTAACAGTGATCTGAGAGCTCTTTCAGAAAAGAAGGGGGGAGGAGCTGAGGTGGTAGAGAGATGCTTCAGTGTGTGGGAATGCAGAATCTAAATCCAATTGACACAATAATAAATCAGGGTATGCTAATCAGATTGTGCAAATGTCTGGTCCAAAGCACAGTGCTGGTGTCCCCATGACTGATTTTTTTTTTATGTACAACAGCACCATCTATTACTATCAGAAAGTCCTGAGTTATTGTATCAAGATATGCAGTCTTAATGGTCCTTGGTGCATATGCCTTTGAAAGACAAAATGAGGCCCTGGGGATGTGCTTGCCTGGCACACGCAAAGCCAGGGGTTCAATCTCTCCGCACCACATCAACCTGTCCTGAGAGTACACACTGTGATCCCAGCACTCAGGAGGGAGAGGCAGAAGGATCAATAGGTCAAGGTTATCCTCAACTACAAAGCAAGTTCAGTGCCAACCTGGGATTAAAAAAAATTAAAAGGAAAGAAGAAAAACAATAAAGTCAGGTATGGTGATTCCTGTAATTCCAGCCCTCTGAAGGATGAGACAAGATCTCCATGAATTCTATACCAGTCCTGTGCTATCCAGAGAGCTTCAGGCCAGCCTAGGCTACCAAGTGAGAACATAGATAGATAGATAGATAGATAGATAGATAGATAGATAGATAGATAGATAGATAGATAGATAGATAGATAGATAGATAGATGAAAAATTAAATAACTCATATTGACACTTGCACATTTAAAATTTGACCCCTAGTTGGTGGCTGGGGATAATGAAGGACTGGCACACTTGCCTTTGCTAACCTCATTAACATCACTGAACCGTTAGCGTGCTCAGGTTAAAGAATAAAATGGAAAGGATCCAGGGCAGCAGAGAGGGGAGCTGGGGAAAGACTTTAAATTATCATACTAAAATCACAAGCTAAGAAAAAGATGCATTCCTTTCAGATACGAATGGTACACGTGTGTGCTCTCTCTCTCTCTCTCTTTCTCTCTCTCTTCCCTTCTCTCACTGTTCTACAGTGCTACTCCTTCAAGGTCATTTATCATCAGCACAACAATCTACCAATGTTTTATTAAAAGAAGAATCTCAGCCTAGGACTGCCAGACCTTACCCAAGCCCTACTTATCAAAGGTGTCGCTCTGGCTGACAGGCAGCTGTTAAGTAGCACAGAGTTAACATGACTGTATACGTGGAATGAAAAAAAAAAGAAAAGAAAAATCCTACAGGCGAGCACAGTACCTCAGTCCCCATTAAGCATTCTGGTAACATCACCCCCATAAGCGGGCTTAACATTTAAGCCTGCAGGGAGCCCTTGAATGCACAAAACCAGCCAAAATTTCCTGGCTAACTTTAACCCCATAGAGTCTGATACAAACTGAATTTTAAAGCCATACAGCAGCTAAATATGTAGTCTGCTTGAAGAAGACACTCCTTGGCTTTTGAGGCTACAGCTTGACTCCTTAAAAACAAAACAGAACTTTTAGACAATTGTCCACTAAGAAATGTGATGGACCATACTGCTGGAAAGCTTCAGATACCCTCATAAGCTATGTCTTAATGAAGATGTTCTCTAAAGGCCTGGGCCCTAATCCGTGTTCCCCATT
This sequence comes from Pachyuromys duprasi, assembly GCA_028658305.1. NCBI lineage: Eukaryota > Metazoa > Chordata > Mammalia > Rodentia > Muridae > Pachyuromys > Pachyuromys duprasi. The sequence continues at coordinate 38,556,325 of CM053760.1, forward strand.
GGACCCTCTTCTGTACTCCCAGCCCTCTCTGGAATGCCCTTTAATGTGCAAATGACCACCCACAAATACTAGGGAAGAGCAAAGAGGGCACGGGAATGGGCTCTTAATGGCAAGCTCCAGGCTTTATCAAGATGATTTTACACCTGAAAGTTCTCTTCTAGTTAGTATTTCAAAATTTTCCCATCCGTGGGGTTTTCTGATTATGGAAGGGGCTGTACCTGGAAGTGGGCTGCTTGGACTGCTGGGAACAAATCCCAGCAAAAAATGCAGTCTTAGGTTGAAAGCCCAGGAATCCTGTCAGGGGAATATTCTTGGAAAAAGAGATGTGTGTTAGGAAAGACTGGAGTGATGAGGGGAAGACTAGCCAGATTGTTGTAACACCGAGTTCCTGCGTTTCTTCAGTCCCTAGAGGCTCAGTCCAGGTTTGGAAGCTAGCAAGGGGCTGGGAAGTATCTGCAGTGTTAAAACAAGTCAAGGAGGAAGCAGCAACGCCAAGAGGCACTTACAGAGAAGGAATCTTATTAGAGTGAGGCCAGTCTTTCCCTGCCTATCACACAGTGTGGAAATTCCGGGCAGCCACCCTCTCCTTGCAGACACACACACACACACACACACACACACACACACACACACACACGCTTGCTTGTTTGCAGGCACGCACTTTGCTGCACTCGGTATTCAACAAGCTAGTGTTTAGAGAAAGACAACACGTTCATAATGTCCACCCTCTGTAAATGCTCCCTTGTGGGGCACGCGCGCACACACACATGGGCGCGAGCGCACGCGCGCGCGCGCGCACACACACACACTCACACATACGGTTCCCATGCGCTCTGCAAGCCGTCGTCACAAAACCACCACGGCACCAAGCCAGGAACCTTGGGGACCACTGGAGCAAGCCCTTTTAGCACTGGTATCAGCCAGACTTGGGGGAACCCTCGGGGTAACCTCAGCCCCTGGCCAGTCACTAAGTGAGCTCTGCCAAGTACGCGGATTGCCATGTCTTCGCTCTGTGACAGCGCGCAGACTCAGCTCCAAAGCCCCAGGGACAGGGACAGCCGGAGTCCCCACGCTCCGCGCGCCTCACGGAACACGCAGCTCTGCACCCTAGCCTAAGGCTGTCGGAGAGGTCCCTGGCCAGTCCTGGCTCCCACAGCTAGGTAGCCTCCGCCCGGGTGCCTCCCGCGGGCTCGCCACGATGTCGCCGCACTGGGTCCTCTTGGCTTTCCACATGCGCGCACAGACACGCGTTCTGCCCTTCCCCGGCCAGACACGCACACCTGCACACATGTGGTGATGCAGACCCCTCCGGCATCCCTGGGGCGCTCCTGGCAGACCCGAGGCGGCCCGGCAGCCAGCTGTCACTCTACTGGGACCCGGCTGGTGGTTACCACGAGCCCCTTCCCCCTGGGAGGACTCGCGCCGAGACGTGGCACTTACAGTTCTCAGGAACTGGATCTCGTCCTCGCCTTCGCCCGCATCAGCCATGGCTCCGCGCTCCTGGCCCGGCCGTCTCCGGAGCCCAGCGGAGCCCCGCGACCGCGGCCACTCACGCTGCTGCTGCTGCTGCTGCGGCGGCGGCGGCTCCTCTGGGCGCTCTAGTCACTGCCACCCGGAAGGTTCTGGGGGCTTCGGGGGACTGCTACTCAGGTCGCTGACCCTGCAGCCGCAGCAGCCAGGAGCCGGACCGAAGCGCCCCGGGGCCGCGCTGCTGGTGCCGAGAGCCCGGCGGTCCCCTGCAGCGCGGCGGAGGCGGGCGCGCGGGGGCGGCCGAGGCGCGGGGCCTCCCTGCGCCGCGCGCTGCGGGAGGAGGGCAGCCCGGCCGGAGGACGCAGGGAGGAGGGCCCTCTGCCCGGCGCGCTCGGCCCCGGCTCCCGCCAGCGAGTGCCCGGAACCCGCGGGGCTTGGGTAGTGCGGCGGCGGGGGCGGGCTGGGGGCGGGCTGGGGGCGGGCGGGGAGAAGCTGCCAGCCCCGACTGCTGCAGGTAATCCGCAGCCCGCTCCTCCAGCCGCCAGCGCCGGGGCCCAGCGCCGCCCACTGGCAACTCGCGGGATCGGCTGGCGCGTGCCAGAGCGCTCAGTCTCCCCCTGCGCCCGTGCCCTTCCTGACCTCAAGCCCCAGCAAGGCGCTGCTTCCCGCTGAGGCACGCCACAGCCCTTGGCACCAATTTCCAAGCCCCCTCGTATTGCACGGGAAACTCTCCTTCTCCCTGGGTGATATTCGCACTTGGACTCCCCTTATTTCTGGTTTCTTCGCTATCGAGTCAGAGTTGATGCACCACACTCATCACACAGAAGCTCTCATAGCAGGGGGCCTGGTGTGGATGCATGAGGAGTTTTAACAAATTATTCAGCAACCGGTGATGGAGAGACAGCTCAGTAGTTAAGAGCACTCTTGCAGAGGACCCCGTTCGGTTCCTAGCACCCACGCCAGGCAGCTCACCACCACCTGTAGCCCTGGTACCAGGAGATCCAGTGCCTCTGGCTTCCGTGGGCGCCTGCACTTACTTAGTGCACGTAAATTTATGCAGGCACGTAGTTAGAAATAAATATATAAAACGTATTCAACGACAGCACAACAATCACAGCAGTCAACAACAAAGTGGGCATCTTGTCATGCTCTGTGGTACAAGACACAACAGTTCACAACCCACCTGCACAAGGAATTGCAATAAACTACGGAATGATGAGGACCAGTTCGAATCATTGAATGTGCCTGAACTCACACTGTGGTATCCATTATCCTCCCTGGAAGATAAAATTTGAGCGTTCCTCCACAAATGCAATTTCCAAGCCTCACAGGGCTCCGAGTAATCACAAGCAATCAAATCCCCATTTTCAAAAGGAGCCATGGGCCAGCTAGATGGCTCAGCTGCAGAAGGCACTTGCCATCAATCCTGACAACCTGAGTTCAGTACCAGAGACACCCATGGTGGGAAGAAAGAACTGACTCCTACAAGTTCTCCTCTGCCTCCATGAGCATACATTGTATGCATAAATAATTTTTTTAAAAAAACTATGCAACTGTGACTAAGAAAACAAAATGTCTGAAGCAACTGGGACAAGAAATCCAGTGTCTCTTTTTCTTATTTCAAAGTTCTTTCATTTATATCACTAAAATATGTATATATACGGAGAAAGAAACTTTCCCAAGTGTCGAACCTATACATGCACAAGAATTATAAGATAAAGAATTTTGTGTTCAATTATCTCGGCTACACATGCCGCAGCATCTGATATGTCATTAAGATTGACTGGAAAGTTCCATGTGGGTTACACTTTATTTCCGCCCTTCCTAACTTGGTCCGTACAGAGGGAGGGTTTGGCCTATTTAAGTCTGTCTACAAATGTCCTCACTCAATGGTGGGATATCTACCTGTAGGAGGGTACCCCATCATCTCACCTGAAAACTTGGCAGGTTCTTGTGTCGCTAGAGGAAGAAACTAGAGAATTGTAGCTGAGTCATCCAAAAGGTAAGTTAGGGAAACAACCCTGTAAGAGAGAAAGATTTCAGAACTTTCCGTGTTAAATATAATTTTATTTTAGAAAAAGAAACATAATATGGATATAAACTTTATGTCTAGGGTCTTTAACTCTAGACTTAAGTTACACAGAATAAGCAAGTGGACATTTTGATATGCACAAAACCACCATTTAGAAAATTGAAAGGGGAAAGCTATTTTGAATTATTATGAATATTACAACTTTATGTGTTTTTCAGCTTTTATGAAAATGTTTCTTTTTCCCTAGGTTCATCCTGCATATACTTCATTTTTATGTATGATATTGAAACATGTTTTCTTAATGTTGCTTTATTTCATTAGACCCCTTTTGTAATTTATTTTAATGTGTCTTAAATATAATTGCATCACTTTCCTCCTCCCCCTCCTCTCTCCAGCCCCTCCCAGCTACCTTCCCTCAAACCTCACCCCCTCCCTCCGCTCTCAAGTTGATGACCTCGTTTTCTTATTGTTATACAAATGTATGTATGTGTATGTGTGTGTGCGTGTATTCACAAACACACATAAATACAAGTTGCTTGGTCCATTTTTGTTGTTTTTTATGCTATGGTTTCAGGGCTAACAACTCTGCACTGAACAACCATGCTCATCCATCTTTGTATATTAAATAAATAGCACTCTGTTAGGTCTTTGTTACACTACCGTCCAAAATACGGGGTCCCCTTTATAATTAATTTTGTATTTTCCAAAAAGAGGGAAAACCGTATTCTCTTTTCTTTTTGTTGTTTTTGTTTGGTCTTGAGTTGGTTTTGCTTGGGGAACGAAATGTTGCTGTGTGGTCCGGGCTGCCCTCAAACTTCCCACCTCCTTCCTGAATGCTGGAGTTACAGGCATATTCCACTACACCAGGCCAAATGTGCCTTTTCCCCATGTTTGTATGTATGTATGTATGTATGTATGTATGTATGTATGTATGTATGTGTGTGTGTTACTATGTGGGTGCATGTGACACACGGCACACATGTGAAAGTCAAAGGACAGTGAGTCAGAGTTGATTCTCTCCTCCCTCCACATGGGTCCCAGGGAGGGATGGAACTAAAATCATCAGACAACAAGCACCTTTACCTACTGAGTCATCTCACTGGAATCTAAATTTCTTCTTCTTTTTTTAAATGAAGAACTTTTCTGTAGTCACTTACTTCAGAATGGGACAACATAGCTCACCATTAGCTTGTCAAGACTCTAGGACACATATGAGATTATTCATTGGACTATTTATTGTTTCCAATGATATGAATTTGAAATATTAACTTCTTCCTCAGTTGTTGAAGGTTCTCTAAGCTTCTGCAATTCCTATGTGCACCTGCCCTAGGACAATATTCCAGGACTTCTGCAGAGACATCACCGCAAGTCAGTCCTCAGGTGGCATGGCCTGGATTTTTGGGCCTGCATTATGACAGGGAACCAGAAATGACATGAAGGATGATAGTGGTTATGAAGATGATAAAGATAAACAGGGTGGTAAGGATGACAGTGGTGATCTAGCTGATGATGAGTGAAGACGAAGAATACCATGAAGAGGAAGAGGAGAAAGAGAACAGAGATGAAGATGATAATGATGAAGATAATGTTGGTGATAGAAAAGATGATGATGTTTTATTTGTTGAATATTTACTATGATCCAGACATTTTACTTTTATTATTTCTTTTCATCTTCACATACTGCATTTTATGAAGAAGAAACCGAGTCTTTTCCCCCACTTTGGTTTTTCAAGACAGTTTCTCCATGTAGCCTTAGCTGTCCTGGACTCACTTATAGACCAGGCTGGCCTTGAACTTGCTGAGATCCGCCTGCCTCAGGCTCCTCGAGTGCCAAAGAGTGTGCCAGCAAGCCTGGCTGGAACTGAGTCTTAAATAACTTACTTTGTCCATGACCACATAGCTGCTGAATGGTGAGGGAGGACCTGAAGATGCCATGACCTAGCTCTTTCTCATTATTTTGTGTTCCTCACATACCCTGATCCCAAGGTAGACAGTTCAAGAGTCTAGATTAGCATGAACTATAAAAGGTTGCTATCTCTTCCTGGTTGCAGGCAAAGCCAGGGTCCTGATAGCTCCTGGAATGCCAAGTAAATTCAGGAAAAAGACAAGGATTACTCTGTGATATAAATAAAATCCAGCTTATGCTTTTCTCCACACTTCAGATGCTTAGTGGAAATTGGTTTTCTAAGATTTTAAGGTTACTCATCACTATCTTATCCACTCCTTTTATTGATCTTAAAATTATTACGCTCCAAACTGTAATCAGCACTCAAGTTTAGAGCATAAGGACTGAACTATATATAGAAGAGAAAACTCAATATGATGCACGTCATGGGATCAGAAGAGCTCTTCTTGTCAAAGAAAAGAGTGACTCCCCATAAAGGAAAGCTCAGTGATTAACCATATTCTCTACTGAAGGAAAATGTGGGTTCTGAGGAAATGAGTGTTCCTGTGGAGCCATGCACTCTTGAGGAGAAGTACATTCCTACCGAGCTGTGGGCTCCTGAGATGTGTATAGATTCCTAAGAAGTCTAAAGAGGTGTGATTTTCTGAAGAGGTATACATTCCTGAGGAGATGTGAGATCCTGAAGACACTTGGGCTCCTGAAGAAGTACAGGTTCCCAAGGAGATGTGAATTTCTGAGTTTTGAATGTCTGGCAAGATATGGATTCCTGAGGTAAGCAACCAGCAGATTTCGCCTTGACTTATGTAGTATACTACAATGATCTCTAGATATCAAGAGTACATGGGTTTCAGATTCCATGAAAATACAAAAATCTACCAGTGATTGGGTCCTTCATATAAAATGATGTATTTTGCATTATATTAAGCTTATTCATTTAACTATACCTACACATATAATCCTACATTCTTTGTATCTTCTTTAGGTAACATAACTAATTAATGTAACTGTTATGCTACTAGTTGTTGTATTGTTTAGGGACGAATGACCAAAAAAAAAAAGTCTACACATGTTGCTGTATGACACTTCCCATGGAAACATGAACAAAGGCTTACACAGATCACAAAAAGGATACCACCAACGTTCAACTTGGAACCAATGAGTTTTGTTAAAGTTAGTTAAAGGAATATGGGCAATGGGTTACTAACAGGAGCAAAAATAACTTGAAGACAACTCTATCATCAAGAGCCCACCCCAGCATGAGTGACGGCTAATAAACCCCAAAAACCTGGAGCTCACTACACAACCTACAGGCATCTCTTCAGATTAGATTGTGTCTTTTCTAGACAGCTTACTTGGTCTGAGCCTCTTCTAGGCAGCTTAGCTATTCTCTTCCAAGCACTCAGGCTTGTCTAGGGGATGTTTCTCAGCAGTACTTACTGTTTATATACACTTGGGAAGGGAGGAGTCTAGTAAATCTGGTCAGTTTCAGGAATTTCCTGAATCTATTGAGCTTACTTCCTAAGATTTAAGGAACTTCTCTGCAGGATGGATGTTCAACCTCCATTAGAATATCTTGAGTCTTAGCAAGCTTCTCTCTAAGATATAATTTTTTATCAGAAAGGAAATTGCTATACAAGACACTACAAAATAAAGATGCATTTGTCTTCAAATAATTTTAATGGACAATTGGCTGGTTTTCAAATAATTCTGACCGACAGTTGGCTGAATCTATGGAGATATTAAGGGGCTATCATGACTGTCTTATACTTAAGGTGGAATCTCAAGAATGCCCTGCCATCATTGAAAAACAGAGGAACATGATGTACTGTCAAACAAAGAACTTCCATTTTGTTAATCCACAAGTAAAGCTACATTAAGTACTCTTCAAAGGTCTATAATATCTATGAAATTAACCAAAATAACCTCCTCTGTCTTCATCTTCCATTTTACTCAGTTGCCCCATACATTAGATGTCTGCATATACAGCAGACCACCATTGTTGTTGTCAACCACAAGGTCACATAATCTTAGCTTCACCTTCATTTGGCTACAAGCGATCCATGTGTCTGGGGTTAATGTGGTGCTGGGAAGGGTAGGACATATATATATATATATATCCAGTGCTGTGAGGAAGAGTAGAAAATTGAGGAAGTTGTTGACACTGACTGCCACCACGCTTACCTGAGTACAAATGGAATAAGGTTTTTCAATTAAAAAATAATTTTAACATGGTTTTAACTTTTTATTGAATGTCCTAAAGGTGATGGACTACGGAAAGTGAGTTTGAGAAAAGACTCTCTGAGCTTTAAGATCATCACGCTCTATCGGGCTCTAGATCATGATACTTGGCAGGATTCTAGACTTACTTTCAGGTATCAGGTGTACTGAGCCACTAGCAGAAATTCACTCCAGTCATGGAAGACGAAGTTGCTCAAGCCAATACCTCCCCTTGACACTGTGTTCTAAGAGAGTTGAGGGGAACGGCCAGGGCAGAGCCACCCCAGCATTCCAGTATGCTTTGCAGTTGATATTCTATCCGTGCATGCAAGAATTTAGTATGCATTTGCTGTCGTTACTGCTGGGCTCTGTGCTCTCCTCCCTGAATACACAATGAGCAAGAATGTGCTGGGTTCCTGGAGCTTACACTGATACGTCATGCAGAAAGGTGAGTGATATGGCGGACACACAATGTAGAGAAGTGAGAACAGGATGGTGAAGGACATAGGGAAAGGCTTCTTGGGACAGGTGATTTGTCAACTGCATGGTAACAAGTTATCATCCATCATGTGGAAAGGGGGTAGGTCCAGGAAGAGCAGTGGTCTTTGTTATTAAAGGACAAAGGGGGGGAATCTCAGGGCTGAACCCCAGAATCAAAGGGTGTCTCACCCTCGGAATATCAACTCAGACCAAGACATGCATTATGCAACAGATTAGTCTCTGTGTGTGCGTGTGCGTGTGCGTGTGTGTGTGTGTGTGTGTGTGTATTTCATGCAGGGCTTAAGTGAACCATGACTTTAGCAAGCATTTTTGAGTTCCCTTAAATCCCATCTTAATTCAGTTAGGAAGTTGCCAGGTCCTTAGAAATATTTTTCCTGGGCTAGAGCAATAGATTTTCTTAGTAATGCTTTATTTAAAGACTAAAACAGTTATGTAGTGCCTACTAATCACTGGGTGTTGAGGGAGGTGGTAAAATGTAAGTGTAATGAGGCTGAGATAGTCAGTACTTGCTCGGCTTCAGTGAAGGCACCGCAGGCCCGGATACAACAAAACAGGTGACAAGGACTGACCACACTCCAGAGGGAAAGTCTGGAACGTCTAGGTAGATATTTCAGATAAAACGCTGGACGCTGATTTTTGAAGCTCACACTTTTGAGGGTATATGAAAGATGAGAGCCTGAGCAAGGCCTTTCACTCATCTACTGTTATTTTTAACTAACTCACAGGCAAATCACAAGGCCTCAGATGAAACCATCCAAATCAGATGTATGAGCTGTGACTTCTAACTAGTTCATCTAGATGCTAATTTCTGCCCCACTCCCACCCCGGAGGTCCAGAATAATGTCTGCTTTCCTCCTCTAGTCTCAGGTGAATGGCCAGATAGCAACTCAGTAATGACACTTCCCAGGCAGAACCCCACCCCCAAATCACGTTCCCACCCATCTTGTTTCAAAACCTTCCCTGTCACAGATAATGGCTGGTCAGGCCAAAGACTCAGGTAATGTGCTTTGATTAACCCTCTTCCCTCACTCCCCACAACCAATCCACTGGCAATTTATGCCTACAAATAGATCGCAAACCTGGGTGTTCTTCTTTGTGCCATTCTAAGCTGTCTGCACACTCACTCCACCTCAGCAGCCTCTTCTGCTTCTTTAGCCACCTCCAATCCATCCCTCACCCCTCTTTTGCCCTTGAATAAAAGCCAAACCATTTGTACCACGATTAGAAGAACCTTCGTTCTCAGACCCTTCCCACTCACTAACCATATCTACCCTCACTTGTTCATAACATTTCAAAGACACTCTGGTCCCTTTTTCCCACCAGCAAACAGCCCAAGGCCACTTCCCTGGGGACTCCCTCCACCAGACTCTCCTCACAGGATTATCATCTAACTGGCTGTTTGTCATTCTACAGTCAGGCCACCTTGGCTGCCATTTCTAGGACCTTCACCGGCCTCATTCCTTCTCAGTCTGTTAACACCATCATAATTCCCCTATACAGTCACCTCCCCAGCAGAAGCAGGACTCTTTAGTGAAGTCACTTCAGTGCGTATCTACTACCTCCCTCTCAGTCAGCTGCCTTATCGTTCTGTCAGATGGGAGAGTGGCATCCCGGCCACGATCTGTTCCTTACAAAGGCACACTGTGTACTGCCGCTCTTACTAAAATATTCATAGGGTGGCTTCTCAGCGATATTCTTCCAGCTTCTTTCGTGATGTGGAGGTTACTCTTACCGGCTCAGTTGGGAAACTTCCAGGTCACTCTTTTATAAACGTGTAACTTACTATTTTTGTGACTAGCTAAACTTCTCCCCCACAGATTCTCTAAAATGGAACCAATGATTGCTAAGTACTTACAGTGGCAAATATCCAGAGCTTGTGGATACATGACTCAGATTTTCCCCTCAAGGTTTTCCATCCAGACCTCCAGAACAAAAACCACATGGTGCTGTTTCAACAAACAGGCGGATGGATGGACAGATCAGTAGACAGATTTTTTTTAAATGTCTCAGCCCTGTAACATTTAAAATCAGATTCCTGTGTATATCTGACAAGGAAAAAAAATACTTTTCTTCTTCTTTTTCTTCTTCTTTTTCCTGAGATACGGTCTCCTGATCCCAGATGGCCTCAAACTCACTATGTACTCATCATCTTTCTACTTCCACCTGCAGAGCAAGGGGACCAAAGGCCTGGTTTGTATGCAGTGCTAAGGCTGTAACTCAGGCTTTTGTGCCAGCTACACAAGCATTCTACCACTGGTTTGGCAAGCCAGTCCTTTTCTATACTCTGTAATGAAAGCACTTAGTCTCCTCCAGTTTCACTTTGTTGCTTTAGGTTGTGTATTTTATCTGCATAAGTTTTGCCATTGTTCTGTCTCTCCTAGTCAACAGCCTCCATTCCTGTGATGCTCCATTCGATTCCCACGTCCTGGAAGGCCATCGCTGTGTCAATTAGTTTTCATTTTATGTATTTTCTTTTAAACCATATATGAGAATTACTCCTTTGTTCTTAATGCAGTTCACATAAAAATGTTCAGTGCTCCTGGTCTGAGCACTTTGTTTTCTTTTCTCTTCATCTTCAGCTAATTCAATTTGCATACCTTTTAGTGCATTTTAATTATTTGCTCTTCTGTATAAGATATCTTCAGCTATCAGGGGAGAAAACAATTAACAAACAAACAAACAAACCCTCTTCATTTCAATGCCCTGAAAGGCTTTCAGCAGCAGCACCCAAAAGCCTGTCACAAAGAATACCTGACACAGTCTTTCTGTGGTCCCATATCAACTTCAGGAGAAGGCAAGGAACTCCAAATCCTCAGCCTCACAGACTCAAGACATGGAAGTTCAAGGTCTACCTGGGCACGGCCACAATGCCCTGCTCCCTTGCCATGGACAGGACATGACCCCTAGAGTCTTTCTGAGACTATACCTCACATGTGTTAGGCCCTGCCTCTGAGCTTCAAGCTGTCCGCGTATTTCTGATTGTCTCCTGCAGATTTACAGTACTTTTTTTCTCATTGCTATAAACAAACACCTGACAAGAGGCAACTTCAGGAGGAAGGATTTCTCTTGGTTCACCATGAGGAGAAGGCAGCAGGAGAAGGAGGCTACTTGCCCACAGTAGGCAGATCAGGACGCAGGGCCCAGTGTACTGCCACTCTGCAGGTTCTGCACAGGACGGCACTGCCAACATTCAGGATGGGCCTCCCAGATCAACTATTCCTATCTGGGAACATCCTCACAGACATACCCAAAGGTTCGCTTCAAAAGCCACCTGGGTGTTTCTTAATCCTATCAAGTAAATAATCAAAGTTAATCAAAATGTAATTAAAAAAAGACACTCTTGCCATTCACTCTCTTTGGCTTTGTTTTGTTCTGTTTCCTATCGTCTATCAGAACTTTCTGTTACATCATGGGCCTCTTTCTCCTCTTTCTCCACCCTGCACCCCCCAACCATTAACACTAACAGGTATCTGCAATCACCTATCGCTGGACTCCAGTGACCTCAGGATGTCAGAGCTGCTCTGCCGACCAAGGCCGCTCACCTTTAGTCTAACCAAACTTTCATATTAAAAAAAAAAAACAAACAAACAAGTGTGGTTTGTAGGATTGTATTATACAAGTTTGGCTGCCTAACCTTTATATTCTAATCCCAGATAGAGACACAAAACTAGAAATAAACAGGTATTTTAAGAAAGCTAAAATATATAAGTTTTCTTTAATTTGTAATAAACAGAAACATGAACCTCAAAAAAAAAGCAAAAACTGCAAGATGTGAAATAACATAAGATATTATCACCAAAATGGTAAGGCAGAGCACTCACAAACCAAGAACAGTATCAGTGCAAAAGCATTAAGAAGAGATTCAAAATGTTAAGCAAAAGAAACTTTTCAACAGAGGTATATACCAAGTTAAAGTCGAGAAAATTTTCTAGAAATAGAAATAAAAGACAGATATGGAAATCAGGACAAACAGATAAAACACTTTGAGCTTTATCAGTCTAGAAAATGTAACAGCTGACTCCTAGTTTCAGTGTCAAAAAGAAGAGAGAGAACAGGGGGAAGAACAGAAGCCTCTGAGGCAAAAGAATTGAAGCGACTGAGAAGGGCATCTCCAGGCAGCACCTGTGTTCTCTCTGAGCTCCTAGAAGGGAGTGGCCCTGCTGCTCAAGCTGGTCGGTCAGTAGCAGAGCTCCAGTAGAAGACAGTGATGGGACACAGTCAGGAGGGGTTGCCAAAGAGACCAAGAGCATGTCATCAGCACATCAGCCTTTATTCAGGGGTTCAGCTTTTGCTAGACTCTGATGACCTTAGTAAAGCAGAGCAGCTCTGCTGACCTGAACCACGTAGCTTTAGTCTAACCCGACTATTAAGTTTCACATTAAGGAAACTCTAGGGGCTGGAGAGATGGCTCTGTGGTTAAGAGCACTGGCTGCTCTTCCAGAGGACTCAGGTTCAGTTCTTAGCATCCACCCGGCAGCTCACAACTGTCTGTAAACTCCAGTTACAAGGGATCCGACACCATCACAGAGATAAACATGCAGCGGAACACCAGCACACACAAAATAAAAATACATAGTTTTTTTTTTTTAAGGAAACTGTGTTACAAGAGTATGACCTTGAGTCCCAACTTTCACCATTCCTTAATTCAAAATAAGAATACCGAACTAGATCACAGGGGATTCATGGAACTCAGATGGCAGCCACCAGCAGACACTGCTTTCCTCTACCCTTAACGCTGTGATAAACTTTGAAAGTAAATTTTAAACTGAATTTTGTAGGTTAAAAACATGCCTTGACATCCAAAAGATGTTCCACCATTCAACAAGGACATTTGCTCGGCAGCTTTTTCATAATAGCCAGAATCTGGAAACAACCTAGATTTCCCTCAACTGAAGAATGGATACAGAAATTGTGGTACATTTACACAATGGAATACTACTCAGCTATTAAAAACTAGGAACTCATGAAATTTGCAGGCAAATGGATGGAACTAGAAAAGATCATACCAAGTGAGGGAACCAGAACTAGAAAGACACTCATGGTATATACTCACTTAT
>CM053760.1:38569607-38583349 GCA_028658305.1 Pachyuromys duprasi
GAGGTTGTTGAGACTTGGGGAGAACAAGAGCTGCACAAAGACCAAACTGAGCAGGGCACAGGGGTCTTGTATGAGACGGTTTCTACAATCAAGGACCATGTGTGGATGTAGCCTGGAACCCCCGCACAGATGGGGCCCATGATAGCTCGGTGTCGGACTGAAGACCCTAGTGAGGGAAACAGGGACTGTTTCAGTCATGATCTTGATGGCTGACTCTTTGACCCTCCCCCATACAAGCTGGGGACTGACAGACTGGCTAGATCCCAGGGGAGGACATTGCAGCCAGCCCTGAGGAGACAGGATAAGCTGGGGTTGGATAGAAGGGGAGGAGGTCCTCCCCTGTTGGTGGACTTGGAGGGGGCAGGGAGGAGGGAGATGAGGGAGGGAGTGGGAGGGTAGGAGGGAATGAGGGAGGGGGCTACGCCTGGGATTTAAAGTACCTAACCTGTGATTGAGATAAAAATAAATAAATTAAAAAAAAAAGATGGCAGCCTACCATAGAGGGTCCTCTGAAAGGCTCCACTCAGAGATGGAAGCAGATGCAGAGACTCACAGGCAAATTTTGGGCAGAGGACAGGGATTCTTATTGAAAAGGGGGGATAGAAAGATCTGGAGGGAACAGGACCTCCACAAGGACACCAACAGAGCCAACAAATCTGGGCCCAGGGGTACCCTGCAGAGACTAATGCACCAACCAAGGATCGTGCATGGGGAGGACCTAAACACCCTGCTCAGATATAGCTCAAAGGCAGCTCAAACTCCTGTGAACACGGTGTAAAAAGTATCATGGGAGTACATACTTACTGACAAGCTAACACAGACTAAAATCACACCCCAGCTTCACGGAAGCCACAGGGAACTAGCTTGGTAAAAAGGCATACATGGTTCTGATCACTCTCGAAACTCACAAGCAGAAATAAAGAAATAACCAGCTGACTGGAATTAAACTGCTTTAAAGTTTTCTCACGAAAAGATGGGTTAGCATTGAAGTTTAAAAACAAAATCTTGAAAGACATAAACAGGTTAAAAAATCTTCTCAGGGGATGTTTTTGAAATGAAGAAGTCCTTCAGGAAGAATGAAGGTGGCCTAGCTTCCCACTCCTTGTCTTGGTGTGCTTACAGGAAACAGGGGGGAGTGGGGATGAGCCAGGTGTGGACAGACTGAGGTGCAGGGTTAGCTAGCTCTACACCCCACACCAATCCTATGTACAGTGCAACTGGCTGCCCTAGTTTGGGTAGAAAAAGGCAAAGAAAAGAAGCTGAAACATTAAGAAGCAAGCCTTCAGAAGGCCACAGAGCATCCATGCACCTGGTACTCAAGCGCCTCTATGGAACAGCCACTGCCATTTTACCACTGGGATAAAAACCTGGCCAAAGCAACTCAGGGGAGGAAAGGCTTATTTTAGCTCACAGGTACATGGTGGTGATAGCCCAAAAGTACTTGTGGTGATGAAAATAGCTCTTTTATTTGGGGACACAGGCGTGAATGAGGCAGCTTGTTTACCCTCAGAGGAATAGGAAGCAGAAGGTATGGATCAGAAGCAGGCTACATTATAACCCTCAAGTTCCACATTGCCACCCCCATGAACAACTTCCTCCAGCTGAGGCCCACCTCCTCAAGGGCTCACAACCTCCTGAAATAGTGCCACCAGCTGAAAATCAAGTATTCAAAAATGTGAACCTATGGGAGGGGCATTTTATACTTGAACCCTAATATTGTGTTAAGCAATGATGAACATGGCTTCTCTCTTAAGACGGACTTTTGTGAATGTGAGCATTGATTGTACAGCTGATTGGATTAAGAAAGGTGTTGGAGGTTAGGAAAACATATTTCTGGGCTGCAGAAGCTATCCCTCTTGGGCCACACTGCTAACTATCTCCTGTGTGCTCTGAGCCAGCTCTATCTCCTGTCACCAGGGGGTGTGGACAGTTATTACTGAAAGTCAGGAAAGGATTAGTATACATAGCTGCAACGAACACCTTAAACCTTCAAGTCCTTCTGCCATCCTTGCCTGTTTAGCAGTGAACTGAAAGTTTACACAGAAAAATCACAAATGACCAAAGCGCAGAGACTCAGTAACTACGTAGCGTTCTATATCACAACCCCTTACCCCACGGCTCAGGGAACAGAACATGGTGGAAGGCTGGGTAGAAAGATTTGAAGAGTCAGGGCTTATGGAGAATAGATGCAAAACAGTGTCTCCAGGACATGACAGGCAGTTCTAGTCACTGACCCTCAACAACTGGTTGCCTATACAAGGCATACACAAGATCAATCTAGTTACTAATGTTCCGGCATGAATTTGGAGGTGGCTCACTCCTAGATGAAAAGCTACAGGCAGTCAATGGCTACTACAGGAGAGTAACTTTTCAGGAGAGGGGCTCCTGGTAAGTTACCCATGCTACAGTGGCTAACCCTCTATCTTTGTGAACAACAGTAATTGAACTCAGTTGTAGCTGATAAGAAGATGGAGGAGGATGTAAGGAAAGCACCTAAGGGAGTTGGAAGCAGGGAATGAGAGTAATGCAAGCTCCTGACATGGGGAAACCACCAATACTCCTACCTTACTGTGAAACCTGTGAACTGCAACAATGACCAGCCCTGCAAGGTATGCCTCAAGAGTCAGTAATGGCACTCGTATCTCGGTGTAACCAAGCGCTCTCTAATCAGACTCAATGGGAGGGAAATCATGCCTGGCACTGGAAATCTAGGTCTAGTGAGGTCACAGATCTTTTAGGCGAAGCTACTGCACTACAGCCACTCTATTACAACAGCATAATTCCTAACTGATTTCTAAATACTTATCCTTAGACCCACAGATAAGCTCTCCTGCTCCCCAAAGAAGCTTCTTTTTGCAGAAGACTAACACCATCACAGAAAACCGCAACTGGTCAAAATACACAGAACAATTGATCATGGGCTGCCCAGCCCCAATAGACAAATCTACAACACAACTCCTTCCTGTACCTTAGATTAAGGGAACACAGAAGAAGACTACAGGGAAAGATTTTAAAAGCCAAAGGATCAGGAAGTTTGCTGTTAGGTTGTGTGTCTAGGAAATAATAGGGAAACTACACTCATAATACACTGCAACAATATGGCTGCCTAAACAAGACCAGAACAATGACAACACTAATAGACATGCTAATGTGGAAGGAGGAAATCTCATGACGCTCTACCTCTAGAGAAGAAACTATAGGAAACTCAAGACTGCTGAGAGAGGTAGAATTAATATTTCCCAGGGGTAAGCCCCTAATTGGTTACTTAATACCAAATGGTCAACCCTGAAATAGTGTATATACAAGCAACACTAAACAGACTGATTAGATATATTTATATATTTGTATATTTATGCACATATATAAAACAATAATAACCAAAGCAAAATGTAAATGTACTTTTATTTCCTCAGATGATGTGATGAGATGAGAGCTGTACACAAACTTTACTAATATATGGCTTGGGCTGAGCCCAGAGCATTTCTATCTAAATATCCCTAGGCCTAGACCTGGAAGCTTCTAGCCTCTGCACCATTTAATCTTCTGCAAGCCCGGACTTTGAAGGCTTCAGCTTCTAACTTCAGTCTGCTAATCTAAGTCTAGAATTTTTCAACCTCTTGAGACTTATTGCTGAATAAGCTCACCCATTCTAGTTCTGAACTCTGGCTGGCTGGTTCAGTTCAGCTGTTCTGGCTCAAAACTCCTCTCCAAGCTGACTGATTCAAACTGGTGTCTCTCCACTTCTCACTGAATTGTTCTGCTTGTGGAAAAACTGACTCTGAACTCCATAAACTTAACTGCATGAACTCACCTGTACCCAACTGAACTGTACCAAACTGCACTGAACTGTACTGCACTCTCTTCCTCTGTACTGTACTGTCTGCACAAACTCCTCTCCATTCTCTGCCCTGCTCCCAAGGGGCTTCTCTTTCCTTCTGTTGGGCTATCTCTGACTCATTCTGTCAAATCTTTCTCTGATTTTGTCCCTCAATTAGACACCATTGTTTGGGGTTAAAGGTGTGTACTAAAGGCGTGTCTGTATTCCAGGCAGAGGGATTAAGGATGTATACTAAGGGTGTGTCTATATTCCAACTGGACCACACAGATTTAGGTCTTTGGATGCTATCCCTTGCCAGAGTAGCCTGGTTGCTGAATTTTCCTCTACAGAAAAAGAGACCTTAAATTTGGGGGTGGGGGTGGGGATAACGGAGGTAAAAGATATGGGAGGAGACAAAGGGAGGAAGGGAAAGAAGAAAATTATATGGTTGTATTTTAATTTAATTTTTTTATTAAGAAAAAAAGAGACTGAGAGAGGGGGCTTCAATTGGGATATATAATGAATAAAATGTGAAGAAAAAAATAAAAATTAAAAAAGAAAGAAAAAAGAGAACATGAAGGTGGGAGAAGTTTGTGAAGGGAGAGGCTCAGAAGGAGTTGGTGGCAGAGAGTGATCTGGCAGGGGTTAGATTTGAACAAAATAAAACACATTCATGTATATAGGGAAAATAAAAGGATTAAAAGTCCTTCTGCATCCTTGACACTAGGAATTCCGCAATGACCCTTTGACTGGTCATCTTCTAGTGTCCCAGTGTCTATCTGTCTCTGCTCCTTGTACTTCTTTAGTGTCACCTTCACTCCAGTTTTGGAACACAGTCTCTTTCACCTTTGGAACTATATGACAGAATTCCACGTCTTGGTACATTCTCACATAGAGACATTTCACTCTTTTCTAAAAAACTCAGACATCTAGACCAAAGTCAGAAGTTTGATTATGACCCACAGGCTCTAGTAGGAATTCCGTCTTCCTCTGGAACCGGTCAGTCCAAATATTCAGTTGTTTTTCTTTGCATTGCATCTGTATGCTGGGCAGCTGGAAACAAATATGTGCCATAGCACACTTTCCCACATACCTTGGGGATTCATAATACACCACCTTTAATTATAAAGAAACACCTTGGTCTAGTTCTCTGGGGCATCGGCAACAAATAGTCACAACAAGGTTTCATTTCTCACAGTGTGAGTAATCAAAAGTCTGAAATCAAGGTGTCCAAAGGTCATGACATCCACCAAAAGAAACACCACTTGCCTTTCCTAGCTCTGAATGACTATTAATATTTTTCTAAAATCTTACTACTCCCTACCATGGTTTCTCTCCATGATCTCCATCCTCCCAAGGTCTCCATCCTCCCATGGTCTCCACACACCCCCAAGGTTTCCACCCCCCATGGTCTCCATTATTCTCATGTTCTCTACTCTTCCCATGATCTCTTCTGTCCCTGTAATCTCCATGCAGCTGTCTGTATCTCCCTCTCTTCTCTCTTCTTCTCATAAAGACACCACTCACTGGACTTAGAGCATCCTCTAAGCCCAGAACAATCAGGATCATACTAATTAATTATATCTATAAGTACCCCTATACCCAAACAGGATCATGTTTGGAGGCTCTAGGGAAACAGAAATTTGGTTTGAGAAGGAAATGCTGTTCAATCCATTACTTCTAAAAATCTGAAATTGGTCAAACAAGATGGCTCAAGCGGGTAAAGAGCTTACTGCACAAGGCCTGACAACCTGAGGTTAATTCCCAGAGCCTGCCTAAAGGTAGAAGCGAAGAAATGACCCCACAAAGCTGTCCTTTGACCTTCATATTCAAACCATGGCACAGGCACTCCATGACATGTGTACACCCATACATACACATGTCTTTCATATACACACACACTTTGGTGGTTTTAAAAGAAAATGGCCTCCATAGGCACGTAGGAAGTGGTACTATCAGGAAGCGTGGTCTTGTTGGAGGAAGTAGTCACTGTGGGTGGGCTTTCAGGTCTCAGAGTCTCAAGCCACACCCAGTGTGACAGTCTTTTCCTGTTGCCTGCAGATCCAGATGTAGAACTCTCAGCTCCTTCTCCAGCACCATATCTGCCGGCATGACACCATGACTCTTGTCATGACTAAATGGACTAAACCTCTGAAACTGTAAGCCCACACCGATTAAATAAGAGTTGCCATGGTCATGGTGTCTCTTCACAGCAATAGAAATCCTTACTAAGACACAACTCACAATAATAATAATGAAACTAAATTCCTGAAATTTACATTCCTGGCATCCAGAAATTAGGAGTTTCACTTCCAAATTCCTACATGTATTCATACATATCTGCATGCTCACGAACATTTGTATGTGCACATAAGTTAATGTAAATATTCTTAAATGTTTAACTTTATACCACATGCCGATTATTCCTTTATTTAAGAAGCATTTCTAAAGTACTCATCATGCTAAATGTAGGCTTTGATAAACCTAAGTGTCATTGCTCTGCCTGCCCTCTCCACACTGACTCCAAGCCTTCTCTCCTAAGGGAGCCGTGTGCCAGAAAGGGAATTTCTTCCAGGGCAGAGTTATTTTCACACATTTGTTTTTAAATTAAAACAATAGTAAAGCGTACTGACATTTTGTTCCTGGAGCGTGTGGAGTAATATTTTTATGGTTACTCTGGCAACCACCAAAGCAGGGGTGGCAGAGGAGAAGGAACAGAAGGGCTGGCCGTGGCCACCAGGAGGTGGACGGAATACCTCTCTGAGCCGAGCTGGCTCAGGTCCTAACAGAATAGAGCCCAGGGTCCAGCTACTGGCCAGAAAATGGCCTGGCTCACCATCCTGGGACACAGAGATTATTTTCTCAAGAAAGTAATGATAAACTAAAGAGGGTAGGAATTAGAGTAGTTCCAAAAAAGCAATGTTTACGCAGGGCCAGACATCCTGTCAGCACAGAAAGGGCACTTGCTAGTTGAACTATTTGTAGACAGCCAATACACACACTGCCAAGACCACAGTTCAGCAGTGCTAATGCATATCGAGGGCCTAATTATAACCAAGTACCAGGTTCTGGGACCCAGGCTGAGATAAATGATGTCAGCTCTACTGCCTTAGCATGCGTAACGTGATTAGACTAAAACACGCACAGTATGAGGAAGGGCACCTCTAGGTGCAGTGTGCAGAAGGCATCTCCAGGGATCAGCTGAAAAGAAGACCCATGCTGAATGTGAGCAGTACCTTCCAGAATGGAGGGAGACAGGAACATAGAGAAAGTGAACTGAGCACAGGCATCCCCCCTTCTCTGCTTCCTAACCCTACCCAGGTTTGAGCAAGCAGAATTCCACCACCAAGGGCAGGAGCTAGGCCTATGGCTGTGCCTTCC
Organism: Pachyuromys duprasi; assembly: GCA_028658305.1. NCBI lineage: Eukaryota > Metazoa > Chordata > Mammalia > Rodentia > Muridae > Pachyuromys > Pachyuromys duprasi. Next base: position 38,576,806 of record CM053760.1, read on the forward strand.
CCATCAGGGAAACTCTAGCCCCTGAGCACAGAACCAAACCAATGCTGTGCTCCTTTTAGCTGGTCCCTGCCACGCTATTTGGTCAGAGCGATCAGAAACATACTAATATCAGCTTCCATAATGGCCGTGCTCTTACTGTTCTATTGACAACCTGCTATGTGTGCACACCCCTCAGCCAGGGGCTTTAGCGCTGTCTTTGTAGGGGTGGCGTGCTAATCTCCTTTTTTTTTCTCAGCAGATTTGTCTCTCCCAGCCTTAACACAACAAATAATATATTAGCTGGTATTTTGTGACCAGGTTCTTCTATTTGTCATAATCAGTATTCAGCCTTATCATAGCACATATCATTAATTTGTTCTTTTTTGTGTGTGGTCGAATACTCCATTGTATGGGTATAAACATTTTGCTAATCCGTCATCAACGGATAAACATTTTGTTTATTTCTAGCTTTTGACTACCATAAATGATTTTGCTACAGATTGTACCATATGGAATCTAAAGCAGCCAAAGACACACCAGGAAGTAGGAGTGATGGATGATTTTAATTGTCAACTTGATTGGACTGAACATTCTGGGCAGTAGTAGGGCCCACCTTTGGATGTGTCTGTGATAGTAATCCTGCAGAGAGGGCTGACTGACGGGAGAGATCCAATCCACCTCATATGAGCAAGCAACCACCGCAGAGAGGAGTTGCCCTTCCAACCAAACCTTCCCCACTACGACAGACTATGTCTTTTGACAACGGGCCCAAACAAACCTCTCCTCTGTGAAAGTGCTTTCCTTAAGAGTTTGGTTACAGCAATGAGAAAATTAAGTCAGTGGGTAAGTAAGCTTGTGTACATGTGGCCCGAAGGTTTTCCCATCCTGAGTCTTAAAAATCAAAACAGCTATAGGAAAAGGAATACAGCTCAAAATCCTGCTGACAGTCAGTGTGCCCTGATGGCTGGGTGTAAGCCAGCTTCCTGGGGCATTTGCTTTGACTTCTAAACAGATAGCCTCACAGCTTCCTTGTATCACAGATCTTGTTTTCTTATCTGTGACAAGGAAGGGAGGTTTCTGCTTCTCAGGTTTGTGGCAAGATTTTTAAAAGGCAGCATATAATAAATACTACCATAGTGCTACCATATCCAAGCCATTGTCCCTGCTGTCACAGAGCGATTTAATCCCCCCGCCCCCGGTGAGAACTTAGGACATGGGCATGAAGCATAATGACTGGGAACACTGAGAGGCTGTGGACATCTGAGGCCCAGTCTTGGGGACACAGAAATCACCCTGGCCCAGGCATACAGGGCTAGAGTATGCTGGACTCTTGGTCATATGCTGAAACCTCTTTGATGACAAGCCTGGTTCCAAACACCTACTCTACCGTGTACCTCATGCTTCAGAATGCGAACAAGAGCCTGGGTACAGTCAGAGCTTTGAAAAGAGGGCCACCATCAAAGCCTGCTCCACAAGACTTCCCAGCATTGGGAGAGCACAGGTATACACAGTTTTTGGTATGGTTCAGATATATTTATATGAATATTTTAATAAAAACAATGACAAAAAAAAGGAATGGTCATGTTTTAATCATCTGGGTTTCCAGGGGAACCCTGGGGCCTCAGGACTTGCCCCCCAGTCCTCACTGTGAATCTTAGAGGAAGCCTAGTTACTAACCACTTCCTGCCTCAGTGTGTGTTAACTGGGAAAACAGGAGCGAGGCCAGGACTTCAGGAAGATGACCTGGACCAAGCGGTAGGAAAAGTGGTGGGAAAGAAACTGGGTTGGCTAGCCACATGACCTGTCCCACTGTCCCCAGCTGACTCTCCAACGTAGCAAAATCGACTTGGGTAAAGGAGAAATTGTTTCACTCTTCTGGTAGATTAGTCACACAATTAAAATTATTTTAAGATAATGCTCTATTTATATACCAAGTATACCAAATAGCTAAGTACAGAACTGTGTGACTCTATAGGCATTTGAAAATACTTCACATTTACTAAAATAAAAACATGAATTAGAACACAAAGCCAGATGGATAATATCTAGATGATATTATCTAGATCATATCTACATAGCAGACAATATTGACATTTATGTTTTGAATCATAGAACCACAGACAGGTGCTCCTATTTATTAATCCATTTTGAAAGCACCTTAAACATTTTTCAAGTATGATATTATTTCAAGTATAACCATTTTTTAAACAAATATTGCTCAATTGGTTGTAAGAGCACCTAAAACCAGATTGATTCCATCTGGTTTTTAGGGAGTGGTGGGAATTTTGACATACCTTGAATAAGGAGGTTGTCATACTGTCTGTCTACACATAGAAAGTATTATGAAACCAAAACATAAATGTTTTCACTTCTAGAACAATGGTTTCCTGGCAAGAACTGGAGAATAGGGCCCCAGGTCTCCTGCCCTGGCCAAATCACTCAGCAAACATGTGAAGAATTGTCTCTAAGTCAGGGGACTGGAAGGGAGAAGGTTGCTCTCTCCCTCCAGTGGCTAATCATCTAGCCCCTGTCACCAAATCAAAACAGGAGAATTCTGGGGACTGTTAGCCAGACAGTCTAGCAGAAAGAGAGCTCCAGGTTCATCAAGAGACCCTATCTTTTAAAAAAAAAGATGAATATTGATAGAAGACTCCAATGCTGATTCTGTCTTCCCACTTATGCACACACACCTAAACACATGTGTTCACACACGCACACACAGACAGGTTTTTAGAAATATCCATAGTTTAGAAATATCCATAGCTCATAGTTTACTTCATACCCTCACAGGTAGACTGCTGCTCTTTGGGTAGTAATCCCAGCTCTTTATTATTCACGTCAGCATCCAAAGTCATCTTCTGACTCTTTTTTTAGAACTACTACCCCAAATACTGAAACTCTGGCCCCAGCCCCTGGTGCTTAGGTGCGTAGAATGTTCTCTGAGCAGATATTGTGCATGGAGCACTTTCTATTTGTAGCATTATCTCTCTAGCTTGTGAACTCCTAATCCCAACAAGGGCCTCTTCAGCTCTGACTGGTCCTGTCCAATTGTTCCATGTAATTCCATTTGTAGCTCAAGGACAACGTGTGATAGATGTCCAATGTCAGTACTCTCCAGAATATTCGCCTTCCTGCTTAGACCCTCAGGTAGGCTAAGCATTCTATTTATTTTGCATTATCAATTTTGCATAAGCAAATTGATTTTCAGTAACTGGATATGCGGGGTGTAGTGCATGCAAAGGATGGTAGCATTGGAGGATGAAATGAACTGGAAAAAGAAACAAAGAGAAGAGTGAAAACTGAAATCATTAAAGAACCAAGCCCTCCCTTCCTACATTCTCTGTTGGTAGCTGAACACTCAGCCTTCCGGTGAGACTGTCTTCTACTTCCTGAGGCTGGTATAAACTTGCAAGGAGGGAGGTGATAAAAAGAGGGTGCAGGAAATAGAAAGGAGGCCTGTGCAGAGACCTTAGAGTACCACAGAAATGGGGTGACAGTGACAGCTGCCGCTCTCCCAGCTCGAGCTCTCTCCCACATTGTTTCATTTTTGCTCAGTTGAGCCAGTCCTTAGAAGGTGGTTTAGCAAAGCCCTTTGGTCTTATAGAGTTTAAGCCTCAATACAAGGACTGTCACTTTTTCTTCTCTCCTTTCTCCGGACATTCAGGCAGATCAGGTCTCTGTGGAGGGTGAAACCCAGATGGGTGCCCTCGCCTTCAAATGACTGAGGCATGCTGCCTGAGGAAGAGAAAACTAGCTATCAGTCTCAGTGAACATCCTAAACATTGGAGATTTGAGTGTTCTCAGAGCAATTTGTAATCTTAGAAAATACCTACACCATTTTCTTCCATTTTCCCCAATTTTTCAGCTTCTGATGGCAGATCACTTTTTACTGATGAGAGATATTTGTTATCTCTGAACAATGGTTAGCTCTGAGGAGTGTGATGAGGACGAATGTCTTGTCGCATATATTCTTCAGAAGGATGGCTTAAAGTAAACCAACACAGTTAATTATACAGAAATAGTGGACTCTCTACAGCAGCCAGAATGACGAACATCGATAATACTTACATTTCACATTTCTCAAATACATCCAAGACTCTACACAACATTTTATCCCCTGCTAATAATAATTGTTAATGCTGTGAAGAAGCATTAAGCAATGTACAAAGAAAATGTCAGTGCTTTTTCCATTTCTATGCTTCAAAGATAGTCATTAACATCCTTAACATTGATATTCCAAACTGCTCACAATATTGAAAATGTACAGTACAGTATAGCAAAGAATTAACTTGAATGATAAAGCAGTTTAAAAACAGAGACAATCTTCCTAAGAATGGGGGGAATATCATTTATAGCAGATCGGGATTATAGTTTTCTTGGAAAGAGGAAAGCTGTTCGAAGCAAAATGTTCTGGGCCAGGGCTGCAGCTCAGGGTTAGACTGTGTGCTTCGCATGCCCACAGCCTGGTTTGTCTGATACTCAAACCTCCCACAGGAAGTTAACTGTTTGGATATATTTCAACTTCTTTATCTTTTTTGGCAATAAGTCGAAGCAGTAATGACTAGGATCTCTCTCTCTTTGCCTCTGTCTGTCTCTGTCTCTCTCTCTCTCTGTGTCTCTCTCGCTCGTGTGTGTGTGTGTTTCTATATGAATATATGTCATGTGTGTGTGTGCGTGCGCGCGAAATGCTCACAAAGGCCAAAAGAGGGTTCTGATAGCCTGGAGCTAAGTTACAAGAAGTTGTGAGCTGCCAGATATGCTGGGAACAGAACTCAAGTCCTCTGCAACCTCTGAGCCATACCATAAATAAAAATATCTTTTAAAAAACGCTGTAACCTATAAGATAGGATAAAAATACAGAAATCTATACACCTAAAAAAAATAAACAAGAAAGAGGACCTGGGGTAAGAGGATTAATCCTCACTTAGAAAGTCAAATGGGACTGACATTGGATGTAGGAGTAAACAAGTAGCAGGACAAGAGCCGGCCACAGAGGGCCTTGAAAACACTCTTCCTAGCAGTGTGTCAAAGCAAATATTAAGAAACATGACGAATCCTTTGGCAGAGTGCAGGGAATCACAAGAAAGAAGGGTGAGTTAGTATGACCTGGAGAGGTCAGGAGCTCCGCAAGAACCAAATATATCAGGGCACAGGGGTCTTTTATGAAACTGTCTCTCCAACCAAGGACCATGTATGGTTATAACCTAGAACCCCTGCTTGTATGTAGCAAACGGTAGCTCAGTTCCCAAGTGGGTATACTAGTAAGGGGAACAGAAACTATTTTGGACATGAACTCAATGGCTGGCTCTTTGACCTCCCTGATCCCCGAGGGAGGAGCAGCCTTGCTAGGCCACAGAAGAGGACATTACAGCCATTCCTGAAGAGACCTGATAAGCTAGAGTTAGATGGAGGGAGGAGGTCCTCCCCTATCAGTGGACTTAGAAAGGTGCAGGGAGGAGATGAGGGAGGGAAGGGGGAAATAGGGAGGGAAGGCGGGAGGGGGCTACAGCTGGGATACAAAGTACATGACCTATGATTAATATAAAATAAAAATGAAAAAAAAGCTTTCTAACAAAACAAAAAAAAAACTTGCTGTAAGTCTGAAAGTTAGGGGCTAGAGAGATGCATCTGTGGTTAAGAGCATTGGCTGCTCTTCTAGAGGACTCAAGTTGGATTCCCATTCCCAGAACCTACAAGGTATCGCACAACCATCTTCAACTCCAATCCCAGGGAGTTGGTGCCCTCTTTTGGCCTCTGTGGGAACTGTAGGCACATGATGCACAGACACACACGCAGCACAACATTCATACACATAAAAATAATAAATTTTTTAAGTCTGAATGATGTACATATTCATACACATCTATATTGTGTTAAAACACTTGTCTTCATCCTCATGGTATTATTGTTGTTATTCATCTTCCCTGTTTTCTCCTCTCATGCATTTTTTGAGCTGTCCTCAGTGAAGATCTGAGAAAGCTGAATGGTTAACCCATAGAAGGAACCTTCAATTTGTTTTTTAGTTCTTTTGTTGTTGTTTGTTTTGTTTTGTTTTTATTTAGGCTTAAGATGGTGAAGTTGCATCTAATTCTGTTCCTTCCTCTTCTGGTTCCATGAAGTTTATGGAGATGTAAAAGATACAAAATGAAATAAAACAAAATAGGGCAATAAAGGGGCTGAGTTCGCTGTCAATGGAGCAGACTCTAGAGTGAGGAATGCTTGAGGCATTTTTTACAAAACACGGACAATCAAGGAAATGGTCATCCGGGCTTGCAGCAAGAAGAATGAAGAAGGTGGCTAGTGGGGGAGCTCCACTGAGGCCAAAGACCATACGAGAAAAGACAATAGAAATCAGGGAGAAATGTGCTTCTGTCTGGTTAGGCTGGGTTACACTGCTACAGTAAACAGGACCTAGATTTCAGTGTCTGCCCACAAAAGGTTTTTCTTATCTCCGTTGATTGTAAGCCAGACATTCCACTCTGTGTCCTTCTCAGTTCGGTGCTCAGGGTGACAAGGCATACAGTATCAAGCATTACCAGTTCCATGGCTCAGAACATGGAACTGT
>CM053760.1:38595733-38633633 GCA_028658305.1 Pachyuromys duprasi
AAATGGGATGGAAATAGAATGTAGGAGAAAACAAGCAGCAGGACAGGAGCCTACCAAAGAGGGCCTCTGAAAGACTACATAGCAATGTATCAAAGCAGATATTAAGACTCACAACCAAGCCTTCGGCAGAGGGCAGGGAATAATATGAAAATAGGAGGAGTTAGTAAGACTTGGCGAGAACAAGAGCTCCACAAAGACCAAATAGATTAGGGCACAGGGGTCTTTTATGAGATTGTTTCTCTAACCAAGGACCATGTATGGATATAACCTAGAACCCCTGCTCAGATGTGGCCCATAGTAGCTCAGTATCCAACTGGGTACCCTAGTAAGGGGAACAGGGACTATTTCTGTCATGAACTCAATGACTGGCTCTTCGACACCCTCCACCCAGGAGGAACAGCCTACCTGGATCCCAGAAGAGGACATTGCAGCCAGCCCTGAAGAGACATGATAAGCTAGGGTTGGATGGAAGGGGAGGAGGTCCTCCCCCATCAGTGGACTTGGAGGGGGGCAGGGAGGAGATGAGGGAAGGATGGGGAGAGTGGGAGGGAATGAAGGAGGGGGCTACGGCTGGGATACAAAGTACATAACCTGTGATTAATATAAAAATAAATAAATTACATTTAAAAAAAGAACATAAAGACAAGGAAAAAAACAAATAATTTACAGAAAAAAAGAATGTGTTTGTAAGTGCTGGGAAGCTGACACTTAGGTATGGGGAGAGAGGAAAGTAGGGTGTTCCACAAGGATTGCCTTAGTCTCCTGGGGATAGGGTCAAAGAGTAAAGGAGACCACAACATGCCACAGAGCTAGTGATGAGACTTGGGTATTGGATTTGGAAGAAAGGAGGGAGAAGACAGATCTGAAGCTCAGACTTGCTTCTCTGGCTGGCTGGATTGATGGGTTCCCACAGAATAACTGCTACAGTTGGGGGATGGGGTAAAGAGCTGAGCATGGAGTTGGTGGGGGAGAGGGTTGGTGGAAAAGACCTTCCTGATCTGCTGGAGATAGGGACAGGGAGGGAGAGAAGACCACAGTCGGTGGTCTGCTGCAGAGCTGGGGGTGAAAGTTGGAGGACCTGGTATGGAGAAAAGAAGGGAAAGGTGGACATCTACAATTAGCCTACCTGCTTCTCTGGCCAATCTGGAGAATCTTCCCATTTTCTCAATAGCAACTTTTTTCAAGAGGTTTTCAAATGTTAACAATTCGTCTATTTTGTTTAACTTTCAGAAATGTTTTTAATGTATATAAAACTGATAACAAAACCCAAAGACCTTCATTTTTTTCCTGTTTTCCTCCCGAAGTTTTCATTTTGCTTTTTGTAGTTAGGTCTGTAACATAAGAGTTAATCTGTAAAGGAACCGGGCATAGTAGCACACTCCTTTAATCCCAGCTATCAGGGAGGCAAGCAGATCACTGTGAGTTCGAGGTCAGCCCAGGCTACAAAAAGAGTTCCAGGACAGCCAAAGAGCTACACAGAGAAAGCCTGTATCAAAAAACAAACAAAAATGTGTGAACGTCTATGTTTTGGTTCTGTTTGGCTTGACTAGGTTGGTGCATGTTGACATTAATTGCTCACCACAGTTTATTGAAAAGACTCATTGTTCCATTGACTCGCTGTTAACTATTGGTGTGTATTTGTGCATTCTGTTTCTCAGTTCTCTGCTGTGTCCCTCTGATCTGTGCTTCCAGCCTTTACCCGGGGCCACTCTGTCTTAACCACTATTGGCTTAGAGCAAGTCTTGAAGCTAAGTAGTGCCGGTCCTCCATCTTGGTTCTTCTTCAGTGCTGTGTTGCTATTCCGAGTCATTTACCTGTTTATATAAACTATGGAATCAGTTTGCTAAAATGCACAAAACAACATGGTAGCATTTCAGTTGAGATGGTACAGGATCTGCAGCTCAAATGGGGAAGGCATCTCACCAGCATTGTGTGAGGAGGTGACACACATGAGGTCATGGAAAAAGGCCCCTTTCCAGTACACTTTAGAAAAATATTCTCAAAATAGGGATGAGCCAGATCCTGTTATATATCATAAGCACACAAAAATCTAAAAAGCTCATTTGATATTTGGACAAAACATTTACTAAGCAAAGGCTCTCTGTTCAAAGGATTTGGTACATATGAACAGTTGGGGGTGTATAAAGAGCCATGAGTATAAATCTAAAGTCTCTGCTTTTTAAAGAGGCAAAATGAAAACTCCATTTACTTGTCATTAGCTAGGCAGCGATTCATGACTACATCCAGCTAAAATCTAATTTATCTCAGCAAACTAGGGCGTGGTTGTTGCTGACAAAATGAGGAAGAAAATTGAAGCAGTTCTTGTTTTATTTGGGTCAAAATAGAGTTTGATTTCAATTTTCCAGGTCATTTACTTAAAAGTTATGCACGGCTTTCAATGACTCAGTACCTGTATCATGTGTCTTTGTTCTTTAATAGGAGATAATTAACACAAAAGCACTACCTGGAAGTATCACTATATTATTTATGAATATATATTTGCTATTTATTCACTTATCTATTTAATTTTGCTAAGTACTATGTCCCAAAAACTGTTTTAAACAGAGATAAGGGAAATTTCCTGAAGAGAAATACAATAGAGGAGGAGGTCCAGATAGCTCAGCTTGTCGCTTGCTCACTGTGCAAGCATAAGGACCTGAGTTCTGTGCCCAGCACCAACACTTAGGGGGAAAAAGCTAGGCACGGTAGGGTGAGCTTGTAATCCTGATCCCAGGGAGACGGAGGCAGGTACATCCCCAGGGTTTGCCGGCCAGCCACAGTAGATTATTGGCAAGGTCCAGGCCAGTGAAAGAGTGTGTTATAACACGGGGTGGGGTTCTTCTATCAACAGCTAAAGAGGGACAAGAGAAAGAAAGAAAGAAAGAAAGAAAGAAAGAAAGAAAGAAAGAAAGAAAGAAAGAAAGAAAGAAAGAAAGAAAGAAAGAAGAAAGGAAAGAAAGAAGGAAGGAAAGAAGGAAGGAAAAGAGAGAAAGAAATCTTTCAACCTTCTTTCAACCTAAAACTAGACAGCAGGCTCTGATTCTTTTATAGGGACCCCTTCTGAAGTGTGTTTCCTGTAAATAAAGGCCTTAACTGTCTTTTAGACACCTGAGAAACAGTCCCTGAGGTTGTCCTTCACAAGGATATGTGACTGCACATACATACATACAAACACACAGACAGACACACACATACACAGAACAGGCCTGTTTTATGGGAGGTGATGGAGGGCAGCAGTCTGTGAGGTGATGCTGAAATATACATGAGCCTAAAGGATAAAAGAGATGAGCCCTTGAGAATACCTAGAGGAGAATGCTTTTGTGCAGAGACAAGGACGCGCTTGGGGTTCTGAAAAGTTAACAAACTATAAATGGAAAAGTGGGAAGACAGGGAGAGATGCAGTTGGCATGAACCCAAATAGCAATCCAGATGATGCCAGGTAGAAGAGATTGAAAGAATTGGAAGAATCACTGCTGGACCTTGAGCAAAAATTTAACTTGGTCTGACTTATGGGGGGAGTTAATACTTTTTTATATTGTCAAATCAAATACAGATTCAAGAAATAAAAAGCACACAGGTTTAAGTTAGCAGTAAAACAGCTTCAACTACCAGCCAGACCCAAAGTCAACCCCCTCCAGGCAACCTTTCCAATCACAATTCTCCTCACCTTCTCTGTAGTGGGATTACTTGACCCTCCAGCTGACCCATGGCAGCCTTGGGTGTGTGGACAGTGAGATCAGAGGGCAAAGAGAAATACATAGAGACTCAGAAGAAGGCTGAGCTGTGTCATCAAGCGAGGTGATATTTCAATTACTAAAGGTAGAGAAAGATGAGCTGGGAAAATGTAGAAAATAACAGGATTTGCCCTCGAAGTAGAAATGAGACCGGGGAGGGGGATGGGTCTGTCAGACCAGAGGAGACACTCAGGAAGTCTGTTCTCTCAAGTGCCATAAACCTAAAAGGTAGATCATCACCTGACAAATCCCGATGCCATGGCTTTCCCTCTTTACAGCTTCAGAGAGAGCCCAGATATTCACACAAATAACTTGTTTTGTCTTCTAGTTCATATTATAAACGTGCTTAGCGATCAGCATGCTGTGCAAGTTAATCATCATCCACTAGGCCAGATTGGAGATCACCTGGGAGACACACCTCTAGGCATGTCTGGTGTGCATGTTCTATGAGATTTAGCTGAGGATGGAAAACTCACCATGACTGTGGGTGGCGCCATCCCATAGTCTGGGTTTTCAGACTAAGGAGAAGAAAGAAAGCAAAGGACCAGCATCCATTTCTCTCTGCTCCCTTATCGAAGGTACACCGTGACCTGCTGTACCACACACTCGCCCATGCTTGGGTTACACCCAAGCCATGAAGGGTTACACCCTCAAGCTATGAGTCAAATTAAACCCTTTCTTCCACAAGTTGCTTTTGTGAGGCGTTTTGTCACTGTGACGAGAAAAGTAACTAACACATGCATTTATTTTAGAAAATTTAGAAATTTATAGAAAGAATTTTAAAAAATAAAAATAAACTGTTGGGTGGTAGGACTCATGCCTTTAATCCCGGCACTCAGGAGACAAAACCAAGCAGATTTCTATGAGTTTGAGGCTAGCCTGGTTTTCAGAGCAACTTCCAGGCCAGCCCAGGCTACACAGTGAGACCCTGTCTCAAAAATAAATAAATAAATAAATAAATAAATATTTTTGGGAAAAAAAAAGAGAAAGAAAGATGAAGAAACACCCCCCCCTTCTTTTGTTTTTAGAGACAGGATTTTTCTGTGTATCTCTGGCTGTCCTGGAACTCACTTCATAGACCAGGCTGACCTCAAACTCATAGAGAGCCACTTGCCTCTGCCTCCCAAGTGCTGGGATTAAAGGCGTGTGCCACCATTGCCCAACCAGATACTCCTCTTCTCATCCATGAGTGATGGTAAAGCATTACTAGGATTCTACATATATTGTAGGCCTTGGCAAATATCAGAGCTCCGGGGATCAGATCCAAGTCATCAGACTTGGTAGCGAGCATGTTTATCCCAGAGCCATCTCACTGGCCCCACTCGGGCCTTTGAAGTTTTAACTTTAAGCTGAGCATAGTCGGGAGTGAACTCTTTCACTGAGCATACTCAGGAATGGGCTAACTCTTACATGGGTTTTATAGAGTCCCTGAATAGAATCACCATGCTGCTTTTGTCCAAGGAAGCATTACTTTGGAAGTCACTGGTATGCCCCTTGCCTTAATTGGTAATAACTCTTTCTCTATTCTTTCATGTTTGGGCTGTGTTTATTTGAGCTTTGTACTCGCCAAGATGTGAACCCATTGTATTCCACTATAAGGACTCTCTTACTGCTTGGTAAACAGTCCTTCCGTTTTGGACTAAAAGAGCAAAAGAACATTCTGTGTCCCCTTCCCCTTCTTATAAAGTTAGGACCCCATCCTTACGACCTCAGTTTACATTAGCTGCGTCACCAAAGCTCTATCTTCAAATACAGCCATATGGACATTAGAGCTTCAATATGTAAATTTGGGACATTGGAGGAAACAACCTACATAACTGGGCAAAAAATAATAATAAGGAAAAGAAAGGACTGTGACTGGTCCTAGGTTTTAACACCAAATGAATGAAAAAAAAGAAATAAAGAAAAAAGAAGAAGAAAGGAAATGACTATTCCAAGTATGATGTGGGAGAAAGTTTATTATATATATGTGAGAGTGCACAGCCAGAGTCAGGACCATCTGGGAGAATCCAGAGTGAACATGACCAGACTGACCTGTGCCATGTGAGGAGGAGGTTAGAGAGAGAGGTGGGAGGGGAACCAGGTGTAGCAGCCAGGAGGCCCAAAGGTACAAAGAGAGCAAGTAACCAAAATGGAGGAATTATATAGGGAAGAGTGGTCCAGCACCCTGGGCTAGAGAGTTCAGACTTGGGGGTGGGATATGCCAGAGTGCAAGACCCTGTAACAGCTAGGGACTAAGGATGAGGGCGAACGTGGCAGCCAGGTCCACTTTGATTAAACGGTGTTAAATGGGCACCGTAGCCGCTTGTCCTGGGTTTGAAACTGGACAATACCCAACGAAGAATTCTTAAAACGTCAAGAATCCCTGGGCTAACGCCGGGAGTGATGGCGCACGCCTGTCATATCAGCTCTCGCGTACACAGAGGCAGGCGGATCTCTGTGAGTTTGAGGCCAGCCTGGTCTACCAAGCGAGTCCAGGAGAGCCAAGACTATACACAGAGAAACCCTGTCTCAAAAAACAAAACAAAACAAAGAAAAAGAATCCTGGGCTCGGGATGTGACTCCGTTGGTAGTGCTTACCTAGCATGCACCAACACACTGAGAGTGGAGGTACGTGCCTGCAATTCTCACTCTCTCCGGACGCAGAAACGGAAGGATCAGAACGTCAAGGTTATCTTCTACTGCACAGCCAGAGGACAATATACACGGCACCCTGTGTCAAAAAGACAAGAAAAAATAGAGTTTAAGGATTCTAATAACAAAAAAGTAGTAATTGGAAAATTATTCTATTTTCATTAATCACAGTAAGGTGTAAAACTGATGCTACATATTAATTTGTATACAGTTTAGTCTTTGAGGTGGGTATGCAACCCCTGATGGTCCATTTGGATCAGCACTCGAGTGCTTTCAGAGATTTACATTCTTCTACTATGTGATGCTTTTCATGTATTGTTTATCATTACATTGTTTTAGTCATTTGTATTTACTATTTTTAAGAAGTGCCTCGATACATAGTTCAGGCTAACCTTGAGTAGCTGGGGCTGCAAGTAGATACTATGCACCAGCCCAAACATCTTATTTTAAAATGCACTCAAATTTGGCCTCTTTGGTTTCTTCCCAAGTCTCAGATTCACATAAAAACCACTCATCTTTAAAATGAAGTTAATGAAAAATTTAGAAAAAAAACAAAAACAAAAACACCAATATGTTCTGAATCTGGCACCAGCCAGATTCAAGCCCATAAGACTTCCATGTTAGATCATTCAAGTTCTTCTTTCCTCCCTTTATACTGCAATAAAAGCATCACTCAACTCTACCATATGACCATTCACAAAGGTAGATCCGAGGCAGAGACAGAAACAACGCCAGTGCATCCAGGCCCTTCAAACATAGAGTGCTGAGGAGCTACTTCCCAACAAATGAACGTTTCTTTAGTAATGTTTTTTAAAGATTTATTTATTTTATGTATATGAATGCTCTGTTTTCATGCACACCAGAAGAGGGCACCAGATGTCATTTCAGATGGTGGTGAGCCACCATGTGGGTGCTGGGAATTGAACTCGGGACCTCTGAAAGAACAGCCAGTGCTCCTAACTGCTGAGGCAGCTCTCTAGCCCATTTTATTTTTTATATAAAAGAAATCTTATATTTTCTGGCTAATAAAATGATGTCTACAGAGCCCAACGTGTTGTCATGCTCTGTAGATTAGTTTCTGCCTTCCTCTGTGGTTTGGGAATCTGATCATTTCTGAGAAGAGCTCAAACTCTCAGGATGCAAAGCACTAGGCTGTGAGCCGCAGCGTCGGTGGCGTTATGAGGTGAGCCACACCCCTGTGGTCTCATCAGAAGGTTTCCTAAGTTCCCAGAATTGATCAAGAAAGTAATAAAATATATTTGAATTGGTCAACCATATTTTCTAAACAAAATAATGGCTTTCACAGAAAGGAGACTGTTCTGTTCCTAGTCCAAAAGTGGAGTGTATGGAATTCCACAGATCTGAGTGACAGCTGTGGTCTGCCACTGATCAGCGAGATGACCTCAACTGAGTATCTTCAGTCTCTCTCAATCTTGTTTTTCTTTCTTCTGCAACACAGGAAACTTTGGTGTTGAGCTGAGAACACATAAGGGCTTAGTGTCGCATGCATGTAGTCTGGTACATGCTGCTATTATTACTAGCATGTGTGTGTGCATATGGAGCTGTCCACCTCAGGGACATATGGACATATGGTCTAAGTACAGACAGAGTCTCACACTGAAGCCCTAGGGGTCTGCCTATCTCCAGCTTCCCAGTGCTGGGATTAATTACAAGTACACACCACCATATTCAGCTTTTTCACATGAATGCTGGGGATGGAACTCGGGTCCTCATGCTTGCAACGCTTTTCCTAAGTAGGAAGTCTCTTTAACCCTACAGTTATTACACTGTAGTTATTTCCAACCATTGTTAACATTGAACGTTAACTTGTGTTTAGTCTTAACAATTGACACCCACTTGTTTTTCCCTACCTTCAGGGTTCAACAGACCAACACCTCATTGCTCTTTTAGTCTTCCTACAATATGGTTTCTTCCTAGTATGTTTTAGTTCATATCCTCCTTGTCTGGCCCACAGTTAACCACATGTGTCCAGAAAATAGTCTTCCTATTAGAGAGTTCAAACCTTTGGAGAGGATTAAACTAAAGAACAGAGACAAGATGAAGACATATCTAGGATGATCTTTGAGGTTTAAAAGAAAAGAAGTGGTTGAATTTTCTTGACCATCAGAGACCTGGGGCTGCTGGATATTAAATAAAACGTCAAAGAAGCTTCCTTAAGGCTCTCCATGTCCTTGTTAGGAAATATACTATACACCCTGAACAGGGTTGTGGTTTGCACGTGAAATGTCCCCTGTAGGCTCATGTATTCAGATGCTTGGTCTCCATCTGATGGTGCTGTTTTGAGAGGATGTGGAAGCTTTTAGTTATGAGCCCTAGCTGGAAGACGTAGACATGCAGAGGTGGTCTCAAAGAAACAACAAAAAAGAAAGAAAGAAAGAAAGAAAGAGAGAGAGAGAGAGAGAAAGAGAGAGAGCAAGAAAGAAAGAAGAGGGCTTGTAGGTGGGCTCTATCCAGTTGGACCTCTGTGCTTCCTTACAGCTAAGAGTTGAAGAACACACCACGTTGCAAGCTCCGACCCCATGTGTGGAGTCCCTGCTACAATGTCTTATCCATGGGATGGACTATGTCTGCAGATTGTGAGCCAAAATAAATCCCTCCTCACTTGAGTTGCTTCCTCCAGGTTTAGGCCACAGTAAACTTATAGTGTAACTTATACAGTGTTATGAAACACTATACACAAAGATTAAAACTAGCAGGGCAATGGTCCAGGCCAACAATGGTCTCTGAAAGAATCCATACCAAATTCCTTCAATCTGTTTACCATGTGAAATCTCTGGACTTAACTTGAATAAAGATTCTTCACAGCTGTGGTTAAGACGTGAATGGGCTGTCTCTTAAAATCTAACTTTTAAAAACACAGCGAAGGACTGCTTTGTGCATTTCGTCATCGGAGCATCAGTCCTGACCCTCTGTATTTGGTGACCCTAGAGTCTGTTTACAGTTACCAGGCTCCTACCTTCCTTGTCATCCCTACCTGTGGGGCTACCAAAATGGTAGCAGAGAGATGGTAGAAACAACAGGGGCATGCACTCTTTCTTGGTCCTTCTATTAGGACCGCAAATGCCATTTTCAGAGGACACCGTGTCTATAGGAGAGTCAGGACCAGGCCACCTCCACCTATTATAAGCCTGCATAAAGTAAAGTTGTCAGAAAGTTACCTACACTGATTTAGGTTGCAATTCAAATTCTCACTGAACAATCCCCACCAAGGCTGGGGAGATAGCTCAGTCAATAAGCATTTGCCTTGCAAGCATAAGGACCCAAGTTCAGTGCCAGAATGCATGTAGAAAAGGCTGGGTGTTACACATCTATAATCCCAACCCTAGTGAGACAGAGAAAGACAGATTCCTGGGACCCACCAGTGAGCTAGCCTAGCCTAATTAGTGAGCTCCAAGCTGAGGCTCTGTCTTAAAGAGGGTAGGGGAGGTATTCCCAAGAATGACATCCGAGGTTGTCATCTGGCTTTCATGTACACTTAAACTCAACTGTACATACATATGAAATAAAAAAGAATGCAATCCCATCATCACCCCCACCCCCAATTCAACAACATCCACAGGCAGCTCTTGAAGCTTGTGCTAATGCAAGAATCTGTGCAAAATCATCCTAGTTTGCTAGTTTATCACCACCCAGCCATGTCCTCCCTAATTGTCCTCTAGCATAGACACATCCTGTTAGATTCACTAGATTAGGTTTCATGTCCCCCTTCCCCTTGTTAACTACAGTCTAAAGACAACCAACCCCGACCCAATCTTTTGTAATGTCTTCATTTCCCCCAGTGCTCGGAACCCCACTGAACTGAGGCTTCCTGCACTGTCCTCTGCGGTGAGCCTGGAGCCCTGGTGTTTTCCCTAGAACGCCAAGATAACCCACACCTAAGGCAGCCTCTGCAGCAGCCTCATTATACTCTGCTAAAATTCCATTTCTCATTTTAATTCCTTTTAACTACGTGGCTGCCTTTGTGCTTCTCATCTCTAGCTGGCTTGTTCCTGACAGGAAAGCCACCACAAAATGCCAGCCCTTTCCCCCTCTCCAGAGCCCTTCGATAGATCCCACCCTGAGGTCAGAAAACTTAATAATCTTCCCCTTGGAGACAGGGCTTTAACTCTCTCCCTGACTAAGTCACATTAAAAAGTAACTGCTACGGTCAATGGCTGTGTTTTCCCTCTAGTAAGCGCAATCCTCTTACAACTTCTGTGAGAAAAATCTGAGAGACAAGTTCATGCTGAAGATCAATGTGTACCCTACCTCTCTGTACTTACTGACCCAGAAGTAACATGTTGAGGGCTCTGCCTATAAAAGCACGGAGAACAAGGTAGCAACCATATTTACACAGGATAACCGGACAGTGCAGATTTTGCCAGGGATCTAGGGCTAGTACAGAATTTTGTACTGCAATCTATTTAGCAGACAACCTAACCTTGGCAATGAACCACGCCTACTCCTTAACACTCTCAAGCTCTTTCTGCTGTTACTGGATTCTTCTACTCAGACTCCCACCTTGGATCACGGTTCTGTGTCCTCCTTTCTCTAGCCACCTCTAGATCCTTCTTACATGCCTCCCATTCGCTCTCTGAAACTCTTAATCAAAGACTCATCTTTCCAGCTCACTCTTACCCTAACCAATACATACATCAAGGCAAACATTTTATTTGCCAGATGAGGGAGAAGATCTTCCCAAAACTGGCTATAGGAAATTTATAACACCGGATGTCATAAAGTCTTGATGTCCTATAGGCATAGCCTATCACCTTCAGTCCACATACCCTCAACTTTAAAATCATGGCTACCCTGATTTCTTAATGTTATTTTTACAAAACTGTGTTTCTCAGTTTCTCTCTTAACCCCGCTATCATGCAAATAATTGAGACTCGTTTATATTTGTTTAATAATAAGGTTCACAGCAGAAGAACTGAGCAGTTATTACTCTATTCTTAACCCCCTAAGACAATCTGGTTTCCTCCCAGTGTTCATTACAGAGCTACTTGAACCTTGTAGCTCTCCTGCTTCAGGTCCTTCTCCTGATGTCACCTGGACCCCTCCCATGGCTGAATCCCCTATTTCCTCCTCTAACTCCTCATTTCCTGGCTGGCAGGGAGTCCAGCCCTACTCTTCCCCTGTAAGCTGCTTTATTGGCATATCAGAGGGCAATTAGCGAGCAGAGTTTATACAATATTGGGACAGATTCTCAGAATCAACCAGATATGGGGTGGGTAGAGAAACTAGCATTTGAATTACATAATAACCTTATGCCTACACTGATTCTTTACTTTGTTCTCGTTGTCCATCTCTTTACTTAGCAGCTGATATATATTCACGGATAACTTTCCTATAGGTACAGCTCCAGGCTCTGTGTCTAGCAAAAGAACAAATACATCACCTACTTTAGTGGCACTTATGTTAAAGAGAATATAAACATGTTATGTAATACCACAAAAGACATATAGCAAACTCAGAAGGTTCAAGGGGATGATGGTAGGGAATGTTATTTACTCTTAAAAGCCCCCTTTCTGGGACTATTTGTTATGGTTATCTAGATGAACAGAGCTTATAAAATGAATATATGAACTTATAAAATGAATATATATGTATATATAAATGAATATATATGTGTGTATATATATATATATGGGTTTGTTAGAATGGCTTATACATTGTGTCCAGCTAGTCCATCAATGACTGTCTATAAACAGAAGGTTCAGGAATCCAGTAGTTGTTCAGTCCACAAGGTTGGATGTCTCAGATGGTCTTCAGTATACACCAGAATCCTGAAGAAGCAGATTCTAATGCCAGTGAAAAAAATGGACTTGCCAGTAAAAGCAAGAACTAGCAGATCAGAGCCTTCTTTCATGTCCTTTATATAGGCTAACACCAGAGATGAGGCTCGATTAAAGGTGGATCTTCTACTTCAAAAGATCCAGATTAAAAGTAGGCCTTCCTATTTCAAATGATTTAAGTGAGGAAAAGAAATCCTTTACAGGTATAACCAGCTGCTTGGGTTTTAGTTAATCAGGTTGACAAACAAGAATAGCTATCACAAACCCACCCATTGCCAGCTTCACATACAGCCATGTCTCCTTATGGAGTGCCTGGCACCAACTTCTATCGTAGTCACTGTGCTATTGTTGTGACGCGATGCCATGACCAAGGCAAATCTTCTAAAAGAAAGCATTTCATTGGTTCTGGCTTACGATTTCAGAGGTTTAGTCCATTACCGTCATGATGGGGAGCATAGCGGTACCTAAGACACCGGAGCAGTAGCTGAAGCCACTTCCTGATCCTGAGGCAGCAGGGTGCGAGAGAATGGGCCTGACATAAGCTTATGAAACCTCAAAGCCCCCCCAATAACAAACTTCCTCCAACAAGTTCACACCTACTCCAACAAGAACACACCTCCTAATTCTTCTAATTCTTTCAAACAGTGCCCGTTCCACTATCTGGTGATGGAGCATTCAAATACATGAGCCTATAGGGGAAAGGGGGCATTCTTACTCGAACTGCCACAGTAGGAAAAAGGGGATTGGGTCAGCTATGTGAGAATGTGACAAGCAAGTGTCCAGTTACTGGAAGTCGAAGGCCAGGGTGCTGTCAGGTTTGCTATCCATTTAAGGCCTGTCTCTTAGAGAGGTCTTTGCATCTCATGTGGAAAAGAGAAAGAGACATATTTTTAACAGCATGTTGTACTTTTTTCTTTTTTTGTTGTTATCGATGCTTTGTGAATTTTACATTATGCACACCAATCCCACTCTTCTTCCCATTCCTTTGTATCCACCTTTCACCCTCGAAACCTTACCACCAAAAGAAAATAAGATAGAATTAAAAAACACACACAAAAAAAAACTTGTTGTGAAAGCTGTTGTGTCATAGTGTGTCACACGGTGTACCCTTTTGTCCACATATCTTTACTTGCAAATGTTTATTGCAGTGAGTCACTCTGGCTTCTGCTATTGGATCCTCACAGAACTCCTCTAGGATATCCTATTATTGCCCTGTGTCACGAAGCTCCTGCAGCTTTGGATCTGCATGCAAGACTGGTCTGTTCACAGGCCCCAGCAGATCACAGTGGGATAGTGATGCAAGCCAACTGAAAGTCCTGGGTCTGGGCCTGACGGAGCTGAGTGGGTCAGCCTGCCAGTTCTTCTACACCTGCACCACCAGGCTGAGCTCTCCAGCACGCCCTGCTCTCCTGAGTGCTGCAACAGGTAAGGTGGAGGGCCAGCCCTCCCATCTGCTTCAGGTGGAAAGGGATGAGGGAGAGCATGAGGGTGGGGAGAGCATGAGGGTGGAAACTACATTTCTCCATTGCCCAAGCCACCCGACAGCAGACTAGGGGCAGGGCCAGCTCTCCTGCACTCATGACCTTAGGCTGGGTCACCTGTTCCTCCACCATCAGGGTCAGCTCTACTATACTGCCCAGGTGAGGGGCAGGTCCAGCTCTTCTGAGTGTAGTGGCCATCGAGGGATGTGGCCATCTCAGCACAGTGCCTCAGGCATCAGTCAGGCAGCCTTTGATGGTACCATGAGCCTGAGACCCCATACACAGACCCCAGCTGCCCTTGGCTGCAGCATGGGCCCAGGTGTCCCTTTGGCCTCAGGTGGCAGCATAGGCCACTCAGGTCATCCTGTGCCCTCATCCATCATAGTAGTGCCTATAGCAGGTGCTTGGGTGTCTTTCTTCAGGCCTCTCTGGCTGGTGGAACCAGAGAAGTCAAGGAGATATCTTTTAGAAAAAATAACACGATCAACCATTTAACCTGCAGTTTATGGATGATTTAAAGTCTTTTCCTCTACCCCAAACCAGAGCCTAACTCACTCTGTAGGTCAGGCTGACCTGAAACTTACTATGTGTCTTAGTTTCTTTTCTGTAGATGTGATAAAACACTCTGGCAAAAACAACTTAAGGGGAAAAGGGTTTATTCCGCTCACAATTCCAATTCCAATCCACCATTGCAGGAAAGCCAAAATACCAGGGTACTGAAGCAGCCAGTCATATCATATTCAGCCAAAAGCAAAGAGCAATTAATTAGCGTATGCATTCTAGTGCTCAGTCACTTTTACATTTTATATAGTCCAGATCTTTTCAATTATGCAGTCAAGATAATCCCCAAAGGCATGCTCAAAGCCCATCTCCCAGGTAATTCTAGGTTTTGTCAAGAATATAATTAATGTTAATTGTCACACTATGTATTCTGGGATAATCTCAGACTCACATCCATTTTTTTCCTCAGCCTTCTGAGTGTTGGGATTGCAAGTATGAAACACCATGCTTAGCTAATATTTTTTAATTCTGTTTTATAATCATTCATTCAAGATTTTTTATTAATAATTTATAAGACTCTAGAGACTCGGAGGTAATAAAATACACAAGGGTACATTCTCCTGAAGTAAATATGCAGGTTCTGTGAATAAAACAAAGTACAATGTGGAGCAGAAACATTGGTGCTAAGAATTATGGAGACAAAAAAAACAACAGGGTGGTGATCTTAAAAAGTGAGGGGTTACCTTATCAAAAAGAGCAGCCATATGACTTGGGCTTTCTTGTGATGACTGGGTTCATGAGGGACAGGCAGTGTAATGAGCTTCAGAGTAGGTAATCCTAAAGAATGTAGGAATAGTGTGGGGTTCTGGGAGGAAAGAGGTAGAAGACTTGCTGGGAACCCTGGGTTTCCCTCCTCACTTCTGAAGATGCAAAAGCAAAGGGCAGCAGAGACCAGAAACTGTAACAAGTGAACCAGGGTCTACATTACACTCAGGCAGGATGAAGGATGCTCCAACTTCTGCTTGATTTTTAAGTTGGTAATGCTGTGTATATGTGTTTCACGTATCTGTGTGGAAGTGCATATGTTTGTAGGTACACATGTACATATGCAGAGACCAGAGGTTGACGTCAGGTATCTTCCTTGATCGTTTCTTCACTTTATTGTTTTATTATTCTTTGGCAATTTCATATGTGAATACAATGTACTCAGACGGTATTCACCCCACTCATCAACTCCTCCCAGACTCCTTCCATCTTCCTCCTAACTTCATATCTTCTTTTTTCTTAACCCAGAATCTAGTTAGTACTGTCCATATGCACATGGGTATAGGGCTACCTACTGGAGCATGGGCAACTTGCAACTTCGGATCACCCCACTTCATCAGTCATCACCCACTGAACTGGTTCCCTAGACCCTCAGTTAATAATTTCTTATGGTATAAACTGTCCTCCAACTGCACATGCTGAAGCCCCAAACCCTAGTGCCCTGGGATGTGACTGGACTCAGAGACAAGGTCTTTATGGAGATAACCTAGTTAAAAATGAAGATCAGGTATGATGATACACCTGTCTAATCCCAGCTTTCGAAAGGTTGAGGCAGGAAGATCACAAGTGCGAAGTAAGTTGGCCAGCATGCAGATCTATGAGAAAGCCAACTTCTGTCATCTAAGGCCCCAGGTCTGGAGTAGGTTGTTAGAGATAAGCTGATACACACCCTTAATGCAAAGAATTTGTCCAAAAGCTCCATTTTTTGCACTCAGTTGAAGTTTAGAGTAGAAATGGAAAGCAAGTGCTTCTTAAGAAGGAGAGGTTTGCAAAAGATTCTGGAAGAGTAAGAGCTGAGCAAGTGGATAGATATACTGGTGAATCTGCGGGCTGATCAGATGATGTGGGAAAGAGAAGGAAAGTCTCATCACTAGCATTTGCTCTATAGACAGACACAGGTGGGTTCTGAAGTTCCGGAATGTCAGCCATAGCAATTTCTCCCGTTTGAAGGAATAATGTCTCCAGTTAATGGAAAAGGAACCAGAGATTCAGGGAAAGGATGTGAGTGCCTCACAGTGAACTGCAGAGTGGAGACCCATGCCCAAAGCCATGAGGTCCGATGAGGCAGACTGAGGTGGCCTCTTGGATTTGCTCTGCTTACCCTATGTAGCTTAGTCAGCTCCTGACCCTCAAGGCCTGGATCTTCCTAGAAACAAATGACCAGGTAGTCCTTGACCTGTTGGTTTATGTTACTTTCTGAAACCCGTTGGAGGCAAGGATTATGTCTTCTTTCCCACTCTGTAGTCACTAGAACACTTGAAATGGGCACGGTTGAATGTTTACCAAGTGAACCAATATGAGCCCTTTCTTTAGTTCCTGCAAAAGTAGGGCAGGTTAACCCAAAAACACCATGAATTCTTTCAGAAACCCTTCCAATGATGGCCTGAAGATTATTAGTCAGTTGTTCATCAATTCTGCAAGGTCTACTGCTGGCCATTCCTGTCTTGTGTTATTCCAGAACAAAGTCAGCCATTCCCTAGCCCCTTCTTTGGTGGGAGTACACCTGTCACTCCAGCTAAACCCATCTGCTGAGGCTTTCATGGTGCCAAGAAAATCTCGTTTTCAGCCTGAAGAGGCTGCCAGTGCAGGGCCTCATAGTGGCAAGAGGATTATTCACTAAGGCCAGTGTCTTCACCATAAGAAGATCTGTGAAGTCCCTCATGCACCTATGAAGAAGTAACTCCACACTGGAGCCTGGAGATATTAGCTCTGGGGTTACAAGCAGGTGCTATCCTTGCAGAGGGCCCTGTTTGGTCCCTACCACTCACATTGAGTGGCTTGCAACTGCCTATAACTCCATCTCTAGGAGATCTGACGGCATCTTCTGTCCTCCAAAGACACGGTGCTCGTGTGTACTAACCCAATCCACACATAGACACATATACACAATTAAAAATATAAATAAAAGATTTTTAAAAATCACCACAATGTCGTCTCAAAGTAACCGAACCACTGCTTCCTGTCTGGGAATGATCCAAGACATCTGGCCTCTGCCCAGACCCACACACCCAGCTCAAAGCTGCACCCTGCACTTCTGAGTTCTCTCATTCAGCGAGGGCCAGGCCAACAAAGGCAGGGCAGCTTCAGGAACATCCAGCTCTTCTCTGAGCTCAATGTAATGCTGCACTCTTTCCATCTTGAGGTCCTTGATGCTTCCTGCACCAGGGGCTCTTTCTACCACTGGGCATAGGATAGCCTTATCACTTACTGCACTGGCTACTGATCACACACTGCAGGGACTCTTCTGCTACAGCTGCTGTGATTTACAAAGACAGAAAGATGTCTCAATGAGGGTTGAGAACATTGATTGTCAAGCAAGGCCTGCTGGTGCTTTCACTCACTGAAGTCACAAAAAAGGCCACTGGTAGCTGCAGGATATAAAGTGAGCTCTGGAAAAAGGCTAATAAGCAATAGCAGAGGGTCCTCCTACCAGAGCAAAGCTGGACCAAAGCCGGAAAGCTCTGCCCAATCTTGCTACATGATGGAGCAGGGCTCAGGCTCTGGGGAGCAAACACTAGCAAAAGATGGCCAAGGCCCTCAGAGAGCGCACAGACAGAGCCAGGGTTAGAGGAAGGAACCTCATCTCAGCAGGCGAGTCAGGCTGCGGTGAACCCCAGCAAACAAGAAAGAAAAGCCATTGATCTGTGTATCCCCAGGGCTCCCAGAGGGCTGCTGAGCAAGGCCCAGAGCCTTCAGATACCACTATCACTATCCCTGTGGCAGTGGCAAACTGCAGGCAGGGAACAGACAGAGCCTGGAGGCTGGATGGCCAGGTGAAAGGCTCTTTACTAGAGTTCAAATATTCAGGGTTAGCAGCCCTGGTATCCGATTTTTGTTTTTGTTGTTGGTTGGTTGGGTTTTGTTTTGTTTGGCTGCTATATAGCTTTTGTCAGACTCCCAGAATTTCAGAAGTGGCTGATCTTCAGTGTTTATGCTAAAATTAGCACTGCCCTATCCCATCTATCTATGTCTTCTCCTTCCCCTCTCTCTCTCTACTCCTCCTTTTGAATAGCGTCAGACCAGGACAGAGATGCGTGTATATACATGTGTACATTTATGCTTGTGTATATGTACGTGCCCAAATTTATCCCTGTGTGCCTGTGTGTCCCATCTTTACCGTCACCCGATTATAAACCGTGGAGTCTTCCCCAGCTTCTTTGCTGTGCTCACTCACTCACATGCTCACACACCTCTCTCATTGGTGTGAACATTGCCCTTGATCACACGGCCCTCCTTCCCAGCTAGCTCTGTCAGACTCTGGCCTCTCTGATACCCTCACACTCACATCTTTCAGTGGGCTACATTTCAAGGATTCTCAAATCTCCACAGGAGTGAGACTCTCAGTCAATACTCATTGCAATTCCATTTCAAGGCCTGCAAATTTTATGACCAACCCCCTTGCCTACTGCATCATGCATCTTACAATCCATCCACTGACATGTAAAAGCAACAGGAGGGAGCCTTGGCCAGAGCCCGGGGCTTGGCCACCTGCTGAGGAACATTTGTAAACAGGACAGGAGCTCACCATTAGCCAATGTTTGCCAAGACGGCATCCCGGGGCCATACCAGGATTCTGCCCAGGCTGTTACTGCTTCTTCAGTTTGGGAGGCCCTGCTCTCTTTCTTGCCTGTTAAAATCATTCTTGGGACTAGAGAGCTGCTCTTATAAAGTACCCTAGTTTAATTCCCGCATCCAAGCGAGGCAGTTTACAACTGCCTATAATTCTAGCTCCAGAAAATTCAATGCCTCTGATATACATGGACACTGAATTCAAGTACATATACCCAATACAGATACACACATATATATGCATAATTTACAAATAGATACATACATACATGTACATATATAAAATCATTCTCCCCTTTCTGTGATCTTTCTGGACTTGTGAAAGCAGATGCAGCCTCAACATACAGATGTCACCAGTGAGTTTGTGCCATGGAAATGCTCCAAAACCAATCGCATCATTCATTGGTACCAAAGACCATTCATTCATCCAGATGACTGTAGCCAAAGCTGACAAGGTCACAGATAGGTTTAATGGCCAGTTTGAAACTTAAGCTTTCTGCAAGGCCATTCATACTACAGGTGAGTAAAATGATTCTGCTGCCTGACTGACAAAGAGCCAAAGACATTGTCTCAAAGAATTTCTGACCAGCAGAAATTGTAGAATCCTTATCATAAATAAACAAAACAAGAAAACATTCTCACCTCCCAAATCACCACCCGCTGTGACTTTGACCCTGATCTCATACCAACCCCCTTCTGGAACATCAGTTCCTCGGTTTCTATGATGATATCACTACTACGAGGTATGTGACTCTGGGCCTCCTCCTTGACGTCATTCAGTCTTAGTTTCCTCATCCTGAAAAGCAGAGATGATAATATTAAAATTACACACATGGCTGTTGAGGAGTCTAAGCAAGATTTTGTTCTTAAACTTCTACAGCAGGGTGAGATGCTATCTTCAGTCTCTTAGCTCCTACCTGTGGTTCACCCTGTGGGTTTTGCTCTGGATGTCCTGTCTCCTCATTCCATCTGTGTTCTCTGGTTGATTTTTCATTTCTGGGCCTCGGGAATAGTCATTTGTCTTTACACTACAGTGTTGCCTGGCAGAGAGCTTTGCTCACAGTCGGTGTGTAATAAATATTGTTTCCCTGCATTTCCCTGCTGCACAGCAATAGGTGTCTTCGGATGAGGACTGGAGAACCATCTCTCTTCACGCCACTATCTGATCTGTTCTAGCTTGTTCAGAATTCTGGACGCCAGACAGAGAGCTCAGACCCAGCCACACACCCAACATTCCTTCTGTTGGAAGAGTGGGAGTGAATTGGTCAGGGCTCTCTAGAATCTATAGAATGAATCTTACCCAGTACAATCTGGGCAGTCCAACCAGGCTGCCTGTGTGCTGGACAGGCAGAGAATGAAGTAGCTGTTTGGTCCACAAGGCTGGATGTCCCAGCAGTCCCAGCAGGACACTTAAAGACTGGAGTGTTCTTGGTGAACCAATGGTCTTCAGTTGACATTGGAAAGCCAGAGAAACTGAGTTCAGATGGCAGCAGCCATGGTGACAGGGTAGATGCACTCACCTGGAAAGAGCAAAAGTGGGCAGACAGAAGCTGTAGCTTTTTCCCTCAAATCTCTTTATACTTAGGCTGCTGCCTGAGAGGTTCTGCCCATCACTTTGGGAGAAGGTCTTCTTCCCCACCCTCAACCACTAATCCTTTCTAGAAATATTCTTCCACAGGTGTGTCTCTTAACTGAGCTCAGATCTGATCAAATTGACAGACAAGACTAACCGTTGCAGAAGTAATGCTTATACACAAACCTGAGCTTCTGAGATTGGAGAGCAGAATAGAAGTAGGTGTTTCCTAGAGTGTGGTCAGCGCTTATCCCAAGGGATGCAACCTCACCCAATATGCCCTGGTCAGACCTTTTAGTTATCCAGGAAGGAACTTCAGCAAATACTGTGGGCCACTGATTGGTGCCTGGTAGCAAAGAAGTTGCCTAAGAAGAGAGCTCGATCCAGGAAGAAGGCAGAGCTGTGGAGGCAGGGGTAAGTGTTTGTGCTGCCCCCTGTTTTGTGAATGGTTGGCATGTACCGATTTTCCTTTTCTTTGTTTTCATTTAAATTTTAGTTGTAGTAGCCCAGCCTAACCTCAGTCTCACAACTATCTCTCTGCATCAGCCTACCAATCACTGGGCTCTTTCCTTGGCGTAGCTAGGTCATTTGACACATCTACCCTTACCGATTTCGGAATCCACCACACTGATTTCCATATTGACTGTAGCAGTGTGCAGTCCCACCAACAGCGAATGAGGGTTTCCATGTCCCCACATCCTCGCCAGCATTTGCTTTCAGTGTTTACTGTACCTTAGACATTTTGAGTGGGGTGAGATAAAATTCCAAAGTAGTTTCATTTGCCATTTCCCTAATTTCTAGGCATCTTGAAGACTTTTTGAGATATTTCTTAGCCATTTTTATGTCTTCTTTTGAGAACTCTGTTCAGAGTTCATTCTTTAGGCTTTTATTTTCTTGACTCTGTTTTGAATTGTTTTTATATTCTAGACATCAGTCCTCACAGGATATAAGATCCCCGCACTCTTTGGCTTCCTCTTCCCTTGTCTCCTTTGTTGCACAGAAACGTTTTGGTTTTATGGGATCCTGTTAATCATTTGTTAGCCTTAACTCCTGAGTGAATGGAGTCCCACTTCAGAAAGCTCTTTCCTACACCTGTATTTCGTAGAGTACTGCCTGTATTACCGTCTAGCAGATTCAGTGTTTCAAGTTCCACACTGTGGTCTTTGGCCCATTTGCAGTTGAAGTTTGTGCTGTGTTATAGATAATGGGTCTAATTTCATTCTTCTGCATGTGGACATCCAGCTTTCACAACACCATTTGTTAAAGACTCTATCTTTTCTCCAGTGTGTATTTTTTTTACATCTTTGCCAAATATTGGATGTTTGCAGTTATGTGCATTCATGTTTGGTTCTTCTATTTTGTTCCATTGTTTTGTGTGTTCTGGTTTGTTTTTTTTTTTACCAATTCCATGCTGCTTTTTATTACTATAAGTTTATAATACAGCTTAAAATCTGGTATGTTTATCCAGATAGATATATAACCCAGATAGAGAATCTGGTATACTAATCCTAAATATTGCTTTGACTACTCAGGGTCTTTTGAGGTTCCACAGAATTTTAGGGTGGCTTTTTTTCTATTTCTGTGAAGTATGTTGGGAAGACTCAGCATCCGGCTCCACAGATTGCTCAGCCATGTTCATTGTTTCTCTGTTTACAATAGCCAGGAAGTGGAAACAACCTAAATCTCCTCAACTGATGAATAGGCAAAGAAGACGTGATACATAGACACTGTGAAATACTATTCACCATAAAGAAAGATGAAATCAAGAACTTTGCAGTTAAATGGATGGAACTAGAAATGTCACCAATATACCAAGGTAACCCAGATCCAGAAAGACAGACACCACATGTTCTCTCTTATTTGTGGTTCCTAGCACCCCATGTGAGTATATGATCTAGAGTAACCTCAAAAGCCAAGACAGGGCCATTAGGGGAGGAGCTTTTCAAATTACTCCCCCAAAAATTCTATTAATTTTGTACTCTCAAGTGCAAGTTCATTGTGTTTGCAGTTCCTTTCACGGGGCTTTTTCCTCAGGTGCCTGGTGATGCCTGTGTACACTTACATTTCATTGGTGAACTGCTGGACTAGTCACATTTTTACTGCAGTGTTAAAATGTCCTGACAAAGAGAAAGTTCAGGGAGAATGGGCTTGTTCTGGCTCACAGTTCCAGTGGGGATACAGTCTGTCATGGCAGCAGAACCACGAAAGCAGTCTGCCATGCAGGAAGCAGGCTGGCCATATTTCACCTGCGCACAGGAATTAGAGAGAGAACAGGAAGTAAGGCCAGGCTATGAAACTTCAATGCCTCCCCCAGAAATAGACGTCATCCAGCTCCTAAAATGTCCATAACCTTCCCAAATAGTTTCACCATCTGAGAAGCAAGTGTTCAAGTGTGGAAGACCACCCTCCTCTCTGTCTCTCTGTCTCTGTCTCTGTCACTCTCTCATTGTTGTTGTTTGAGACAGGATTTTTCTGTGCAACAGCCCTAGCTGTCCTGAAATTTGCTTTGAAGACCAGGCTGGGCTTGAACTCACAGAGATCTGCTTGCCTCTGCCTCCTGAGTGCTGAGATTAAAGGTGTGCACCACTATGCCCAGCTGACGTTCCTTATTCAAACTTCAGCAATAACCCACATCCAGACCACTCCAAAGAAGGGGAATATGTTTGCTTCTACTCCGATTTGTTGCACCTCAGTGAATGTAAAAGGAGCGTCTGAACCACTCGATGTGGTACTCAGGTCTCTCTTCAGTCAGAGAATATGGCTGGGGCCCTGCTCTCTGTCCAGCCAAGTTCTCACTCCCATTTAGAGAAAGGGCTCCTGGCTGATACTGTTTGCACAGAAGGGGGGGGGGGGAATGGTGTTTTAATAGGAGGTGGAAGCAGCGCAGAGGTCCTTTTGAGACAGAGCCTCATGTAACCCACGCTGCTCTTGAACTCCTAACCCTCATGCTTACCACTTCCAAGTGTTAGGATTACATGTATGCAGTACTATAGTGATACTGGGGGTAGACCCTGGCATCTTTAATAAGCTAGATGGGCACTGACTGCTGAAATACCTCCCTACCCATTTTAACTCTTTTTTAGTGTACATTTATTGCACAAAAAAATAGGCTCAATAGTGACATTCATGTTCAAGAACATCAGGTACTTTGACCATACTTATTTCTATTACCCTCTCTTGTCTTCCTTCCCTTCCTGTTTACTCCATTTTTCTTCCTAAATAGTCCTCCTTCAACTTTCATGGTGTATGTGTGTGCATATACACATCACCCAGAATCCATAAGAAAAAAAAATGTTAGTTGCCTTTCTGAATCTAGTGTATTTAGCTTAATAAGATCTCCAGTTACATCCATTTTTCAACAAATGGCAGCATTTTGTTCCTCCTGATGATGGGATAAAACTCTGCTGTGTACATGTACTACATTTTCTCTATCTGTTCATTTGCTGATGCGAACCTAACTTGTCTGTAGTGAATAGAGCCAAAATAAACATAAATTTGCCAGGATCCCTGTGGTATGCTGACCTAGTAGTCGTTCGGGTATATTCCCAGGAGTGGTAGAGCTGGATCAAATAGTCATTCTATTTTCAGTTTTCTGAGGAACCTCCACACTGATTCTGTGAACAGCTGCAGTCGCTGACATTCTCCCCTCTCTCCCCTGCAGTGTAAAAGGTTCCTTCTTCCCTGGAATCGTCTCTAGTGTTTGTGCTTGTTTGGTTGGTTAATGATAAGCCTTTGGTTTTGAAGAGAGTGGGGCAAAGCCACACACACAAGCATGTGTGTGTGCGCGCACACACACACACACACACACTGATTAGAGGACACACACACGTGCCTGTGCATGTGTTTCCTCTAAAGAGAATGCTCTGGTTCTTTAAAGAAAGAAAAAGAAAAAAGCTTTTTAGGGGGAAAAGATGCAGCTCAGTTGGTAGATGGTTTGCCCAGTACACAAGAAGCTCGGGGTTTGATTCCCAGCATGAACTGGGTATCGTGGCACACACACACCTATAATCTCAGCACCCAGGAAGTAGGAGGATCAGGACATCATGATCATCCTTGGCTAGGTGGTAATTTCAAGGCCAGCCTGGTCTACATGAAATTCATCTTCCAAAAAAAAAAGTTTTAATAAAACACTTTTAAAATGAGATTTTTTTTCAAGTGGGGGCGGGTCTGGAAGAGGGAAAAGGAGGGAAGAAAAGGAGAAATAAGGGAAGAATTGGGGAGCCGTTGGTACTGTTTTCCTTTCAACCATTTCTGGACACATTTGCTGGCATCACAGCTGGCTTTTGAAAGTATCTGAGAGTTGGCAGTAGGCTCCAGTGAGAAAATCCAGTCTCTGCTCCTCCAGAGAACTCCATTAGCAAGCTACTTCACCAGTGGCTTCACCTGAGAGAGGACAGCCTGCAGCCCACAGGAGACCTCCCAACTCCTCAGTGAGCTCTCCGAAGCAGCTGTGTCCTGCTTCTCAGCCTTGACAACGCTTCCTACTCCTTCCGCCTACTGGAGTGTTCTGGAGAAAGACATCAGTGCAGACGCTGCCTCCCCCTGTGTTCCACCCCAGCAGCAGAGTGGAGTTAGATGCCCTTGTTAATGCTCTCTGCAGGTTGAGAACGTCCTGAGAACAGAAGGGGAGCAGGAATCCTGCCCTCCGGGCACAACAGCATAGCTCTCCAAAGCTGAGAACACAAAACACAGTCCTAAGAGAACTGAGAAGAAATTTAGTATGTCTACACTCAGAAATACAAATTTACATAATGCAAACAAATACCAAATAGTCATTAGCAAAATTTTACAGCAGCAATGCGAGACGATCACATTTGTGTAGAAGTTTTTGAAAAACTCAGAATTCATTTTCCCATGAAACAAGAGTTATAAATACATAGAAAGAAGCCATTGATGCCTCTCTAATGTTGAGCCTGGAATCCACTTCAGGGAATGTGTCCCCAGAGATTAGTGCAGTGGAGAAAAAAGAACCAAAGATAGCTAATGGCTTGCTGTTGTTAAATTCAAGAACTAAATACTGATCACAAGCACAGAGTAAAATATTTCAAATTTATTTAGAAAAATGAGTGCTTCTGCAGATATCAAGAGTGGTTGTGACACAAAAGAGATGGCTCAATAGTTACGGTATTGGCTGCTTTTCAAAAAAAAAAAAAACTTTTAAGACCCAGAAACCACAAGTCAGCTTGCAACTATCTGTAACTTCCATTTCGGGAGATCTATTATCTTCTTCTGGCTCCTGAGTGCACCAGGCACACACATTGTGCACATACATGCAGGCAAAAATAAAAATAAATTTAGAGCTGGAGAGATAGCTGTAAGTGATAGTGGTTACGAGCATTTGTTTTTCTTGCAGAGGACCCAGGTCTAATCCCCGCCACCTACATGGTGGTTCACAACCTTTCGTAACTCCAGTCCCAGGGAATCTAATGCCTTTTCCAACTTCCTAAGGCACCAGGTATGCGAATAGCACACACACATACATGCCGACATAGGTCATAATTAGAGAGGGACCACAGGAAAGGAAAGGAGGTTGACAAGCTAAAGCTTTAACTATGAAACGTTCATTGTGATCAAACAAGCAACAGTTCTTTAGCCAAAAAGGCAAGTGCAAAACTTGTAGACGGGTTGTCATCTTAGGAAAGCCCTCTGTATGGCTCAGGATTCTCAAGAGGAATATAACTTATAGAATGAATGAATATATATGAATGAATATATACAAATGAATGAATGTTTTATATATATATATATATAAATATATATATATATATATATAATATTACATACACACACATAGGCTTACAGGCTGTGGTCCAACTAATCCAACAATTGCTATATACCAATGGAAAGTCCAAGAATCCAATAGTTGTTCAGTTCACAAGGCTGAATGTCTCAGCTGCTCTTCAGTGGAGGCCTGAATCTGGAAAGAGTTGACTCTAATGCCAGTGAAGGAATAAAGTTGCCAGAGAGTTGGGGGGTGGGGCAGGCAAAGAAGGAACAAGCTTTCTTCTTCCATGTTCGTTACATAGGCTACCACAGAAGGTGTGGTCCAGATTAAAGGTGGATCTTCACACCTCAAAAAATCTAGATTAAAAGTGTGTCTCCCCACCTCAAAGATCTGGATTATAGTGCCAGGCAGTGGTGGTGCACTTGGAAAGCAGAGGCAGGCGAATGTCTAAGTTCGTAGCCAGCCTGGTCTACAAAGCGAATTCCAGGATGGCCAGGGCTACATAGAGAAAGCTTATCTAGAAAAAAACAAATTATAAGTAGGTCTTCCCACTTCAAGTGATTTAGTTAAGCAAAAACCTCTCGCCGTTGTGGCCACCCATTTGGGTTTTATTTACTTCCAGATGTAGTCAAGTCAAGAACCGCCATCGCACCCTCCTCTTCATGGAACTCTTCCTACAAGGAGAGTCGAAGTGCAATTTATAACAATTATCTTTCAAGATCTTAATTGGTCTTATTTTTTCACCTCCATAACTGGATAACACAACATTCCACACACTAGTGTAACTATTCTAGGGGGGAAAATTTGGAGAAATAAAGAACACAGTGTATTAGTCATTTCACAGTTTCTACTCTTGTAAATCAGGGACAGAGGGACAATAAAGGGATGGTCATTTCTTTTCTGTGTAAGAATTAGGAAGAGTGGGTTTCATCGCCATGCCAGCTGAAAGCAGTCCATGGGGAATTTGGCTGTTCTCTCTCATTTCTCCCAACTTCTGGGAAGGTTAGATAAGCAGCTTAGTTTCAGTTTGCTGATGTAGAACTCTAGCATGAGTGACTCCATTGTTCTTTTTAGTCTCATCTGTTAAGTCCCAAATGATGGTCTCCTGGAGTATTTATTTAATGGGACCCTGGGGAACTGTATGTCAACCATTTATTCCCATTCTGTATCATCAGTGGAACCCATATCCAGGACCATTATCCGAATAGTCACGGAATGGGAGATGAAAACTGGAATCTGTGCAGGTACATCCACAGAGGGGAACTTACTGATGCAGGAGAACTGTGAAAGCCATTGTGCCTCAGGGCCTGACCTAAGCGCCATTCTCCACAAGTCCCTCCTCCGTTATGACTCATTCTCTGTCCCTTTATGTTTCCTCACTCCCTCGAATGTGCACATCACTCCCACTCTAGCACTAAGTAGGCACAGGTGTAGGCACAGTTACACAAATGTATACATATGTCCTCACTCCAGTCCATTCGTATCATCCACAGTCTCTGAAGAAAGTTTTCCCTCTCTGATGAAAAAAAAATCTTAAATTTAGAAGATACTTTGCATTATTACTGCTGTTCAACTCTCTCTCTCTCTCTCTCTCTCTCTCTCTCTCACACACACACACACACACACACACACACACACACACCTTCCAAGAATGTTCCAGATGTATCATTCAGTCACCTCAGACTTAGTATATAAGTCCAACAAGCTTTGGGGAAGTCCTCTCCCTACTGTCAGTGGACAGAAAGTTGGCTGACTAGAAGGTGAAGCTCTTTCTAGCACTAGCTCCTATAATCAACAACTCCAATCTTTTAATCTGTTTCCCACAAATCCCTTGTGCTTCACGTTGGTGCTAGACAGGAGCAAGGGCGAACTGCAAAGTTTCCTTCTCTTTTTAAAATAAACCTCTTTAGAAATGAAGGTTGTTTTGGTTTGCACATGAAGCGTGTCCTAGATTTTATTGTCAACTTAGCACAACCTAGAGTCACCTTGGGAGAGGGAATGTCATTTGAAAATTTGCGTAGATTGTGCTGGGCATGATGGTGCACACCTGTAATCCCAGCACTCTGGGAAGCAGAGGAAGGCAGATCTCTGTGAGTTTAAGGCCAGTATGGTCTACAAAGCAAGTCCAGGACAGCAAAAACTACACAGAGAAACTCTGTCTTGAAAAACAAAACAAGAGAGAAAGGAAGGAAGGAAGGAAGGAAGGAAGGAAGGAAGGAAGGAAGGAAGGAAGGAAGGAAGGAAGGAAGGAAGGAAGGAAGGAAAAAAAAGATTGCATAGACCAGACTGGCCCATAATATGTCTATGGGGCACTATCTTGACTGCTAATTTTTTTTGTTTTTCAAGACAAGGTTTCTCTGTGTAACAGCCCTAGCTGTCCCGGAACTCACTCTGTAGACCAGACTGCCCTCGAACTCAGAAACCCACCTGCCTCTGCCTGGGATTAAAAGCATGTGCCACCACTTCCAGGCTTGATTGTTGACTGATGCAGAATCTGGGGCCGTTCCCTTGGCAGGCAGTCTTGGACTGTATAAGAAGCTATCTGGACATGAGCCTTAGAGCAAGCCAGAGTGTGAACCAGAAAGCAGCATTCTTCCAGGGTCCTGCCCTGACTTCCCTTCATGATGAATATTGACCTGAAAGTGTAAGCCAAATAAATCCTTTCAACTCCAAGTTGCTTCTGGTCAGAATGTTTTATCATAGCAACAAAAAATCAAGCTAGAACAGAGTGTCTCCCCACAAGGCTCATACACATGTCTGATTCTCAGTTGGTGGCACTGTTTTGAGAGGGGACTGAATCATGAGGATGCTAGTTTCATTAATGAGTTCAGAGCTAAATGGGGTATTAGGAGGAACCGGGTCACTAGAGATACCCATAAAAGGCTGTATCTTGTCCCTGGTCATCTACACTACTACCTCCTTCTTCCCCCATCCCCCTCCACACATCTCTGGCCATCGTGAAGTTAATAGCTTTCCACTCCTATTTTTGCCTTGTTACAGGACTGAGAAAACAGTAGAGGGACGTAACCACAGACTGAGACATCTGAAACCATGATCCCAAATTAACCTTTCCTTCATAAAGTTACTTTCCTCGAGTATTTTTTTTTACAGTGATAAACTAGAAATGATATTCTGCTCTGCTCGTAGATCGGTGCCTTGTCCAGGAGTCCTCCGAGAGATTCTCCAGCAGCAGCTGGGAGTCAGGGCAGAAACCCACAGCCAGACATTATGTAGAGAGTCTAACTCGGAGGTCTCCCTCGGGTCCCTCCCCTCAGAGCTTGGAGAAGCCTGCAGAGAAGGAGGAAAGATTGTAGGAGTCAAGGGGGGATGGAGGACACCAGGAAAAATGGCCCACTGAACCAACCAAGCAGAGCACACAGGGCCCACAGGGGTCTGCACCATGTCCTTTGGGGGGGGGGGGCTGCTAACAGCATGAGCGGGTGTATCTCGGACACTTTTGCCTGTTCCCGGGACTTTTCCTCCTGTTGGGTTGTCTTGCCCAACTTAGGGTTTTTGTCATCTTTGCTTGTCTCTTGGAGGACTGCTCTTATCTGAAGGGGAGACAAAGGAGTGGATGCCCCCCAGACGGTAGGTGGAGGAGGGGGAGGGAGCTGGGAGAAGTGGAGGGAGGGGAAACTGCAGTCGAGATGAAAGAAGAATGTTATTTATGTATTTATTATTTATTTATGTATTATTTACTTATTATGAATGACACGTTATTCAGTCATTCTCTTTACAAGTGAAACCCTAAAAATTCAAAATCAACAGCTTTGCCCATGAGCTTCCACTGTGTGCTCCATGTTGTTCTGCTGTGCTTTGTCTAAATGAATCTTTATGAGCCAGCTGCCATCCAGATCCTCTTACCCACAATTTCACTCAGGAAGACTAAGTCCTCAAGGATGGTGTAGTGCTCTGCTATCAGGGGACAGCTTCAGAGCACTTTCGCTTACTTTTCATATGGCTTTAAACTCCTCTGAGCAATGACTACATGCTTCCCATTAAATTTTTTCTCCAATTCATGAACTAGCTGGACTTTGATTTTCTGGAAAGATTTGAGCTGAGGAACTGATACAGAGGTTATGATAGCTTTTCGACAACCACCAACTTCAATTTCCTTGGCCACGATGATGTTGAATTCCTATAGCTGCGCCTTGAGATCTGTTTCTCCAACTCAAGCAGCGACTGAGAGATGCCAGACTCAAACTCATCTGGCTTCTCACCAGCGTGATTCCCAGTCTTAGTACTTGAGTTGAACATGGGCTCCTTCTTACCGAGTGCTGGTTTAGAAAGAGGAGAATCTACTCCAGTGACACACGCCTGTGATCCCAGCACTCAACGAGGCAAAGGAAGGAGAATCTCTGTGAGTTCAAGGCCACCCTGGTCTACAAAGTGAGTCCAGGACAGCCAAGGATACACAGAGAAACCCTGTCTCAAAAAATCAAAGGCCCACAGAGAGAGAGAGAAAGAGAGAGAAGAGAACCTATTTTCAATTTAAAAAAAAAGTTAAAAGGCTTTGAAAAAATCCTCCCTGATCAACAGTGTAACGCACCTAGATGGTTTCATAACATCATGCACTTTGGACACTTTGTGAACTAATATGCGTGGAACTGGAAGAAGAAAGGAGTTCTGTTCTCTTCTCAGTAATTCGAGTAATATACGATACCACTAGCAGGTGGAGAGGTTGTGAATTGTGTTCTTGTTCATGGTTTACCTAAGTCTGTTTCTTCACAATTTCTCTGACAAGAAAGATTTCCAGGTATCCAGCTGTAGCTAGAAGTTTGTTATGTAATTTTTGATTATATGGCTCTTTCTCTTTTCATGGTGAAGAGCAGACTCTGAGTAATGAAGCTGGAAATTGATTTATAAACTTGGGCATATAAGCCAGCAATGTTCTCATTATACTTTGGAGATGCATCCTCAGA
Source organism: Pachyuromys duprasi (assembly GCA_028658305.1). Lineage (NCBI taxonomy): Eukaryota > Metazoa > Chordata > Mammalia > Rodentia > Muridae > Pachyuromys > Pachyuromys duprasi. Next base: position 38,626,716 of record CM053760.1, read on the forward strand.
TGATCTGGACAGTCACCTTTGCCACTCTGTGAAAGATGGATTAAGGAAGGACGGAACTTCAGAGCTCATGTAATCCACTCAATGAGAGGGTGCTGGCCTGGCAATTCAGGTGCACCCAGAGACAGGCAACTCAAAACTGCTAAAATGTCTTCTGTGCCTCTGCCGAGTCTTTATCAATGGGAGTTGCCCACATAATTATTTTCCCTTGGGGCTTTGCTGAGACCACCCAAACTGAGGGGCAACAAGAAAGATGCTTATCCATAAATCTGCTCTCCCCCGGCATCAGATATTTCCCATGAAAGCTTGCTCTTTAGCAATTAAGAGATTGCCACCCTTGTTTCACTACTGTTTGTTAGGCCAGTGTTTTGAGTTATTCTTGTATGCCTTGGGATGCAACTTAAATTAAGATCTACTTTTTTATCACAGCGGTCTACAGTTTCACTTATTAAACTGTAATGGCTCTAAGTTAGCTATGATAATATCTGTTATGTATAGTCATCCCTAATTAGAACTAATTTGTACCATAAGCTCTTGTTTACAAAAAAATTACAGTCTGCTAGGGTGAGAGGCCTAAATAAATCATTTTGACAGGATGCTACAAGGACCATGATAAAGTTCAGCTCATTTCCTTGACTTTCTTAAAGCAACGTGCCCAGGAAATGTCTCAGAGGTATTAGGGCCTTGGATATTGAGTGGGGGAGGAAAGTGAATGAACCCAGTCATTTGCCAAAAGATGGCTCGGGGCTCCTTAACCAACATCCTTCCTCATTCTTAACCACTTAGGTGGCACAACTAAGGAGAGGTGTGCTGGACTGGCTTAATTGAAATGATCCAACTGTAATTAGCACATTTATTAGTTTAATCCAAATCAATGCTTCTAAAGCCCCTGAAAAGACTTTAATCTCAAAGATAAATTAAGACCTTCCCACACTTCTTCATTCTATTGGGATATCTATTCTTACTTCTTGGTATAAATCACTAACAGTACCCTCAAAATATTTCCAGTCATAGCAGATCTCAACCCATCAGAATAAATGTAATTAGGTTTCATTGTAAGTTGTTTTGCTGAGGCTTCCTGAAAACCCAAAGGAAAGTCTAGGAGGAGTCATTTCCCAGCCAGGACCAGGTTCTGACAGACGGTGACAGGAAGGAGGCACATTTTCAGAAAAACTTAGGGCAGTGCTTTCCAGCCACATCCTGCCTGGTGCAGCAGGATGGGGGAGAGGGGGTGAGGGGGACCAGGTCCCCACTCCCTGCCATCACTTGTTGCCTTTTGCCTCCTTCCATCAGGCCAAACACAGAATCAATATCTACTTGCCTAGCAGGGGTATTTTTTGAGCTTATCGCTCCAGATCCTTCATTTGATGGATGCATAATATTGATCAAATTGACCGAGAGTTGAAAAGCTGTTTTCTGTCGCAGTTTGATGAGTTACCATTTTCTGCCAGATAAAGAAGTTTCCACAAAGCAAGAGAAATTACTTTTCTGGGGTCTGCCCTTGCTCTATAGTAACAGACCCATAGCTAAGAGGCTTAAAGTGGAAACAGCAAGACAATTCAGGCTTGGCTGTGGACTATGCTGATTTTGACAGAGAATTCCTCCATTCTATGAGTGTTTTCAAAACCACAATTTCTTTTTGTAGGAAAGAATATTTAAAAGCATTCTTTGGAAACTTCGAAGTAAAATCTATTTAATACCTAAGATGTGGTCTTTGAATAACGCTAAATGAGAAATAACAATTTTCAAAAGACACAGCTACCAAGGTTCTGATCTATTTTATGATAAATGTCCACTTATCCAAAATGTTCCTGAATTCTGGGATTTAAAAAAAATATATTCCAGTAGAGATAGCAAAATATACAAGCTCCTGCTGTACGCCTTCCTCATTTTCATATTTATAGCTACTTTCTTCAATAGCAAGAAGCATATATAACAATACTAACCCAAACTACTGCAAAAATGTTTGCTAATTAGGGTTTAATATCTGTCAAGGCTACCTCCCCCCCCCCCATGCTGCACAATGGAGAGATCTTGAATGTGGAGTCCACTAGGGTCTGAGGAATACACCCCTCAAAGATTCGCCACCCCAGGCCAAGTACACAGAGGATTTCTACAATCTCAGAAATTACCTTCCTGTCCTCTTGCTCACTGTCCTGATTAGTTGTTTGTCAGTTTGAGAATAGCTAGCATTGCCTGGAAAGAGGAAATTGAGGAAGTGTCTTCAGTGGGTGGCCTGTAGGCAAGTTTGCAGGGCATTTTCTTCATTACCAATGGATGAGAAAGGTCCCAGCTCAGTGAGGGGATGAGGGGTCACACCTAGGGAGGTGTTAGAGGAAAGCTGGCTGAACAAGCCAGAAGTAGTAGCCAGTTAGCAGGGTTCTTGTGGTCTCCGTTTCAGTGCCTGCCTTGAGTGCCCATCCTGACTTTCTCGCATGACAGACTATAAACTGTAAGCTGAAAGAAACCCTTTCTTCCTTTTTTTTTCCAATCTTTTTTTCTTCAAAAAAAAAAGTTGCTTTTGTTCATGGCATTTTTATCACACCAACAGAAACCTAACTAGAATACTCACTGTTCTGAATGTCTTGAAATACTTGAGCCTGGACTTGAACTTAAGTATGATGAAATCATACTACTACTTGTCTGTCTGGGTCACCTGGCTCAACAGATGTGGGTGGCATTTGTGCATCCATGTCTATGAATTAATCATTTTTTACTACTGAATAATACTCCACGGCCTGAATACTCCACAATTTGCTTACCCATTGTTGTTGATGGAAACTGGTTTTGCTTTTTGTTTTGTTTTCAATGGGCTAAGAACACTTACTGTGAGATCTGCCATTACAAACTTTGAATATTTGTGTATGTGTGAAGCTGTGTGTATATGGCAGTCAAAGGTCAATGTCAGGGGTCTTCCTTGGGAACTGTCACCTTATTTTGTGTGTGCTATATGTGTTTGAATGTGCAGTGAGTACAGATGCATGTGAAGGTGCATATAAACACATGAACACATGCACATGGTTGACATCAGGTATCTTCAATTGCTTTTTACCTTATTTGTTGTTGTTGTTGTTTCATTTTATTTGAGACAGGCTCTCACTATGTAGCCCTGGCTAGTCCAGAACTCAACACATAGCTCATGCTAGCCTTGAACTCAGAGATCTTCCTACTCTGCTTCCTCAGTACCAGTATTAGAAGTGTGCACACACTCAGCTCAGTATGTCTACGAGCTCCAGTTTTTGTGAGACATTTCTTGGTCTCTATGGTACCAGTATAGCATGGCTTTTTCAGTGATAGAGGTTGAACCTAGGGCTTTGGACACAAGCTACAAGTGCTCTACCATCAAGCCACAACTCCAACACTCTTCCTTATTTTTTGAAACATGGTCTCTCATTGAATCTGGAGCTTACAGATTAGGCTAGTCTAGTTGGCCAGCAGGCCCAGGGGTTCTCATGTGTCCTCCTCCCCAGAACTGAGATTACAGCTGTACACTGTAGCCACTGTCTAAAAAAATGTACCTTGCCTTAATTAGAAAGTACAGTATTGTTAAAACAAAACAAAAAAGGTATAACATCCATGTGGACATTTGAGCCTTCAGAGAGCTGGGTTCTTTTAGCTGAGGGGTATTCCCTCAATGCTGATGGCTATTGTTTGATGGCAAGGTGGTTGCTGGAAATTGGGACTGTGGCAGTTTCTTAAAATAAGACAACAATAAATCAACACTGAGGTTTTCTGTATTGCCTGCCTACCCTTTTATGACAGATTTCTCTGTAGCATGTGACACTGTTTGACACCATTTTACCCTCAGGAGAACCTGTCAAAATAGGAGTTTCTAGGTGGAGAGGAACATGCGCACAAACGGCTGAAGCAGGAAGACCATTTGAACCAGAGTTTGGAGTTATGCTGTGCTACACGTGCTGTTCATTCTAAGTATCAGTTGCAGAACCATACTGTGAACTTTACTCCAACCTGGGCAACATGCTTAAGAGCCAGTCTGTTTAAATACAGAAGTTAAAACACTGAGCATGCTTAATCAACTAAGTGTGCAATAGTCTAAATCCTCTTGTCTTTTTGCCAATGTTCAGTGTCTTCACCAGTAGATTCCATCCTGGGAAATGAGTTTTTGTATTGTTCATGCTTAAGAGGCAACTCTTCACCCACTTAGGATTTCATCATAAAGCCATGGCAATTCGACCATATCTTCAGGCTCATTTCCGATCCATCATCATGCTACTTCCTTCGCTGGAACCTTGAACCCTCAAAAATCCCCACAGGAGGAATCATTTCTTCCCAACTCCTGTGAACACTGCTATTTGATCTCTTCCTATGGTTCATGGTTTTAAGGGCTCTAGAATGGCAAGTGCTTTCCAGAAGGTTTTCAGTTTACTTTGTTCACATAATTGAGAGACATCACCATCTGTGACAACTACAGGTTTATAAGATGAATTTATTAAATATTAAAGCTGTGTGGTCAGATTACTCCTTGGTCCATGACTGCAAAGTGGGTATTGCATTCAAGGGCGTAACAAACCCACTGAGTGAGAGGTCTAGTGGCACAGGACTATAATCCCAGATACCTGGCAGGCCAAGGAAGGAGGAATTCAAGTTGCAAGTCTAAGATAGAGGGGTTTCAAGTCCAGCCTGGTGACTTATTAAGAATCTGTCTCAAAACAGTAAAGGGTTGAGGAAACAGCTCAGTGGTTAGAGTAGCTGCCCAGCATGCTTGAGGCCCAAGAGGGCCTGTCCCTCACTGAGAGACAACAAAGCTAATGGGTATTGGAGGAAGGTGGGTCATTTTCGTCAGTAGTGTAGACACTGATAAGCTGCCCATTTTCCAATAAGTAGACCCTGTGCTCATATAAGCAACCATAAATAAAGGCAATGAGAAAAAAAAAAACCCGCCAACTTCAAAGTAGGAGAGTTATTGTGAAGAAGGGCTTCAGTGGTAGAGAAAGGGACATTGACTGTGAAAACAGAAGAAATGATACATCAGTATATGCATGTATTACACCTTTAAATAATAAATACTTCTAAAATAATTATGGGTGAAAATGTTTATTGAAGAAATGTTCTAAAACTGCCCCCAAGGCCAACAATAACTAAAAATAAGTGAGAAAAATATTAAAATAAACATTTTTAAAGCATGACTTTGCAAAATAATTGAAAAAAATTAAACACTTCCCAAGGGGTTTCTTCATTTTTAGTTACAGAAACGTTTGTGTTTTTAAGTCATGATGTGTCAACAAAGATTCCTGAATATCATTTCCTACCCTTGCCTGTTTCCCCTTCCAGATGAAGAAACTGAAATGTAGCGTCTTGTAAGCTGCCTATGTTCAACCTGTAAACAACTGTTAAAGGCATAACAGGGGAAAGCCTTGTGGAGTGGAATATTATTTATACACTATAGCTAATCACAGACCTGTCTCCTAGGAACAGAACAAAAACCTGATTCAGGACTCACGGAGGACCCAGGACACACAGCCTTTAGGCAAAGCTATTAACAAACATCACAAGAATGCCAGGAACTTACTCATGAAATAATTACCCATATCAGTTGATTAGTCCATTAATCAAATTTGTGATTAATCCATTTTTGAGGACAGAGTCCTATAGTCCAATCACTCTGTAGCTCAGGGTAGCCTCAAACTCATGATATTTTTTTTCTAGTTCAGTCTCCCAAGTACTGGGATTTCATTATGCCTGGCTCTATCCACCCCTTAATACTCTTACAATGACAATTAAATGTCAACATGGAATGTAGGAGAAACAAAGTGTAACAGATAGTAAGGGATGCTTACGGGTATAGAGTAGTGATTTAATAGGATAGTGTTTCTATAGAGTTTACTCATAAATAACATGAGTGAAAAGTAATTCTAGAGGAGATCCAATATGGCTGCCATAAGAGGACACTGTGTCTGAGGAGTAGGACAGCAGAAACAATGCAGTGACCAGGAGACTGAACTCTGGGACCTAAAACGCCAGCATTTGTGATTGCCAGGTGAGTGGAACTCCTACGGTGAGAAAATCAAGTGGGAAAACCCTAGGGACACCCACTTATTACCCGGAAAAAATCTCCGGGTGACCAGCAGCGCACAGCTCTGATCTGAACAAGTAGCTGCGCTGGGTGCCCGCAGCCGCCATAATAGACTGGATCACACAGTCTCCCGGGCAGTCTGAGGAGGAACCGGGTGCCATTTTCACTGACCTGCACACTGCGGGTGCTCACTCCATGCGTCCGCCAGCAAAACCTCAGTCCGTGTGTGAGTCTGCGGGCAAGTCTGGGAAGGACACGGGTTCTGCTTCAACCCATACACCAACCCCTGGAACCACCTCAGACTGAGAGGGTTGGGGACCCTTTTGACCAGACTGCACACTGCGGGTACACACTGCATGCATCCGCCAGCAAAAACCTCAGTCCGTGTGTGTGTCCACAGGCCAGACAGAGAAGGCCTTGGTCACCATTTCAGACAGGCCTGCATACAGCAGATGCACACTGCTCGGCAATGCCTGCAACCAACCCAAACCCACTGTGTATGCCCCAAATATCATCTCAGACCATGGTGCACAGCCCCTGGCCCAGAAGGGGGCACCAAATCTCCAGTCCAGGGGAGAGCCCTTAGCAGCAAGACCAGGGTGGAGCGCACAACCCCTAACTTACATCTCAAACTGGGACACTCAGACTCTAGCACAGAGTGAGGAGTAAAGACTCCAGACCAGAGGGGTGACCAGCCTGCAGTGCTCACAGCTTCTAGCACAGAGCACGAAGCTGGGCACACAGAGCCCACAACAGAGTTCAACTGAGACAACAACACACTCTAACAAACCACTGGAAATCCCTGATCTTCTTGAAGAATACTCCTGACACAAGAGATTGACAGTTTCAGACTGAAGTACAGCCTTAAAGCACAAACAGCTCCCTGA